>JAGXJF010005186.1:0-36265 GCA_019208055.1 Stipa capillata | reverse complement strand
GTACCAACGGTGCATACAGCGCTGCCTTCAGTCACAGATCGGTCGGAACGTACAAGCCTACGTCGACGATGTGGTGATCAAATCCCAGAAAAGAGAAGGCCTCCTGAGCGACCTGGCCGAAACCTTCTCCAACCTTAGGAGATTCAACATGAAGCTCAACCCCGAGAAGTGCGTTTTGGGGGTCCCTTCGGGTAAACTACTCGGCTTCATCGTTTCCGAACGAGGAATCGAGGTCAACCCGGAGAAGATCGACGCCATCGTCAAGATGGGCCCACCCAAGAACCTCAAGGACGTCCAACGGCTGACCGGGTGCATGGCTGCTCTCAGTCGGTTCATCTCTCGACTCGGCGAGAAGGCGATGCCCCTCTACAAACTCATGAAGAAATCGGAGTCCTTCACCTGGACATCCGAGGCCCAGGATGCCCTTGACGGCTTGAATAAGTTCTTATCCACTCCCCCAGTGCTGGCGTCCCCCATTGTGGCGCACCCGGTTTTAAGGCCGGATAAGCCCTTGTGTTTACGGTACCGGTCCCTGGATCAGTAGCCGATACCCACAAGTTTACCTGTGTATCAAAATCATACACGCACTTATTAGATTAGAATACGTAATCCGATCTTTAAGATCGAAAAACTATACCTTTAGCCCAACGGCTAGAAATCTTGCAGCGGAAAATCGAGCGGTGATGAGCCCAACAATATGCCGTTCCCAACAGGCAACTGACTGGGGGTTCGCCCTAGCTTTCGCGGATACTGCCGTTGCTTTCGAACGGTCGCCCCTCGGTCTGGCCAAATCAACAAGCCAGGTGAGTACATTGAATGTACTCGCAAGCGCTCCACCGGGGAGTTTAGTACGGATATGATCATGCTCGGAATTTATCAATAACATGGCCCTATCCTAAGTTTCATGTTGTGCGAGAAAGTAAATTTGCATTTGAAATAAATACATAGATGTAAAAGCGATTTTATCAAAATTATCTCGACGCAGCGAGATAAGGTATTGCTCAAACACTCACCCGTTGCAACGGGGAGTTCACTTTTGTGCTTACCGTTACAATGGTACAGCACGGTACTTACCCGGTTCCACAGGGAGACGCAGCTCGCCTCGTACTTACGGGGTTCCCAATCACCCGATTCCTCAGGTAGACGACGCTCACCTCGTACTTACGGGGATTCTAAGGTTTGCCCGTAGCTACGGGAAAACCCGACTTCACACCTCCCGATACGACGGGAATTTGGCAAACTGCCCTGCGAACACGACGGTTCGCGTCCTTAAACCCATAACCCAGAAATCCTTTTTGGGGCTCAGAAAGCCAGACTACTTTAGTGTGGCCCGACCAAGTTCGTCCATGACCGCGGACACGGCTATTCGAATAGTTTTTAACACTCTGCAGAGGTTGTACGGCTTTACCCACACGATGTAGTTCCCCCTGGGCATGCTACGCGTCGCATGTGTCCAGAGCTTATACAACGAGACTCTTCACCGCTGTGAACCCAGCCATGAACCCGTCAGAAGGACATGTCCCACACCTAGCTTGAGTCAGTATCATCGCTACAAGGAGGTTGGTGTTCCAACTCTGTGGCGAATAATACCTCGTTAAAACCACGGGTTTATTCTCTACAGGGGTTAAACCCACCCCATCTGCACTCTACTAACTGCCCACGGGTTCATGCTAGTCCAGGTCGGCTACTAGATCAAGTCCTTCCCACAAAGGACATGTGGTCGTACGGTAAGACTTGGCCAAACGGCACTTAAGACAGGTCCTTAGGTGATCCGAGAAGGACTCCACACCTCACCCCGGAACGGGCTGCGAGAACCACGCCGGGCATTACCTCACACTCAACATGCTCCCTGCATTTCCCCCTTCATCTCCGACCCGGATCAAAATCTTCTCCATTTTCAGCTTGGTTTCACAAAACCATTTCCGGTAGAATATCCCAACCCATGCATATCCTACCTTCCATGCACCTCTACAACCGGACGCGATGGTCCGTTTCGATATTTCATCACATGAAATATGGGGTGTTGCTCTCCTTTTCCTTTTTGAAAACCTAATTCATCTACTGCGGGGCTAAGCATATATATATATACACTACCCTAAGTTTCCGATAAATCTTCGGAATACAATAGTCCTAAGGCGACAAGGTTTACGGGGTCGGACTAGGGTTTCCTATCATCGGTGATATCTACTCTACATAAAGTAACAGGGATAAAATATAGCATGCATGGTTCGAAAACAAAATAATATTTCGTAAAACTGGGATTCAACATGATCAAGGGCGGAGAGCTTGCCTGGCGTTAACGGCCGAGTCGATCGCAAACCTGATACGACAAACATCGGAATCCTGCGCGTGAGGTATCGCCGCGTCACAACTACACGTCGGAAAAACAACGAATCACTAACGGCGCGAGGAAGATCCATTTAAGATCCAACATTATGCTCAAGCAATATTTAAAACCATACCTCGATCTTAGAGGGTGGCTAGGGTTTTTAGGGTTTTACGATGCCCTTTCATCTTCGAACTATGCAACATGTGTATGAGCATATAAATATGCATGAGCTCTGGATCCTAACATGCTTCCGAAAGGTTTAACATGATGGGGATAAAACTAGGAGGATCAAATATGTATGCATGAACTGTCGATTAGGGTTTCTAGGGTTTCGACGGCGAGCACTTGCTTTTCTATGGCTCCTGGGTTCATGCATCATGTGAATGCTAGGAGTTTACTAGGATGTATGAATGTTAACCCTACTGGACACTGGGGTTGAGCTGACGAGTCAATAGGTTTGCAAGGAGTAGAACTTTATAGGTGCATGCTTGGAATCTAGGGTTTCGCAGTCTATTTAACTCATGATTTTCTTTGAACTAAGTAACTTAAGAATATGCCTCTATTCATGCATATGATCTGGACTCTATCATATCTTTGAAGGTGTTAATGCAAAAAGGGGAGGCCATTAGGTGGGATACACATATATATGTATATGCATGACATCGACGCTAGGGTTTCTAGGGTTTCGGTGATAAGCACCTGCTTCTAGGATTTTGGAATCATGCATTAGGTGGGAATAAGGGACCACTAGGATATACAAGGGTTAAACCCTAAACCTACTGGACATTTGGAATGAATCATCAATTCATCTTAGGTTTGGAAAAGGAGTAACACTACAAATGCATACTTGGGGCTTAGGGTTTCATGATTCAATCCATCTTTTTAATCTTGGAGTTATGCAACACGAATGCATGAAGGTAACTAGTGCAAGGTTCAAAAATAAACAAGTTTACATGCTGGAAACCCTAGGGCTGATCCCATGTTCAAAAGGAATTTAAACACAAGTTTGAAATTTGAACTGGGTACTGATCTGGGCTGTGCAGAGGGTATTATTGGGATTTTTGAAAAATGGTCTATATGAAAAAGATGGGAAATAAAGTTTTGAACAACTTTTATTTGGGACTTTTCCTGAGATTCGGCTTGGATGAGGCTGTACCGGCTAGAACAGAGAGGAGAAGGGACTTGAGGCTGTGGCAGGACGCGGCAGCGGAAACAGCTAAAGCGAGCTGCCGCGGTAGGAATGGGGCAGCGGCGGTTGCAGAGTTGGGCTGCCGCGGTAGGCGAAACGGCTGCGGCAGGCTGCCGCGGCGGGGTTTGGCAGCAACTTGGGCTGGCGCGGAGCAGCTGGGCTGCCGCGGCAGGGAGTTAGGGCTGCGGCAGGGGCTTTGGCTGCCGCGGCAAGGGAGCTAGGGGGGAAAGGAGAGAAGTCCGGCGGTGGCTTGGACCTGGCCGGCGGCGAGGGAGTTGCGGCGGCGCGGGAGAGCATGGAGCTGTTCCAATGGAGCTCGAAGGAGGAGAAGAGGCAGCTGGAGCTTGGGGAAGACTTGGGGCAGCTCGAGTTGGTAGCTCGGGAGAGCTTGGGGGAAAGAGGAGCAGGGAGGTGCTCGAGCTGAGGGAGACACTGGGGGAGGAGCTCGGCTTGAGGGCAGGTGCAGGAGCTGAGGAAAGTGGAAGGGAGCTAGGCGCTGCTCGGTATGGGAGTTGGGGTAAGAAAATGAAATGTGGATATGGGGAGCTGGCCGGAGCTCTAATGGAGAGGAGGTGGAGCTCAGAGTAAAAGGGAGCAAGCAGGCTTGGGGAAGAAAAGGAATGGGGAGGGATAACTTGCTGCCCAGGGGCTCGAGAGGGAGTGGAGGGAAGTTGAGGAAGCAGCTGAGAAAAAAGAAGGGTAGCTCGGGCAGGGAACCAGAGAGCTAAGGGAGCTGGGGCAGTATAGCTTGAAGGAGGAGGAATTCGGTTAGGGAGTAGGGAGTCCAGGGAGGTGAGCTGGAGAAGAGAGAGACCATGGCAGAATAATGGAGTTTGGCTTGCTGGTTTGAGCACTGAGGCAGTGAGAGAGGAAGGAGGAGGAAAGACTCAGCCATGGGGAGTAGCTCAGGAGGGAGCTCGGGCTGCAAGAATTAGAGAAATAGCGCCCAAGGGGGAAGTGATGAGCTGCTGGACATGTGCTTGGAGTGAAGCAAGGGAGAGAGAGTTAGGGGGGGGGTCAAGGTGGTAGCTCATTTGTACTTTAGCTGCAGGAATACTGGTTGCTACTTGCTGAAAGGAGTGGATACGACGTGGGGAATTGATGGGTGGTAAGGCTGTTGCATGCAGGAGGTAGAAAAGGAGTGAGGCAGGGGCTGCTCGGCTGTGCAAGGGAGTTAATTGCATGCAGGTTGTTGTGGTACTGCTGCTGAGCAAAAGAAAGAGAAGGATGGGATGGGGGAGTGGACTGCTGTAGGTGTATGTTAAAAGAAAACATGTGGCAGGGACATGCATGGCAAGGGGAGAAATAGCTGCTGCTGTGACGTGAGGAGTTGAGTGCTGGTCCAGCAGTGCATGTGCAGGAAACAAGCAACCAAGTAAAGGAGAGAAGAAAGAAAAAACTAGGGGTATGCATGGTGTGCTTGGTTTGCTTTGGGGAAATGGGCAAGGGAACTGCGCATGCAGTTTTTGTGTGAGGGCAGGGGACATGGTCAGCTCTATGGCGTGCTGGTGGTGGCATTATGCTCATGAAAGTTTTGGCCAAGTGTGCAGCAAGAGGAAAATGGGGGCAGTAGGGGAGTTGGAGAGCAGGAGCTGCTGGTGTTAAAGAAAAACATTTGGGTAACACATGGGAGAGGGCTGCTCAGCTTTTAGGAAAAAGTATTGGGATTGGCTGCCATGTGCTGTTGATGGAGGGAGGTGGCCTGGCGTGTGGCAAAAACACATGGAACACAGAAGCTAGTAAGGAGTGAATGAGGAGCAGGCAGTAATGGTGGGAGTAAGCTGGGCAGTAGAGAATGGTTGCTGCTGCTGTTTGGGCTATAACAGAGATAAATGGGTGAGCCGGTGAAATGGTAAATGATTATCTGATAGAGAGCTATAGGGTAGACATTTATTTCCTGGTACGGTAATCTGGTAACAGTGATAAAGATATTTTTGTGTCGTATGGTAAGGAGAGAAAAGTAACCGTGGTGAAATAGTTAGTTAGGGTTTTACCATCCGGTAAGATAAAAAGGTAACCTGGCAAGAGTAAGGGGTAAGGGTGAAAAGAAATTTGTGTATATGTATTCTGGTAACGAATAATGGTAAGGTAGCTGACAATATTTTCTGGGTCAGGTGGTAAAAGGATTTTACCGAGGAAAGTAATTCAGGGTTTGGTGTGTATGTGCCCACATACACTTGGATATTTTTGCATATATGGGGTTTGCATGGAGGTGAAATGGACATGCGAAGTTCTGGAGAGCTGGGGTTGGAATGATGCCTCTGACATGTTCGTGTATATATGCACGGAGTTGTGGCAGAGTCAAATGTTGAGTTAGGGTTTTGACCCGCAGCTCAGAAGGAAAGAATTAGGGTTTGAGAGCATTTGCCGAACAGAGTCCCGACAAAGCAGAGATCAAAGATACAGGAACAGAGGGGAAAGGTTTTGGGTTGACACACTTTAGGGTTTCAACAGAGGCAGGATTGGTTTAAAAGTTTTAATATGATGCATCTTAACTTGTATTATTAAGAAAAAGTTTTTGTTGGCCCTAATTTTCAGGGTCCGGAAATTGGGGTGTTACAAATCTACCCCCCTTAAAATGAATCTCGTCCCCGAGATTCGGATAGATTTAGGGGAAAAGATGAGAGGCAGGTTGCATGGTCTTCTGCAGTGAACGGCCTTCGTGGATCCAACGCAGATTCTTCTTCTGCCATTGGTGTAGGTAAGAGGGAAAATAGCAGGGGAATGAGAGGGAAGACCCAGGTTTTTAAACAATGCACACAAACAGAACAATTAACAACTGATAACATCATTAGGGTCGGAAGACCCACTGAAAACATCCATAAAACAACAAAAAGACTAACATGACACGCATCCATGCGTCTAGAAGAACATCGAACAGAGTCGCCTGAGTGCTGCGGGGCACCAGTACAAACCCAATCACAAAGATCAATGCAACCCAAACACACAAACAACTGGATACACAAAGTCGGATAATCCACCCTCGGCGTGCATCGCCGACTCGGTCTAGCTCTGGATTAGGGGCTCGAGGTGGAGCAATAGCTTTTGGAGGGTTCCAATGCTCCGAAGGGTATGGAGCGTGGGGAAAAGCGGCATCACGCCGGCGACGGCGGGTGCCTTCTTCAATGATTGGTGCTTCTGGCAAAGGAGGCTCACCTATTTCAGGAGCATAGGCGGATGTTGCCGAAGAGCTGCTAGAGGCAGACGGTGAACGCAGAGGAGCGGAGCTCCGTTGCGTCAAGATCCAGAATTCCACCATTTGATTGAGGAGGTCATGCTGAGCGACACCCAGAGGATTGCAAAGTGGGCAATGGAACTCATGGCTTTCAGCATAGTCTACGCCCCCCGCACGGCCATCAAGTCCCAGGCTCTTGCCGACTTCATGGCCGAGTGGACAGAAGTCCAGTCTCCGCCCTCCGTCGTCGACCTCGAGCACTGGACGCTCTATTTCGACGGCTCCCTGATGCTCCAGGGCGCAGGGGGCGGGCGTCGTGCTCATCTCGCCTAAAGGCGAGCGCTTCAAGTACGCGCTGCAGATCCACTTCCCGGCGTCCAACAACGTCGCCGAGTACGAGGCTCTGCTCCATGGTCTTCGTCTTGCGGTTTCACTCGGGATCCGCCGCCTCCTTGCGCGCGGCGACTCGGAACTGGTAGTCCGGCAAGTCATGAAGGACTGGTCGTGCCGCGACCCCTCCATGGAAGCCTACTGCCAAGAAGTCCGCAAGCTCGAAGCCAAGTTCGACGGTCTTGAAATTACCCACGTTCTACGCCGAGATAACGAGGGCGCAGATGCACTCGCCAAACTGGGATCCAGTCGGGACGTCGTCCCGACTGGAGTTTTCCTCCAGGAGTTGCACACTCCTTCCATCAAGGCAGACACACCACCCGAGACCGAAGAACCGCAAGTCCCGCAGAGTGACGCTATTCAGCAGCCTCCAGCGGAGGTCCTCGCTGTCACTTCCGACTGGACCACACCTTTCCTGGACTATCTTTTGCGGGACACCCTCCCGCCGGACAAAACCGAGGCACGCCGCATTGCCCGACGCGCCAAGTCCTTCGTCATCATCGAGGACTTGCTCTACAAGAAGAGTACCTCCGGGATACTCCAACGGTGCATTCCCGACTACCAGGGCAAGCAGCTACTGCGCGAGATCCACTCGGGAGTGTGTGGACACCATGCTGCGCCCGCATCACTAGTCGGGAAGGCCTTCCGACAAGGTTTCTACTGGCCGACTGCCGTATCAGACGCAGAACACATCGTCCGTACTTGCGAGGGGTGCCAGTACTTCGCCCGGCAGACACACTTGCCGGCTCAGGCTCTCCAAACTATCCCGATAACCTGGCCTTTCGCCGTCTGGGGTTTGGACATGGTCGGCCCGCTCAAGAAAGCCCCCGGGGGCTACACGCACCTCTTCGTCGTAGTTGACAAGTTCACCAAGTGGATGTTGGAAATATGCCCTAGAGGCAATAATAAATTGTTATTATCATATTTCTTGTTCATGATAAATGTTTATACTCCATGCTATAATTGTATTAACCGGAAACATAATACATGTGTGGTTTTATAAACAACACCGTGTCCCTAGCAATGCCTCTATCTGGCTAGCTCATTGATTAAATGATGGTTAAGGTTTCCTAATCATGGACATGTGATGTCGGTTAATAACGGGGTCATGTCATTAGGAGAATGACATGATGGACAGACCCAAATTAAGTTAGGCAATTCGATCACGTCACAAAGTTCATATTGCATAGCTTTCCATTGTTAAATGTTCCGATCCTTAGACCATGAGATAATACCACTCCCTGGTACCGGAAGAATGCTTTGGGGGCATCAACCGTCACGCCGTAACAGGGTGATCATAAAGGTGTCTTTCAGTTATTTCGGAAAGTACTTGTTGGGTTGCATGTATCGAGAGTGGGATTTGTCCATCCATGTGACAGAGAGATATACTCTGGGCCCACTCGGTAAAGCACATTCTGTATCGCTTACAAGCACGTGACTAAAGAGTTGGTCACAGAGGATGTGGCATTACAGAACGAGTAAAGAGTACTTGCCGGTAACGAGATTGAACTAGGTATGGTGATACCGACGATCGAATCTCGGGCAAGTAAAATATCGTGAGACAAAGGGAATGGAATATTCGACATCGTGGTTCAAACCGATAAAGATCTTCGTTGAATACGTGGGAGTCATTATGGACATCCAGGTCCCGCTATTGATTATTGATCGGAGAGGTGTCTCGATCATGTCCACATATTCCCGAACCCGTAGGGTCACACACTTAAGATTCGTTGACGCTAGGGTATAAAATGAGATATTAATATGGTGAGACCGAAATTTTGTTCGGAGTCTCGGATGGGATCCAGGACGTCACGAGGAGCTCCGGAATGGTCCGGAGATAAAGATTCATATATGGGAAAGTATTTTTAGGGTTCCGGAAAAGTTCAGGATTTTTCCGGTATCGTACCGGGAAGGTTTTAGAAGGTTTCGGGGGTCCCCGGGTGGGGCCCACTTATCCCGGAGGGGTCCACATGGACCAAGGGTACTGCATGAACAGTACACACGTGAATAGTGTTGCGTGAACAGTAACCCCCCTTCCTAGATGGATAAGATCGATATCCCTTAAAAATAGGAGATAAGATCGAAAGGGGAGGTTTTACTTGAGGGAGGGTACTGTTCACGCGCGTACTGTTCACGCGTGTACTGTTCACGGGTACTATTCCTCCTCCTCCAAGTTTCCTCCTCTATATAAAGGAGGGGAGGGGCAGCCCTCCGGAGAGATCCATCCCAGCCGCCGCCTCCCTCTCTCCCATCTCCTCTCTCTCGTGCGCAGCGCTTGGCGAAGCCCTGTCCGCGGAGAAACCCCACCACCTCCACCACCATGCCGTCGTGCTACCGGAGTTGATCTCATCTACCTCATCTCCCGCCTTGCTGGATCAAGAAGGAGGTGACGTCTTCGAGCCGTACGTGTGCACGTCTCGGAGGTGCCGCTCGTTGCGGTGCTTGATCGGATTGGAACACGAGAAGATCCCTCTCGCGGCCGGGAGGTATAACCTAGCTGCGGGAGGCTGCGGGCTTCATCGACAACGGTCAAATTCTCCGCTGCGTTGACGTGTTCGTCGAGGGTATGTAAATATGATTTGTCTCTCGTTGCAAGCTTCTTCTAGATTGGATCTTGGTTTTCTAGATTGGATCTAGGTTTTTCGTTTGCATCTCGTAGGAAATTTTTTGTTTTCTATGCTACGAATCCCGTCAGTGGTATCAGAGCTAGATCTATGCGTAGATGCTTTGTACGAGTAGAACACAATTGGATTGTGGGCGTTGATTCTCTTGTTGCTACCTCTTTTCGTGCACTTTGGATCTTGCGGGATAGTAAGATGAAGCGGCCCGGACCAACTTTACATGTCCTCGCACATGAGACCGGTTCTGCGATCAACATGCAACTTGTATTGCATAAGCAGCTGGCGGGTGTCTGTCTCTCTTGCTATAGTGAGATCTAAATTGCAACGGGAGGCTTGAAGAAGTTAATAGCAATACTTGAATCCACGTTGTGGCTTTGCGTAGGTAAAGAACGGTTCTTGTATGCAGCCCCTAGAAGCCACGTAAAACTTGCAAACAATAAGTAGAGGCGTCTAACTTGTTTTTGCAGGGGCATGTGATGTGGTATAGCCAAAGATGTGATGTGATATATGTGATGTATGAGATGATCATGTTTTGTAATATTTCACGGCTTGCATGTCGATGAGTACGGCAACTGGCAGGAGCCATATGGTTGTCTTTAATATTTTTTTATGACCTGCGTGTCAACTCCAAACGCCATGTAATTGCATTACTTTATCGCTATGGTTAGCAATAGTTGTAGTTGCAACGCGTGGTGGTGACAATCATGTGCGGCGCCCAAGGACCTAGGCGCCATGCTGGTGGTGATGGAGATCATGCCGGTGCTTTAGAGATGGAGATCAAAGGCACAAGAAGAAAAGGCTATACCATGTCACATTATCTATGCATGTGATGTTTATCCTTTTTATGCATCTTATTTTACTTGTATGACGACGGTAGCATTATAAGATGATCCCTCACAAAGTAATATCATGTTCATGTTCTCCCTTAGTATGCACCGTCGCGAAAGTTCGCCGTTTCGAAGCACCACGTGATGATCGGGTGTGATAGACTCTACGTTCACATACGACGGGTGTCTCGATGAGCTTAGCATGTACAGACATGACCTCGGAGCACATGCAGAATACTGGGGTTGTCTTGACGAGCCTAGCATGTACAGACATGGCCTCGGAACACAGCAAACCGAAAGGTTAAACATGAGTCATATGGACGATATGATCAACATGTTGATGTTCACCATTGAAACTACAGCATCTCACGTGATGATCGGACTTGGTGTAGTGGATTTGGATCATGTACCACTAAAACAACTATGAGGGATGTTGAATTTAGTGGGAGTTTATTATCATGAACAACTAATCAAAGTGAATTTGCATAGTTCGTAGTAGTCATTGGCATCCGTTATCTACCTTACACTTAGCTTGTTAATTGAGATATAAAAACTGAATTGATCTGGTAGTAATGATACGGAATGGTACCATATTAGTGCCAAGTTAAGATAAAGTCCTATTGCAAACTTTCGGTAACCTGACCTAGCTCCATGTGATTTAATAAGTTGTATTAATCCAAGAGCAATGATTCCAATTTAGTGTCTAAAGTCATGTTTGTCTCCGTGAAACTTGATCTACAAAATTGTTTTGAGAATTGAGGAGATTATGAGATAATCTAGGAGCTGAAAGGATTGTTTCAGAAGTGAGCAAGGAGTAACAGATATGTGATATCTAAAACCTTGTTTTTGCTGCAAGATGACTGAGTATAATCTAGTGAGAAAGCGTGTGCTCATATTGTATGAGTATATGCAAAGATTGAAGACGCTAGGCGTCTTGATTTCTAAATAGTTTGGCACTGAAATTATTCTCGCATACTTCCCTACGAGCTATAGTAGCTTCATCATAAAATGTTATGATGGGATGGATAAAGTGTATGGGTAATTTATTTACCATACTTAAAGATAGCTAAAAGTGGAATCCGAAAGAACGCCAATCATGTGATGATGGCGATCAATTTCAAAGTGCAAGTCTAAGGGTACTAGTACTTGACTAAAATCCTAAGACTATGTGCCAATGTGACTGGTGCCATTGTTGATGTTGATAGATTCTTC
The DNA here is from genome assembly GCA_019208055.1 of Stipa capillata. Classification (NCBI taxonomy): domain Eukaryota; kingdom Viridiplantae; phylum Streptophyta; class Magnoliopsida; order Poales; family Poaceae; genus Stipa; species Stipa capillata. The sequence continues at coordinate 24,522 of JAGXJF010005186.1, read as the reverse complement.
TAAAAGGAGAGGGGATGCTGAAAGAGGATCTGAAAAATATTTGGCAGGAAAAGAAAAGACTGGAAAAGTCCAGCTCAGGTATATAGATGATATACATGTTGTAGATATATTCTTTGCTAGTAAACAATGTAATTCTTGGGTATGTGATACTAGATCGGTTGGTATGAGTGTCATACAATGCAACACGATACAAGAACTACAATGGTCTAAAAGACTAGCAAAAGATGTGGTAGTGATGCACATTGGGAACTAAATAAAAGGGTTTATTATGTTCACCGTCTACATCCTTTCGAGCCTTTGAGATTGATTATAAGTGCTTAGTAATTGTTATTTTGTTTCGGCTTTATGAGAACAATGGTTGTTCAAATTATGGCCATGCTCCATAATGGATGGATCATTTAAATCTTGGTGGTAATACCAACATCCATAACACTGACGCTAAAACGCCGCGAGGCTAATGATTTGAATTTCACTTATTTGTGACACCTGTGTTTAAGTCATATTGGAAAGAGATGCATGAAGAAACTCCATGTTGATGGATTTTTGGAGTCATGTGATTTTAAAACATTTGACACTTGCAAATCTTGTCTGAAAGGAAGATGACTAAAAATCCGTTTATAGGCCAAAGTTGAACGGACGACTAACTTTTTGGAAATTATACATAATGATGTATGAAGTACGATATGTGTAGCCGTGTATGGTGGATTCCTCTACTTCATAAACTTTCACCGATGATTTGAGTGGATATATATGGATATATCTATTTGATGAGAAAGAAGTATGAAATATTTGAAAAGGTTCAAAATTCAGCGTGAAGTAGAAAATCATCGTAACGAGAAAATCAAATGTTTATGATTGGATTGTAGAGGAGAATATTTGAGTTACGAGTTTAGCGAACATCTGAAGAGTTATGGAATTGTTCCACAACTTGCGCATCCCGGAACGCTATAGAGTGATGGAGTGTCCGAGAGATGTAATCAAACCTTGTTAGACATGGTTAGATCGATGATGTAATTAAATAAAACTGCCGTTATATTTTTGTGGATTATGCTTTAAGAGACTACCGCTTTTACACTGAATAGAGTGCCATCATAATCCGTTGAAATGACACCATATGAGTTATGGCATGGGTAGGAACCCAAATTGTCTTTTCTTAAATTTTGGTATGCATAGCATATGTAAAGTGTTTACAACCAAAATCGGATTAAAGATTCTTCAAAGGTTATCCCAAAGAAACTTTTGGGTATTTCTCCTATCACCGAACTGAAGACAAAAGTGTTTGTCACAAAAGGTGGATTTCACGAGAAAGTGTTTCTTGCGAAAAGGTGAGTGGGAGGACAGTGCAGCTCGGCAAGATTGGAGAATCTTTGTCATTAGGTCAGAGTAGCGCAACACCGGAAGTTGTTCTGGAGTTTCCTATTATGACTGAAATGGAAGCCACTACATGTGTTGTAGAGACTTCGGTCGAGATTGCAGCTGAACCGCGTAGGTTAAGCAGACTTTGTACTAAACCAGCGTGTGGTTTGAGGATAAAGTATTGTTGTTGTGACAACGATGGATCTGCAACTTACAAGGAAGCAAATGATGGGCCCTGACTCCGCTGAATGGCTGGACGCCATAAATTCCGTGATAGAGTCCATGTGCGAAAATCAAGTTTGGAACTTGGTAGACTCTCCGGAAGACATGAAGCCTATCGGACGTAAATGGATCTATAAAATAGACAGACGTGGATGTGTCCATCCATTAAAAGGCTCGACTTATCGCAAAGTGTTTTCGACTAAGTTCAAATAGTTGACTACGATGAGATTGGATCTCCTGTAGTGATACTTAAGTCTGTAAGGATTATTCTAGCAATCACTGCATATTTCAATTAAGAGATATGGCAGCTGGATGTCAAAACTAAGTTCCTTAACAGGAAGCTAACCGAGGATGTATGTGAGATACAACCAAGGGTTTTGTCGATCTAGAGAATGCTAGAAAGGGTATGCAAACTTCAGCGTTCTATTTGAGGACTGAAGCAAGCATCACGGAGTTGGAATTTTCACTTGATGAAATTGTCAAAAGAGTTTGGTTTCATCAGGGACGGTGAAGATGCTTGTATATTTACAAGAAAGTAAGTGGGAGCGCTAAGACATATTTCTAATACTTTATGTAGACGACATATAGTTGATTGAAAATTATGTGTCTTTTCTTGATACGGTTGAGATTTCATTAAAATTAGATTTTGATGAAAGACTTAGGCTAAACAGCATATTGGGCATCAAAATCTATGGAGATAGATTGAGGCACCGAATATGGTTAAGCCAAAGTGCATAGATGAGATATTGAGTTGGTTCAGTATGGAAACGCCAAGAAAGGGTTCTTGTCGCATGGAAGAGGTTGATGCAAGACTCAGTGTTTTACAAACACTTGATGAGCTAAACGCATGAGCATTTTTTTTTGTAATCATGTACGCCATGCTATGCACACAAACCAGATATGTCGTATGCTCTGAGTGTTACGGGCATATACCAGAATGATCACATGTTGATCTTTGAACAATACTATGAATATCCTTAAGTACTTTGGAAGAACTAAGGATATGTTTTGTATGCAGAGGTGACAAACGGTCCATTGTAAGGTGTTACATCGGTGCTAGTTTTGTTACAGATACAAACAATTTATCTCAATTAGGCTATGTGTTTAATAAAAGGTGGCACAATGGGCTGGAAGGAGGTTCCATGCTGGATTTGGATGAATTCCAAAGTTAAACATTTTGATGGATTCCACAAACGAAGGCTGAGTATATCGTTGTTTTAACAACGACAAAGGAGGATGTTTGAGTCAAGAAGTTCATTATCGAACTTGGTGTAGTTCCAAGTGAGCCAGTACTATGAAGCTCTATTGTGCGACAATGGTGGCAACATAATTCAGGACGAGGAATTAAGGTCCCACCAAGTGACCAAACATATACAATGCCAACTCATTCGAGAATGAGTGATGCGTGGAGACGCAAAAGATTTGCAAATACATGGACCTGAACATGTCAGATCCATTGATAAAGTTTACCACATGCAAAGCATATGAATAACACCGGAATGCCATAGGTGTTAAGTGCTTACTTATTGACTAGATTATTGACTCTAGTGCAAGTGGGAGACTGTTGAAAATATGCCCTAGAGGCAATAATAAATTGTTATTATCATATTTCTTGTTCATGATAAATGTTTATACTCCATGCTATAATTGTATTAACCGGAAACATAATACATGTGTGGTTTTATAAACAACACCGTGTCCCTAGCAATGCCTCTATCTGGCTAGCTCATTGATTAAATGATGGTTAAGGTTTCCTAATCATGGACATGTGATGTCGGTTAATAATGGGGTCATGTCATTAGGAGAATGACATGATGGACAGACCCAAATTAAGTTAGGCAATTCGATCACGTCATAAAGTTCATATTGCATAGCTTTCCATTGTTAAATGTTCTGATCCTTAGACCATGAGATAATGCCACTCCCTGGTACCGGAAGAATGCTTTGGGGGCATCAACCGTCACGCCGTAACAGGGTGATCATAAAGGTGTCTTTCAGGTATTTCGGAAAGTACTTGTTGGGTTGCATGTATCGAGAGTGGGATTTGTCCATCCATGTGACAGAGAGATATACTCTGGGCCCACTCGGTAAAGCACATTCTGTATCGCTTGCAAGCACGTGACTAAAGAGTTGGTCACAGAGGATGTGGCATTACGGAACGAGTAAAGAGTACTTGCCGGTAACGAGATTGAACTAGGTATGGTGATACCGACGATCGAATCTCGGGCAAGTAAAATATCGCGAGACAAAGGGAATGGAATATTCGACATCGTGGTTCAAACCGATAAAGATCTTCATTGAATACGTGGGAGTCATTATGGACATCCAGGTCCCGCTATTGATTATTGATCAGAGAGGTGTCTCGATCATGTCCACATATTCCCGAACCCATAGGGTCACACACTTAAGGTTCATTGACGCTAGGGTATAAAATGAGATATTAATATGGTGAGACCGAAATTTTGTTCGGAGTCTCGGATGGGATCCAGGACGTCACGAGGAGCTCCGGAATGGTCCGGAGATAAAGATTCATATATGGGAAAGTATTTTTAGGGTTCCGGAAAAGTTCAGGATTTTTCCGGTATCGTACCGGGAAGGTTTTAGAAGGTTCCGGGGGTCCCCGGGTGGGGCCCACTTATCCCGGAGGGTCCACATGGACCAAGGGTACTGCATGAACAGTACACACGTGAATAGTGTCACATGAACAGTAACCCCCCCCTTCCTTGATGGATAAGATCGATATCCCTTAAAAATAGGAGATAAGATCGAAAGGGGAGGCTTTACTTGGGGGAGGGTACTGTTCACACGCATACTGTTCACGCGTGTACTGTTCACGGGTACTATTCCTCCTCCTCCAAGTTTCCTCCTCTATATAAAGGAGGGGAGGGGCAGCCCTCCGGAGAGATCCATCCCAGCCGCCGCCTCCCTCTCTCCCATCTCCTCTCTCTCGTGCGCAGCGCTTGGCGAAGCCCTGTCCGCGGAGAAACCCCACCACCTCCACCACCATGCCGTCGTGCTACCGGAGTTGATCTCATCTACCTCATCTCCCGCCTTGCTGGATCAAGAAGGAGGTGACGTCTTCGAGCCGTACGTGTGCACGTCTTGGAGGTGCCGCTCGTTGCGGTGCTTGATCGGATTGGAACACGAGAAGATCCCTCTCGCGGCTGGGAGGTATAACCTAGCTGCGGGAGGCTGCGGGCTTCATCGACAACGGTCAAATTCTCCGCTGCGTTGACGTGTTCGTCGAGGGTATGTAAATATGATTTGTCTCTCGTTGCAAGCTTCTTCTAGATTGGATCTTGGTTTTCTAGATTGGATCTAGGTTTTCGTTTGCATCTCGTAGGAAAATTTTTGTTTTCTATGCTACGAATCCCGTCAGTGGATCGAAGCCAAGCCGGTCGCCACGATAACTGCTGAAAAGGCCGTCGAGTTCATGCGGGACATCGTCTTCCGATTCGGCGTACCCAACAGCATTATCACGGACAACGGCACCCAGTTCACTGGCCGGGCGTTCCTCCAATTCTGCGAGGACTACAACATCAGCCTCGACTTCGCCGCCGTGGCACATCCACGCACCAACGGGCAAGTCGAGCGGTCTAACGGGTTAATACTACAAGGCCTCAAGCCTCGAATTTTTCAGCGACTGAACAAATTCGCAGGCAGATGGGCAGCCGAGCTACCTTCGGTCCTCTGGAGCCTCCGGACCACGCCTAACCGGTCAACGGGTTATACACCCTTCTTCATGGTCTTCGGTGCTGAGGCTGTCCTCCCGACTGACCTGGAGTACGGGTCCCCGCGTGTCCGAGCCTTCCACGCGGCCGAGTCCGAAGAAGCCCGGCACGACGCCCTCGACCAGCTCGAAGAAGCCCGCGAGGTTGCCCTCCTTCGGTCGGCTAAGTACCAACAGGCCTTGCGGCGCTACCACAGTCGGCACGTACGTGGCCGCTCCTTCAGCGTTGGCGACTTGGTTCTGCGCCGAGTCCAGACAAATAAGGAGCAGCACAAGCTCTCGCCGCCATGGGAGGGCCCGTACATAGTCTCCGAGGTACTGCGCCTGGGGGCTTACCGACTGAAGGACAGTGACGGCAACATCTTCACCAACGCATGGAACATAGAACAGCTACGTCGTTTCTACGCTTGAGTTTTCTTCTTTTTATAAGTGTATCGAAAACATAAATAAAGGGTTCTCTTTTGCTCCATCCGGAAGGCATCTCTTTTCCCGACTGCCCCGCTAGCGGGCACTCGGCGCGTACTTGGCCTGCCCACCATCCGCAAAAATACTTAAGTACTGTGTATAAAGTCTACCGTTAACTCTTCGACTCCGATCGCCGGTCTACGCCACACCCTTACGCTACACGGGACACACGCCCACGGCTAATCCCTACGCAAAGGAGGCTACGACGGATCGGCGAAGAGCAAAAACGCACAAGCTCGCATACACAGGAACACAAGTCTTTCCATGGTGGACTCCAAAATTACTTGTTAAAATTTCAAGTGCTTACACAAGTCACTCGGCTTCCCGAGTGCATTCAAAACTTACTGGGCACCCCCGAGCCCCTTGCAAACTTTACTCGGCTAACCCGAGCAGTTCACAGCTACTCCTATCTTCTACAGGCCCGACCGCTTCAAGAGAATGTCGGCGGTGGACTCGACGGACTGCACCAGCTCCGGAACATCTTCATCCGGCAGATCCGCGGCGTACCCCTCCCCGATGGCCTCCATGTCCAATGTGGGGTAGTGGGACCGCGCCACTGCCAAGACTAGGCTGGCCCCCGTCCGCGCGCTCTCCGCCTCGATGGACGCCACTCGCTCGGGTACTTGGCCCAGCCGCGCGGCGACTGCTGCGACGGAGTCCGGCGCTGCCTCGTCCGGCCAGACGGCGCCGCACGCCACCTGCCCAGCCTTCATCAGCGACTCGATCATCCCCCGGGACTTCTCGAGACTCACCTTCGACTCTGCAGCAAAAAGCAACGCATGAACAACACGATGAGCAGTACGAGACAAAGCCAAAATCGACACCGGCGCTTACCGGACTGCGCCGCTATAGCTGCCTTCTTCGCGGCTTCGGTGGCCGCCTCTGTGTCAGTAGCCCGCTTGGCGGCCGACTCGGCATCGAGCGCGAGCTGCTTCTCCATCTTCTCCGCCAAGTCAGCGCGGGCCTTCTCCGCCGCGAACGCCTCCTCAACCTGCTTCTTGGCGGCGTCAAGGTCCCGGACCCGGGCTTGCGCCGACTCGGCATCGCGCCCAAGCCGCTCCGCCCGGACCTTCTCCGCCACGAGTTCCTCCCCAAGCTTCCGGGCCTGCTCCTTCGCGGTGTCCCGGTCCTAGGCGCGGTCCGTCATCGTCGCCAGCTCGGCCCTTAGTCGGGCAACTTCTTCTTCGGCGGCTGCACAAGACAGCACGTCAGCGCTCAGCACGGCGAAAACGCCACAAAGCAAGGCAGCCAACTACTCAGGTCGCTTACCTCGAGACTTGGCCATCTCCTGCGAGAGGCCGGCTTGCAAGCCGGTGATCTCCACCCCGCGCTTGCGCGCCGCGTCCTCCGCCGACTGCCGTTCCGCGGTTAACTTGTCCCACTCGGACTTCCGCCGTTCGAGCCGTTCGATGACGGGCAGCCGGTCCTGGAGAAAGGCAGTCTTCTCCTCCGACCGCCGGTACAGCTTCTGCACAACAGAAAGGACAACACAATAAGCTACCCGGGAAAATCGTCAAAACCCTCTGCTCGGTCCCACGGACCCAGCAGAGGCTCGGGGGCTACACCCTCCGGGTGCACTGTTCGTGCACCCAGAGTCAGACTCAAAAGAAGAAATCTACACCCTCCGCCCGACTAACCTAGTCGACCGCAGGCTCGGGGGCTACACCCTCTGGGTGCACTGTTCGTGCACCCAGAGCGAAGGTTACAAAGACAAGGTAAAGCGCCCTCCGCCCGACTACCTTAATCGGGCAGAGGCCCGGGGGCTACTCCCCAAGGGACTCACTCCTACGAAGGAAGAAACGACTCACCTCCAGCAGAGGACGCACCCTGCCATTCAGCAGATTGGCGCCCTCCTTCGCTGCCTTCACCAGGGCGGGGAGAATCTCCCCGATCTGGTCAGCGGCGTCCGCAACCTCCCGCCACTCCTTCTCCTCCTCAACGTCGTCGACCGTCGAAGCCGGATCCCCCCGGTCCGTTCCCCGGACTCGGAGGGGCCGGCGCACCAGCTCGGAGCACGGCTTTGGAGGCGGAGCCGCGCTGAACTCCTGCATAGGGGACGGCGTGCCGGGACCCGCGCCCTCCGTCATCTCCGCGTCCTGACTCGCAGCCACCGGCACCACCATCACCAGAGCTCCGAGGGAGGATTCCTCCTGAGGGGTGGCTAGCGGGGTAGGCGGCACGCCGGGCTGTTCGGAGGACGCCCGGGAAACACTCGCGGGCTGAGGCGACGTCGGCCGAGGAGACGAGGAGATCGCCGGAGGTGGAGGTGATGGCGCCCGAATCGTCTGAGGCCGGGGGATCTCCGCTCTGGCTGGATCCCGGGCCACTCGGGGTTGCCTTCGGGGCATCCCCCACCCGCCGAGTCCTGCAAAGGAATGGCCGACCACGTCAGCACATGAAGAAATGTAAAACCATGCAAACACTTGGCAAGTTACTTACTTTGAAGACCGAGGGACGACAAGGCGCTTCTTGGCCCCCGCGACCCGCGGCCCGGCTGCAGCGACGGCCGGGGCCGGCGTGGTCCCCGATCCGCCGGATGCCCCGAAGGCAGCGTCGGCGTCCCTCTTCTCCCCCCGGCCGGGGGGAGCGTCGTCCCCAGCCGCCCGAGTAGTGTCACTCGGGGCGGCGGTTGGCACCGCCGGAACAGTGCCAGAGGCAGGGCCCTCCTGCTCCGCGGGTGCGGCTCCCACGGCCGCCGGCGCCACGGGATCGGCGCTGGGGGCGGAATCTCCCTGCCCCGCCTCCATGGTCCCTGCGACATCCGGCATCGCCGGGTCGTCGCCCACGGCGGAGCCCTCTTGCTCCGCCCGGGCGGACTCGGGGGCGGTCGGCGTTTCTAGGTCGGCATCCGCGGCGGCGTCCTCCTGTTCAGTAGGCGTGGCCCCTGCGGCAGACGGAGCTGTCGGACTGCCCAGGAGAGTCGAGCCGCCCCGCTTCGGCGAGCCGGCGCCCCTCACGACAACGGTAGGGCCGGTGGCGGAGCCGCTCCGTCGCCGCGTTCGTCTCCTCAACAGGTAGGCACTGACGTCGTCCGAGTCTTCGTCCTCCTCCTGGGCGGCTGCGCTCGGCGGAGGAGGAGGAGGCGGAGGGACCGGCGGGGTCTTAGAGACCCTGGCACCCTTCGGCGCCCCGGTCCCCTTTTTGCGGCCGGCGCTAGAGGAAGGCAACCCGACGCCCGTCGATCGACGGATGCCGGAGGCGGAAGACCCGGCGCCTCCCGAGTGGCCGGCGCCGGAAGATGAAGCCCCGACTGCTCCTGACGGTGGTGCCCCGTCGCTCGGACGTCGGCGTATCGCGGCTGGTTCCAAATCTCGTCCTCCGGGAGAGGAGCTTTGGAGCTGAAGCCGAACAGCACCTGTCGAATAACAAAGGCAAGCACAGAGTAAGATTCAGCGGCAAAATAAGGGAAGAATCAAAAGGATGCGACTCGGCCACTTACGTCGCTCGGGGGGTTCGCCCGGCAGAAGGGGGCCGGCCGCCCGGAGAAATCCAGGCTCGTTCCTTGAGCCAGGATCTTCTCGAGCCGGCTCTGGACCTCGCCTTCCGTGAGCTCCTCTGCAGCCTCCCAGGTCGGGTCACCCGAGCCGGTGTACTCGGTCATCGGGTGCGCTCGCAGCTTGGCCGGCTGCACGCGCCACCGAACGAAGGTTGCGGCAACGACTGCCCCGGTGACCCCGGACTTCATCACCTCGGCGAGCTGCGCCGTCACGACGGCGACGCTATCCTGCTCCCTCTCGAGAGGCGGGTCCGTCCAGCTCGGTCTGACCACCGGCGGCTGCCCCGAGAAGGCTGGCAGCGATGGTTTCGGGTTGGCGCAGTAGAACCAAAAGGCATGCCAGCCCTTGTTCAACGTCGGCATCGGCGGGGCCGGATAGTTCGCCGCCGTCCCCGACCCCAGCTAGAAGCCAGCGCCACCTACCACGGCCGGGTGGTCTCTGCTGGGCTGGGGCTTCACCATGAAGAAATGCTTCCACAATGCGAAGTGCGGCTGGATCCCCAGGAAGCATTCGCAGAGTGTGATGAAGCATGACACATGGAGGATGCTATTCGGGTTGAGATTGTGGAGCTCCAACCCGTAGTAATGCAGCAATCCCCGCAAGAACGGATGCGCCGGCACGGAAAGCCCCCGCTCGAAGAAGGGGCCATGGATCACCAACTCGCCGGTGTTTGGGGTCGGGATGGCCTCCCCTTCGGCGGAGCGCCACTCGACCAACTCTTTTGGCGGCAGCACCCCGATTCGCACGAAGAGCGACAACCGGATGTCCGTCGCCGACGACTTCATCCACAAAGACATTGGATCAGCAAGCGGCTCCTCCTTTTCACTCAGCAGTCTCCAGGCCAGAGCGTCCTCCTCGACTTCCTTGGGGTCGGCTTCCCAATCCGGGGATTGCATCCGAGGTCATAGAGGAGGCGGCTAGGGTTTTGGGCAGAGCTGGGCGTGCAAGTGGATTTGGGGGAGGAAGGCGAAGCGTTCGGGCGCAAGGAAGAAGAAGAATACGATTGAATGCGTGGGCCAGACCCGCGGTCTCTTTGGAATATAAAGGGGCGGGCGGATGGTTCGGCTTCCCCACGTCGGCACGTGTCCGGATCTGCCGCGTCCCACTCCGCGCCTCTTCGGATTCCCGCGCGCATCCCGTGGGCCACGTCGCGCTGATTCCGCGCACACGACCCAGCGGAGCCGCGATTCGTGCGGCCCATTAAAGGAGATCCGACGGTTAGCTTTTCAAGCTGAACACCCGGCGGAATACGTCTCCGTTACACTGCAGTCAAAGGCGCATTTCACATAAATCGCTAGCCGGCTGCCGGAAGAAGTCGGCACCGGGCGCTTTGGTTGCGAGGGGTATCAGAGGCTGGCCTCCAGCGAGGAACGCAGTCGTCTGGTTACACCCGAGTGAGGGACAGTGATGGCGTGCCCTTCGTGGGCCACAAGTCGGACGCCGAGCAACTCGGAGCTACTGGATTCTTCACCCAGACCTGATGAGCACTTAAGTCTCGAAGGCCCTGGTAACTGGGATCCCCGGTTTCAGTGGAATGACCTGGTATAAGACTTCGGAACTCGGGAACCTATGCGCCATGGCTGTTTTTTCTGGTTCGGACAAGGATTTCAGAGGCATTCCCTCAGGGGACCCTAGCCGGCCTTAACCCGCTCGGGAAGGTCGGGTGCTACTCGGGAGTTCAGTCGGGATTTATGGCAAGCCCCATGCCGGGTTATCAGTCGGTCCCTGCCCCCAGGGGTGGACCGGATGCCACCAGAAGCTACCCGTTAGCAACTCAACTGCCTTAATATTCCTGCCTTACGGGTGAGTGTTATCTGGCTTTAATTGTCTTGTTTGCAGGAATTCCTTTAGCCCTTCACAATCTCCCAGTTAGCCGAAGTTAGTCGGGAAGATCATCCAGAGGCAAAGACCGGCCGCGGTGAGATCGTGAAGGACTCGGGGGCTACTGACGGTGACATGGCACCCGGGTATCATCAAGGAGGACGAATCCGGCCTCCCGGCCACGGGATGGGCCGGGCCGGCTACTCGGAGTCCGACTACAACACGGGGGCGCCTCACCGACGTGGAGTACAAGACAAGGACTAATACCTGTCCGGCTTACTCGGAATTGGTTGGAACCGAATAGGAAACATATCTGTTAACCCGATCCGGACTCTGTAACCCTACCCCGGCCGACTATATAAGGCTCGGTAGGGGACCTCCGATCGGCAGAACATCTCATCTAGCTTAATCTCCATTGTTTCATAGCTCAGGCCCCCTCGAGATTGATTCTCTAGGGCTTGCGGCACTCGGGATACAGCAATACCAGCCACCAAACACAGGACGTAGGGTATTACCTCTCCGTGAGGGCCTGAACCTGTCTAAATCTTGTCTCCCGTGTGCACCCATCCAGATTTGCTGTGCTCACGCCGCCCCATAAATAGTATTGCCGGAATAATACTCCGACAGGTCCCGTCACCTATGTGAGCATAGGAGGTAACTTCTATAGGTTCGTTATGTTTGATGAATTTTCTTGCTATATTTGGGTATTTTTCTTGCATGACAAAGGAGAGACACACAAGATGCTTGGTGATGCTGAGTGAAGTAGTGGTGGGGGGTTATATAGGCCAACTAACCCTGGCTAGGAGAGTCGACCCCCTCCACGTGGCAGCTCCTATGGCAAGGCCGGCCGACCTAGGCTCGGTCAATGGGGTCAGCCAATCCTGGATCAATGGTGGACTTGGTCTATGGGTGTCGAGGAGGATAGAAACGTGACCAACTCTTTTGCAAGGTTTCTTGGGCACGCACGAAGTCCCCCGAGCGACCAGGTAAGTCTCTCGAGTAAATCTGGTGGATCGGCTGACCTAGGGTCAGAGGGCAGGGCTGGTTGACCCTAGTTTAGGGGGCGGGTTGGGCCGGTCAACCTACCCAAAAGGGTGATCGGCACCTCCTCATTTCCTGGCGTCCAGCGATGGGTCGAAGAAACTCCGCAAATGATTTTCGGCGGTGATCGGTGGGTCCAAAAAAGTCCTTCGGACGATGAGTATCTTTATTATATTCTTGGTGTTTTTGGGAGAAATTTTTTATTTCTACAAAAGCAAGTTGATGCATCAAAACTTGTGGAAATAGATTAGTATATACGCTAATTTGTATAAAAAGACCACAATACCTTGCCTTTTATGAGAATCTTGGGGGTTGAATATTGGAAATATTATGCGTCAATATTGAGCATCAAGTAAGTGTTCATATCCAAGCTGAACTGATTGAAGCTTGTTATTTTTGGATATTGGCGCCTCCTAGACGGCTAGGAGTCGCTTGGGAGCCTTCAAGTAGATTGTGAAGCGCCCCAAGACGTTTGTGAGGGTTTAGAGCTCGCCTACCACAAGATGAAGAGCTGCCACGACAAAAAAGATGGTGCAGTGTTTGATCATAGGATGAAGTTTCCTCAACGGAGATATAGAGCCTCGTCAAAGACTTGAACTTCGACAACAAATCCTTGTCTCTCCCACTTGGTTGACTCTCTGCACTCCTTCATGATTGTTTTCGTACATATTTTGCTACCATACTTGCTACTAACTTGAAAGGTTTTGTTTTTACTTGTTTTGATCACTAGCACACTAGGTTTGCACAGGGTTATTTAGGAAAAGTTGTGTAGAAAGTAATTTTAGGTTATATTCTTGTTAATCTCCTATTCACTACCCTCTAGTTGATACACTAGATCCTTTCAATTATTATCACAGGCGGGTTTTTCTAAAAACCGTCAGTGATGACCGGTTTATCACCAATGGTTTTAAAAACAAAACAACAGGCCTGCGATTAGTCCTATTTTAGTGAACCGTCTATGATTAAAGGTCTTGTGTGACTATTTTTGTAGTAGTAGAAGGAGCTCAACCGAATGCGGCGGTGTTTCCAAGGACGTGGAGCAATGACACAGATTGACTTTCTTCAATAACATGATTTTTCTATCCGTAGCAAAGCACTTGTGTTTAGCCAGTATTATTAAAAGTTTGAGTTGATTTCTAAAGAGGGTTTCAATAAAATATTGTCTTACTTTGGTGTCGGATAAGATGTCTCATGTTAATTTGTGATTGATCTAGTGAGCCATCTTACTGCTCACTTGATAAAATGTGCCGTAAATCAGACCCAAAAATACCAAAATGCCCTCATGCCTTCTTCTTCCTTAGTTAGCTCTAGCTCCTTTCTCTCCTTTTCCAGCCATGACCATTCCTCACCTAGACCTTACCTCCTCTCAGCGCCTCTCTCCTCCCCTCCCCTGCTCTCTCCTCCTTCTTAGCACACCTCTCCTCCCCGTGCATGACATAGGGGTGTTAGGATCTGAGCTTGGGCGTCAGCTCCACCTTGCCTCGATGGCCACGAGAGAGCCCCACTCTAATTCAACACCTCCCTACATAGGGTGGGCTCATGGAACACGATGGGCCTCCACATCGGGTCGGTCTCCGAGTACGAGTACTGGAAGTCAAAAGGCAGGTCAGAGCACGACGGCTCTTTGGGGCTGATCTTGGTAGCCTGGGCCTTGGGTTTCGGTGCCAGCATCAACGGAGCTCGATGCAAATGCTTCCGGGTTCACGTGAGCGATGGGTGATCGTTGTTAGGGTCAGGGAGGGGGAAGGGAGGATGTGGTGAGGCAAAGTTGGTGGTGGTGGTGGTCATCGTCGCTGGCGTGCTTGAGGTTGCCCAATGGACGGTGGTGAAAGAGGGCATGGGGAGGACACAAGCTGCATCACAGGCCTTCCTAAGTGCGCCACTATCCTCAGTGGATGAGGGTGCAAAGGGAGGAGGAGAATGCAGTTGTGACATTAGAGCAGATGAAGAAGAAGGGTATCTTAGTATTTTCCCATGAATATAATACTCAAAGAGAGCATTTTATCATGTGAGCAAAGTAAAATGGTTCAATAGATCAACTACAAAATAATATGGGGCATTTTATCCAAGGCCAAAGTAAGAAATAAGGTGGGAATACCGTTTTATAAATTCCTCCTAAAACTAAATTGTTTCTTCTCAAATTACACGAAGTATATAATTCACTTAACCCCATAAAATTTGATGTTGCAACTATTGTAACTTACCGATGTTTAAAACTAGATAACCGGTGCCTCTGAAACTATTTAAATAACGTTGGGAGGTATCAAAGCTGGTTTTGCCCACGTGCCATGAGAAGTAGCGACAGCGTGGTAGACAACTCGACCAATATTCCCAAAAAATCCCATCTTCCTTGCTGGTCCCACTCCCACCCAGATCCACTCCCTGATGTCCTATTGTCCCTCCTCCACGCAGCAGCGGCACCCGCGCTCGTCATCGTCGCCCACCTACACCTTTCCTCCCTCCTCTTCTACTTCCTCCAAACCTACATCAAAGCGGACGCGGGATGACACCCCCTCCACCGCCCCGTGCCATTCTCTGCCTCACCAAGTGACCAATAGCTCTGGCTCCTCCAAGTGAAGCGCCGCCTTGCCTTCGATGATGGCTCCACCTCCACGCAGCTCTACCACCTCTGCCTCTACCACACCATGCTTGCCTCCCACCCCTTCTTCATGGCTCACCCACCACGCCGCTGCGTCCTCCTTGTCACCACACAGGTGGTTCAAAGCTACATCCTAAGCCCAACTCATGATGCGCTTACGAGATAGAGATGAATGAGTTCCCCATGTCCAGTATGCAGATCTGGTCGGCATCGCTGGTCCCACACAGACCGGGAAAAGGGAGTACAACGATGCCTATGGTAGGGGCCACCTTGATTCCCTCCTCGTTGGGCTCGACCTCGCAGCACCATGGCATCACCGACAATGAGCTCACCAAGGAGCTCAACATGAGCATGGCATCGATTGAGAAGCCTAGGAAGCTCTCGGATGGGGTCCCACAATCCTATGTAGCTGACTTGTAGGTTCCACTCATTAAGAAAATCAATATAAAACCTGAATTAGAGACTCTGTGGCAGACGTGTGGGTCGAGAGTGACTTGGGCAGTCCATGTAAGCACGGCGAACACGTCAGCGAGACATGTCACGCGCCATGATGACAAGACCACCCACAAATCCATTTTGAGTTTATTTAAACAGTTATGCGAAAGTTAGGGGGTAGAATATCTAGTTTCAATGTTAAGGCGATTATGTAATCAACTGTCGAACCTTAGGGGTTTTGTGGACCTTTTCCTTTAGAGAATGACACATGATAAGGTAAGGATGGAGAATACAAAAATAACAAGCATGAAATCTTTGTCTATCATGACCCAATGACTACAACAGTTGACTAGAATAACTGACCCAATGGTGTTGTCTTCTTATTCTCTCGTGGTGTGCCTTTGTCTTCTCTGGCGATGTTGAGTCAGGGTTAATTAGGTTTAAGGTTTGGGTGGGGGTTCAGGTTCATGCTAGGGGGTCACAAGAGCCTCCTGGGCTTAGATGGGTGGATGGTTGGGGCAACGGACTGGCGACGGGACAGTTTGTGAGGGCGAGGCAACATGGGGCAGTAGAGGCTGTGTTGAAATATATTGTCCTCTTTTCCTTGTCAGCTTTTTAATATGCTCGAGACAGGGGATAAAAATGGGGACCAAGACGGGAACATGAGATATGGAGATGGTAATAAGGTAGGGCTCGCTGGTGGAGCACCATGCTATCGAGGCTAAGGCAACGTAGGGGCGTTGGTGGCGGCGGCCAATGAGAGCAAATGGGGACTCAGGGATGAAGAGTTCATGTATGAGGAGGAGAAGCTAGGAGAGCTGTCCACTGCGTTTGGACTTGCAAACAGTCACCTACGTGGCAGCTGAACCCTTTGTTTGAGGGTTGGGTTGTGTGTGGATGGTGAGGGGGAGCTAGGATTTGGTGGGAGATAGTCATAAATTTATGATGTTACAGATATAAATATGCCTATAAATGATGTGGAGCTAACTGATTTGATTCCTAATATCCCTACGATATACCCAACGCATGCTTGTATATATTTTTTCGACACTTTTCTAATGAGTAATGCCCTTACAATTTATTAAAAAATCATGGATAACCAATATCTTAATTGTGTTACTGATCTCACAATTGAAGCAAGTCTGATCATGGTTTAATGAAACCATAAATATTCCAACTAAAGAGTGGATGAAAGACAATGAAGTTTATATCACGAAGGGGCCCAGGAACAACTAAGCTTGTAGGGTATAAACTAATGTAGTTAGAAGCACAACGAACAAAGAATACAAGAGACACAAAGAATCAAAATGGAAAAACTAACCATCCATGATCCACTAATCAAAATGGAAAATGAACCGGTTCTTCTGTATTAACCGTTTGGGATGTGAATTTATAATAGGAAGAAATAATTTGTTTTTGAGCCAGCAACCTGCATATGCATCAGAATTTCACAAGAATTCATATATATCATAACATTTCATCAGAATATCCAGCACATAGCAGAACTGACACATTTTATTCACATCACCATCCATCCAAACAATAATCCATTAAAAAAATGCATCAACACATGAATCAATTGCCAAATCCATTACAAGTACCAAAATGCATTACAAAATCCATTAGAAAGTATGAATTAACATCAGCTAAGGGCTGTGGAACTGTCCTTTTGGAGACAAAACTTTCACTTGAAAAAAGAAGGCGATTTGCCCTCGAATCTCTGCGAGGTCGAGGTCCTTCATCGACTTTGATCCCATTGAAGACAAAACCTGTAGCTATTAAGTTAAATGTCATGGCTATAGCTAAAATGGCAAGAATTACTAATAAGTTAAGACAAATTAACCTGCATTATCCCCTTAACGTCTTTGATCTTCTTCGAAACAGGGATGAGTTTCATCATGAAGTGGCAAACATAATAGCCACAAAGGTTGGTTCCTGCTGGTTGCTGGGCATACTAGAAAAATAAAATCTCAGGCATATTAGTAATGGATAGCATTTTTTGGGAACTTAGATGATATCAGACAATTATATACTTAATCAGGGAGTACCTTAATTTCAAAATCGTGATGCCAAGTTTGGGCATCTCCTAACATTGATCTTCCTCCACGAGCAACAGCGTCGAGTGCCCTAAGTGATTACAAAATTTAAGCAAATGGCAGAAGGAAGAAAGAATAGAAATAATTACGGAGGAAACGAAATGTTATCTACCACTTGTTGATGAATTCACGCATAGACGAGTAGTCGTGAGGCTTTTAGGGATCAAGGTATACTACCCTTTCATCTTTCGGCATGAAGACAATCAAGATCAAATGAAAGCTCCCAAAGTTTTTCTCCACGGTTAGAACTCATGCAGCCCATATTGTATAAAGTATAAATATCTAAAATATAGTGTATAACTTACAACTCATTGTATGGAAGCATTATGAAGTGTTTGTCCTGATGAGTCATCAATGCGTGTACTAGGTAATTGTGGACGAGCTCACAGTTACTGATGATGTTTTTTGCAGAGACCAAGTGTGGATCGATGAAACCCACCGGTTCTTTCCTTACTTTGCATTCATCGATCATGTGCCTAAATATTGAAAGTACGAGTTAATATGTATGCATTTAGCAGCAAAATGCTTGAATTGACACAATGATTGTGAAATACTTACAATGTAAAGCATCTCATAAGGGAGGCGTCGACTTCTCGAAGGTTCAAGAGGAGGAACAAGTCCTCAAAGCCTACCGTGCAATCACCCGCCTGGTGAAGGAAGTGCTCCGGCTTGAAATACACAGGTATACTAGCTTCTCTTGCTGCGCCCTGCCTGTTGGAGACATCCATGTAGTGGGCATGGAATTTCTGGCAAATCAAACCTGCACGCGCGAGTTCTTGTGGTCCCAACAATGGTTGACCAAGCACGTATTTCGGGACTACATCCATTATAAGGAACATTTTGTTGAACTCCTCATCGGTTAGCATGTTTGGATCCTTGGTAAGCATTTTTGCTTTGCCCTTTGCTTTGCCCTGCGTCAAGGCCTTGGCACCAGGCTTTTTGGCTATAACCCTCATGGGGGGGTGCCGGTAGATCAAACTCGCAAGCAAACTGGGAATGAAGCACCTGTGGTGCCGATAGCTGCAGCTACTCTTTGATGTTGGCATGTGGCTCGACATGCACAAAAGAGGGTTCATCAGGCCTCGGTGGCAGTGCTGATAGCTGCAGCTGATCTTGGACGTTGGCAGGTGGCTCGACATGCATACTAGAGGGTCCATCAGGCCTCGGTGACACCTGTAGTGCATTCTCTAAGACTATGTCTTTCTTGGGCCACTGGATGAATGACCCAATTGCGTCTCCTAAAGTCTACATATCATCATTCGCACGTACATGGTATAGCGGGACTCGCATGAATTTGGGGTCAACAGTGTCGACGGTGCACCTAGCAAAACCTACTGCAATCGCCACACCGTGTAATGTACCCACTTGAGCGGACGGATGCACCAACCCGGAAGTAGCCTCCAAGTGAAAACCTAATTGGGCTATAATCACTTGGAGCTTGCACTTCTTCGGCTCGCTGATGTCATCGACTGCATACATTGCATTGGTATCATCGAGACATTCAGGTCTGGCTGATGCGCAGCTACTTCGACGGGCACCGGGGCTGGGGTGTCCAAGACCTTCTTGTTGTGATCTGAACCTTTCCTCCATGGCTTCTCTCTCTTTTGTCAACCTAGCCTCAAGCATCTGTCAAACTCGGGCATAAGTATTTGACGGAGCTTGGATTTCATCTGCTCATTTTTGCGATCCGCTTTGGCTCTTTTTCATTCTTACCTCGACTGTTCATCAAGTGGGAATGCCTTGCTATGTTTGACTAGGAGCCCTTGACCACGAGTATGGCCCGAGTGTGAAAGAGCATCTAGGCCCCTAAATGGTTTTGATGGTCAATGGCAACTCAACTGAGATCTAACAGTTACCTTGAGTGTTAACAGGAAAGTTAGGTTCCAGGAAGAATGATTCATCCAAGAAGGATGACCACCAAAAGTACAAGGATGGTTACTCAGGTCAAGGAGATGGCTGTGCTAGGTAGCTGTGCCACAGCTGTGATGAAGCCGGTGCTGAGCAAGGAGTTGCTAGCAAGGTGATGGTTGCTTGATGCGTCAAGAGCCTTGACTATAGTTGGTGCAAGCTGAAGCCTAGATTTGCTAGTTTCCTTGAGTCCTTAGGTAACACCTGTACTATCAAGAGGGATGAAACTGCAAGCTCATTTGGAAGTTCTTATGCTCAATGTTCAGAGTGTTGGACAGTGGTACTGACGCCTTGAGGTCAATGGCCCTGCAACAACAGTTTTGCACAAGTGTGAAACTGGGTTATGCTAGTATACTGCTATGCTAGCTTCCTAAACCCTAGAACCATAGTTACCTGTGTGGCACAACTATGTCACAGGTGAACAACCACTCTATGACTCAGGTACACCTCTGTGCCAGGGAGAGCTTGAAAATGCTAATGAACTGCATTGCAATGGTTTGTCTCTGAGTCAGAAAACTGTTGGAGGTTCTCTCCTTTTAAGCATCAGAGTTTGTTTGCGCTGAGGACATGTAATGTGCCAAGACCGGGCTGAGTAGGGAGTCTACGTCAGTTAGGGTTTCACCTGTGTCAGCCACCGGTGACACAAGTGTCGGTCTGCCTGAAGTCTTGTTACCGTTGTGCGTTGTGGTTAGCTGTGTCACTGGTGCCTGTCACTGGTGACTCACTTAATCCTACGTGGCATGAGTGTAACGGTCAGGTGCCCGTGGACCCTATATATAGGGGACCAAGGGAGGTCTTGGACCTCAACCTTTGCTCAACCTTTGCAAATATTTATTTGTCTTTCAACCTTAGCGAACCTCTCCTCCAGAACAGAACCAAACCTTCATGTGAGCGTGTCCAAGTTTCTATCCTGGAGAGTTAGAGCTTTGAGCAAGAGCAATTGGTTCCTCCAAGCGATTATTGCAGCAGATTCTGTTACTCTTGGAGTGTCTACTCCTAGACAGGTGTAGGAGTCGCCGGTGATCACCCAAGCTTGTGTGGGTTGGCCCAGACGTTTGTGAAGGTGATCTGAAGTCTACCTGCCGCAAGTAAAAGGATATCCACAAGCAAAAGAAGAGACCTAAAGATTCAGGTACTCGGAGAACAAGCACGTTTCAGTGCTGGCTATCTCTTAGGAGTAGCTTCTCCAATGGAGACGTACCTCTCTGAATAGAGTGAGAACTTCGGTGAATAATCTCTTGTCTCTTTGTGTGTTTGCATTGTGCACTTACTTGCCTGCATGCTTGTGTAACTCTCTGATATAGATATATAATCTAGTTATAATTTCTACTCTATACCTGTGTTATCTAGCTGTGTCACAGTTGCTCTTTAGCTTATCTGCCATCTGTGCTAGCTACCTGTTTCACAGTCATATTTTATATCAGCCTGTTTAGAGTTTTCTTTCACCTGTGTTAGCTACCTGTGTGACAGCTACGTGTTAATCTTCATATCATTTGCTGCCTGAGTAGTTTGTCTGTTACACAGCTAGCTAAACCTCTTTACTTGTTAAGGCTTATGCTTTTTTAAATTGAGTAGTTAATTTAAATTTGGCTAGCCTCCTATTCACCCCTTCTCTAGTCGGCTTCTGCGATCCTTTCAGAGTGCTCCTTCGTTCCCAAATTGGCTGTGAGAATGTCATCAGCCCTAACAGAGTGGAAAGAGCCTTGGGAAGCTTGAACACTCAGCTTCTTCTGCAGAGGGCAAGAGATGGTATGTAAGTAATCATTAAGTTATTAATTTATAGACTAATAACTCGGATGTTCAGGTCATCGAACGTTATCGATCGTACCAGGTGTTCGTAAACTTCTTGGTCGGTAGGGTTTTGAAAGGTTGTTTGACCCGAAGAGCTGGACCTCTACACCAGTATCGAGCGCACTCCATCTCGACATCAGCAAATGGTGGGTCGGTGCCCCAAAGGCGTGCTTCTTCATCCTCCTTTTCCCATTGTCTCTTTTTGCCGTAGTATCCTTTCGTGCCCATTCTGTGAGAGTGTTTGTTCTTTGCCACTAAAGCCTTGTGTTCTTCACTTTTGCGATGAAATTCAAATGTCATCTTCATCTCCACAAATTTATCCCAGCTTCAGGTGTAATCATGGGGTAAGGCCCAAAGGGCTCCTTTTGTTCGTGGACATATTTCTTGTTCAACACATGTTTCCAATTCTTCCACGAACCACAAGCCTTCATCTCCGTGGCTCATCGCACATCCTTGACCCATCTATCGGGCACCATGAAAGATTCCATTATCTCGTCCACTAATAATTTGTGTTCGTCCTTGGTTACTTGCTTCCAGTCACTTAACAAGATGCTGACCTGATCCCTTGCGAACACCCCGTAGATGGTCGTAAATTTTTTCATAGTTTTTTCCGGTTCTATAGGAGCCCCAGATTCCATGTGGATGGCCTGCACTTCGAATCATCCCCTCGGCTTCATTGAGGGTTTTCTAGGATGGGGCACTGATTTTGCCGTGGAGTCAGACGGTCCTCTCGGCGACGTCCGTTCAACGGATCCTCTAGCTGATGTCTGTTCATCGGACCTCCTCGGAGAGGCATTATCGCACGACATCTAGTAAATCAGATTATGTTAAAAGAGCATTTTAGCACATTCATTGACAAGGGTCCATACTATAGCACAGAACAACAAAAATGTCTAAACATCAACAAGTAAAAACTAACACAAGTAAAAACTAAAAATAGTTTAAAAAATCACGAAATCAAGACCCTTCCTACGACAGCACAGATATGCTCAGTGCCATATAATATATGCTTGATCTCTACAATTTTCTAAAAACATCTCTTTAAAAAATTTTAGTGATGAAGCATGGTGCAGAGAAGCAAGCTGATGAGAATTCTAGTGATGGAGCTCTTTACTACTAGTTAGCACACTTCAAGCACTTCAAGCCATTCTCTATTTTTGATACTTCATTGAGTTTGATACTTCTCTTTTTAATAAAATTAAATCGTAGGTGTTAACCAGTCTTGGGGTTTTGGGAATCTACTAGTAGGTTACTATCGCCATTTCATGAGGGAGGCACACAGGTTAAAAGAAGCTAGCGAAGAACATGCATGCATGAGTGCTACTTAATTA
This sequence comes from Stipa capillata, assembly GCA_019208055.1. Lineage (NCBI taxonomy): Eukaryota > Viridiplantae > Streptophyta > Magnoliopsida > Poales > Poaceae > Stipa > Stipa capillata. The sequence continues at coordinate 2,230 of JAGXJF010005186.1, read as the reverse complement.
TGATATGAAATCACATTCATACAGTAACACACAGTATGATAATATCCCCATGCATCGCATCATTCAAGATGGATCCTGCAATCACAGTGTCCCCTGGATCCCAACCTTTGGCTTTGCCCAAACAGTGCCATCATCATGGGTTACTAGGAATGACATTAAGAGTTACTAGGAATGACTGACGGATGCTTTTGTCCGTGAAGGAGGAGATGCAGTGGCGGTGGCGTTGCAGTGCTGGCGGTGTCCTTCTCCTCCTCAGATGCTCAGTGATGTAGCCGATTAGGGCTCGGGCTCAGGAGGCGGCGGTGGGGTGCGTCGGGCTCGGCAGGCGGCAGCAGTTGGGGCAGCAGTGAGGGCAATGCTGCCGATTAACGCTCAGGCTCGAGAGGCGGCGGTGGCGTCGCTAGGGGTCGGGAGGTGGTGGTGGTGCTAGGGCTCGGGAGGGGAACAAGATCAGTTCGAGAATTTCAGAGAGGGCCAGTGCGCGCTTCAAAATTTTAAGGGATATACATCCCAAACGGTTACAAAATATTAGCCGTTTGGGATATGTATCATCCCAAACGGTTGCAACTGAGTAGCCGTTTGGGATATCTACATCAAACGGATACAAAATATTAGCCGTTTGGGATATGTATCATCCCAAACGGCTGCAACTGAGTAACCATTTGGGATATCTGCATTGATTCATTTCCACAGATATATATTGCATTGATTCATTTCCACAGATATATACTACATTGATTCATTTCTACAGATATATACTGCATTGATTCATTTCCACAGATATATACTGCATTGATTCATTTCCACAAATATTTACTGAACTCCACAATTTACATATATAGCATTCATTGATTAATCACTCACAACTAATATGTACTGAACTCCACAAATTACATATATAGCATCATTCCACTAACTTATTTCCTTTGAACACTAGCCCTTCCGAATGATCTTCACGTACATAGCAAGTTTCTTCAAGTTGTTCTTCCTTGACCCTTATACGGTCTCCAATAGGTGGCAAGTCATCGACTTAGTTGTATTCATCCTCGTCAACGACATTCTCAACTCCGATGATCCTCCTTTTCCCACACATAACTACATGGCGCTTCTTATGTGCGAGGTCTTTTACGTAGAAGATTTGGGTAACTTGGGTGGTAAGTACGAAAGGTTCGCTTTTGTATGCGAGTCGGTTGAGGTCGACATACGTGAAGCCATACTTATCAACCTTCACATCTTTCAGATTGACCCATTGACACCGGAACAAAGGAATCTTGAAATACACATAATCAAGCTCCCAAATCTCCTCGATGATCCCATAATAGAATTCTTTGTTCCCAGATGTATCTCGGGCGTCTATGCAGACAGAGCTGTTTTGGTATATGCTCTTTGCATCTTGGGCCTTTGTGTAGAATGTGTACCCATTTATATCGTATCCTTGCCAAGTCTGGACTGTAAATGTAGGCCCTTTTGCCAACCACGTCAGCGTGTCGGTTGAGGAGCCCCTGACGATTCGCTTCTTTACCCATTGGTTGAATATCTTGTTGTGCTCTTTCATTCTCCAAGCATCTGTCGCTTTCGGATACTCCTCCCTTAGCTTTGCCACATGTTCTACAATATAAGGGGACACTAAGGTCATGTGTTGCAAGACCGTGAAATGGGTCCCGATTCCGTCAAGTCTCCCCTCATGGTGAGACCGAGGCACACCAATCGGCTGTGCTTCAGCCATGTAGTTGATGCAAAACTCAACAGCCTCCTTTGAAATATAACCTTCGATGATACTGCCCTCTAGCCGATTTCGGTTCCAAACATGGTGCTTCAGAATTCCCATGAAACGCTCGAACGGATACATGCTTCGTAGAAACACCGGGCCGCACATCTATATCTCGTGCATGAGGTGAGTAATGAGATGGACTATGATATCGAAGAACGATGGCGGGAAATACATCTTAAGTTGAGAAAGAGTCTTGACCACCTCCTCTTGCAGATCACCTAGTGAAAGGGGATCTATGACCTTCCGAGATATTGTGTTAAAGAAACGACACAATCTCATTAGTGCTTCTCGGACATCAATAGGCAAAATATTTCTAATAGCCATTGGGAGCATCTATGTCATCATCACATGACAATCATGAGACTTCATGTCAATTAATTTCAAGTCTTCCATAGAAACAAGATTCTTTATGTTCGCGGAATAACCGGACGGAACTTTAACGCTACGCAAGAACTCGCA
>JAGXJF010005185.1:0-149667 GCA_019208055.1 Stipa capillata | reverse complement strand
TCAATCTAAATCTGCTTCACTCTTGCATGCTAATTAACTAATTTGAGTAAAATTTGATAATCTCCTATTCACCCCCCCTCTAGTCGATAAACCTCGATCTTTCAGTAACCATCCTTGTACATTTTGGTGGTCATCCTTCCTGGATGAATCATTCTTCCTGGAACCTAACTTTCCTATTAACACTCATGGTAACTGTTAGATCCCAGTTGAGTTGCCATTAACCATCAAAACCATTTATGAGCCCTAGATGCTCTTTCAAAGGTACTATGTCTTATAATCCTTTTCATGCTTTACCAGCGTGGAGTTATATGAGATGGTAAGTGATGTAGTGTGCAGATTAATGAAAATTTGGAGTCTGAAAGTAGAGCTAGTAAGGATACTAATATGATAAGTAATACTTTATATTTTCTTCCTGAAATTTGGACATGTCCTAACTTAGTATCAAAATTTTCTTTCTCCTAGCACCACACTCAAATGTAGGATGGAGTGAGATTAGTAGAAGATATTGGGGAAAGCACCCCATGAAAAGAGTTATACAGTGAATTGCATCTTCTGGAATATCAGGGCTATTACTGCCCAGCTAGAAAGCAATGTATACAAGACACCATAGGTAGACTTCCGGTAGGGTATATTAGTTTCCAGGAGAGTAAGAAAGAAGTTTTTTCCAATTTTTTTTGAAATTATTAATGGGCAATAGGACTTTTAAATGGAATCATCTACCTGCCAAGTCCACTGCAGATAGGATTTTGGTAGAGTGAATGTCGAGACCTGAAATTTACAATATAAAATCTCAAATAAAATCATCATATAAGTCAAGATGTCAACCTTGGCCTCAACCATCGAGATATAAGTACCTCAATAAGAGTAGAGTGATATGACTTCGAATAGCTTGAGACACCAACCTTGACCTCATAGTCGGTAATTGAATGCATCAGCTTGAGTAGACTGGTATAGTTTTATCACTCTTTTCTTACTAAGCTGGAACATCAACCCTGAACTCATTCTGAAAACTTAGTGGACGGTTTGAATAGGGTGATATAGTTCCTAAGCTCTCAGCGAAAGAGTCGATCATAGTGATAACCACACTTGACAATTCTATATTATGAATCTTGAAACCCTACATACTCCATGTGCTTTATAATCATACACGCATGTCACATGAGGTATGTTGGAACAAACAGGTATCACAACAATAACTCTATGACAGAAACTGCAATAATACATTTAGCTCTTAGTTGAGTAAGTTTAACAACTTATTCACACAGATGTCACATGAACAAATCTCAAACACACAACGGAAATTTTATAAGTGGCTTAGAAGCTACAAAGTAGTGAAGCCAAAAGTGGCAGCACAACAAAACAAAATAGGTTGCCAAACCCTGGGCATGACCACTGCCTAGGATCCCAGTGACTATTTGACATTGGTGTCGATCTCTATAAAGAAACCATCCTCTGAAGGAATGATCTCCTCTGCACAAAAAAAATCAAATTTTGTAAGATGAGTACATAAGTATTCGACAAGATTTACATGGAAATAATAATAGATGCATCTGGTATCAATAAGGGGTAGTTATGTGCTAATTTGCATCAAGCCAGGTTTCTGTTTGATATTACTCTAAGTAGATGAAAAATTGACTACTAGATCAAATTATAAGAGGGTATAGCGAGTGTTCTTCGAAAACTACTCTATTACTTCTGTCATCATCAACTATGACCAATTGACTCTTCCTCAACCATCTAGGAGGAAGTAGCCACTTCTCTAAACTAAAGTTTGCAGTTTTAGAGTAACATTGAAGTTGTCTAATTCGATGTAGGTAATCACTAAGTTGTCCATAACTATTCGAATAGTTTAGGACATACATCTTTACGATCAAGTCCTAGTGACATGCAATTAGTACACTTCACAAGGTGTACTGACAGAGGATGATCAAACACGACCATTACAATGCTTTCGACTTAGCTATGAGCCAACTCTATGGGCCAGTCCATGTACACCAGTCTAGCCATTAACTCTAACATGGTCCCATAAGTTGTGAATCGAGGTACATCCCCAGTCTTCACAAGACTGTGTATCCACCTTACCCTTATATTAAGATGTCACATCATATCACACTGCAAATAGAAAGGGTAAACTAAAGCGGCTCATATACTAAACCTATTTGAAATTATTTAGTCCTGAGTGGTTCTATTATACCACCTGTGTAGAAGTACACAAATCTTGGGTCAATGTACATCAGAACCTGGCCTTGTGGGAAGACGAGACAACCCACCATGTTTCCAACCATGACCTGTCTTCTAAGCCTAGTGATTATTAGTCAAGTTCTTTAATTACTTCTGAGTAGTCTCTGAACAATATCACCAATGTTAAACTGAGTCATCGGACTATCTGAAGGATCATGACTGGACAAGTCTAAGCATGGATAAGAATATGATAATATTATAACATTGCTAAAGATTCGACTATCTCTTAATCATGCTAGGTTGGAAGGGATTGATATGCCACTTAGATTACAAGGCAGTTCCATGCAAAGAACATGAATTTAATTATCTACTGATAAAGTGGAAGTGGAATACATGCAATATTAAATTAAACATAATAATCAGTTTTGGAAATAGTAGGTGATATCAACAGTGTCAAAGAGAGGGTTGCGTGCCTTGCTGCTCGGGAACAGGGCACTACTCACAGTCAAGGTCACTTACGTCGTGAATTTTTAGTGCTATCGAGAAGAAGCAGAAACATCGGAGAAATGATATAGTAACAATCATTACTATTACATAGTAATCAGCATAATCATGATATGAAACGCATGGCATGGTATGGTACTATCAAAATAAAGACTAAAGCAAGTGAAATCAAGTTAATCGGAGTTCGGATGCTTAAGTATCACATTCTGAAGAATCTCCGACGAGAGGGAAATAACTATATTATACTTTTTAGTCATTTTGATTTTTACTACTATGAAAAAATGCATGAAAAAGACATAATTAGATGGTACTTTTTGAGCATATTGGTATTTTATTCATAATAGCAATCACTACTATTGCATAGTAATCAACATGATCTTGATTTTTACTTAATATGAATTAGTTATGAATTATCTAAGATTAAAGTCATTTAAAAATGTTTTCTAGAATTTTAGATAATTAATTTCAATTTAGAATAACAGAGAATGCTTTTAATTCTCACTATTATCTAGCGACAGTCAATGACAAGCGAGGCCAGGGGTCAGCGAAGGCCAAGTTGTCTCTAATAGGTCAAAATGGCCACTGGACCCACATGTGAGTGACTCAAAGTCAGTTAATTTTAATTTAGCACATGTTTAAAGAGTTGGGTCCACATGTCAGTGATACCAGGGGTTTACTTACCGGTTTGTTTTATTGAACCGACCGGGCCCATGTGTCAGTGACACATTAGAGTTTAAACCCTAACGGTCAATGGCTTAATTGTTGTGACCGCTGTGTCCTGCTAGTCAGTTACTCAGCTGACGTTGAATCCTGGTGAGCTTGTGTGCGCATAGCAATGAGGTACGTGTTCATGTTATGTTGGGTTCCAGGACCAAAGCGTGTGCGCTTTTAGTTCCTGGCACCACACCGCATGCAATTGCAGTGCTGCAATGCCCTAAGGTCATCGAAACATCAACTACGGTGACCCGAGGCGGCTCGGTATGGCGGTGCTCATTAGAAAAATCTACCAAGGATGCACACATGCTTGGGGAAGCGTGCAAAAGGCGCCAGAGCTCACCAGAAGATCGGCAGAGGGCTTGGGGTGATCAAAGGAGCTCGGGAAGGTCGGATGCGACGGTGTCGGTGGACAACAAAGTAGAGCTTCATGACGGTGATGGTCCGAGTGTTTCGGAGTTCGATCAAGAGAGGGAAAAGGGTCAGGGGGATGCTAGAGAGAAATGGAACTGAAAGAAAATGACGGGGGCTCACCGGAGAAGCTCGACGAGGTTAGAAGTGGTGATCTACTGAAGAGGAAGAAAATGACTGTGGATCGGTCAATTCACGGTGCCTTGGTCCGATTCCTCCGGTGGAGAGATGTTGTGGATGACAACAGTCCTTCCTTACATGGTGTTGCATCGAGGAGAGGCTTCTGGCCACGTTGTTGACGGTGAGGTACTCACGACGGTGCTCGGGAAGTTACTCACCTTCTGGTCAAACAAGGACGAGAGGGAGGGTGAGACTTGCACGTTAAGAGGATAGCACGATCAAAAGGATATAAGATCAACCACGGAATCCATGATTAGAAAGGGATGAACGGCCGGGATTTGAGCCGAGGTGTGATTCGTCGCGCTCGGCGCACGACTCACTGCACCGTTGGGTTGAGGGGACTCAATGTGTCGCCGCACACTTGCTGAAGCACTAGCGCGAGCTAAGGTGGCGTGGTGCACTGGCAAGCAGGAGGAGTGGTGCGCGGCGTCGGCGCGTGGCACGCATCTGCTGTGCTCACAGGAAAGATGACAGACTTGATAGGTGGGTCCCACCTGTCAGTGTCTCGTCGCACTGGTAGGAGTGTGCCTGCGCGGGTGCGATGCATCCCCCTGGGCTGGGCTAGCTGTGCGAGCTGGGTTTTGGCCCAGTCCAAGGTTTAGTTTCTCTTCCTATCTTTTTCCTTTTATTTCTGTTTCCTTGTTTTGAATTTAGGTTTAAGTTTTGAATCCAAACCAAATGAGCTTCAAATTTTCTGAAATTTTTTACAAAGATAAAAAGGATGGTAATGTATAAGTTAGATGGTGAGAGAATATTAACTCCTGGATAGATATGTGGACTCCGTTAGAGATCAATATGTCTCGGCATTAGTACAATTGGGCGAATAACTAGAGTAACCTCATACTTCCAAAAATTGATAGGATTTTCTGCTCGACTAAAATAGATGCTATATTTCCCTTAGCTAGTGCTAGGGCTTACCTAGGATAAGTACGATGCCCCTATCCTTTGGGACTCTGGGGTTGGTCACTCTCCTCACGAATCTAGTTTTAAATTTTAAAAATGGTGGTTTCTTAGAGAAGATTTTGAGGACATAGTTAGTAAGGCCCTTCTAGCCAATGTAAAAGTAGGAACATTGTTGATGTCTGGGTTGATGTCTGGCAACACAAGGTTAGTTATTTTAGGAAGCTTGAAAGATGGAGTGCTAATATAGAAGCTCACTTGAGGAAATTCAAACAAGATTTGATGCAGGAGTAACTCATAGTCTGTCAGAGGTAGAAAGGAATAGGCTACAGGTGATCGTAGTAGAGATCAATAAGATCTGGTTAATGGAAGAGTCAAAGAAAACAAAGGTCTAGGGACAAAGGAATCTTATAAGGAGATAGAAATATTGCATATTTCGATGCTATAGCTAATAGAAGGAGGAAAACTCTAATTCATGTCTTAGATGGTTAAGTAGGCCCTGTGCATCAAACTCATGATATGCTTGGTGTGGCCACTGATTTTTATAAGGATCTTTTTAAATTTGAATGGAGACCAGACATTAGGATAAAACCTGATTTCTTTGAGGAAACTGATGAAGTAATTGTATAGGAGAATCAGGTTTTAGAAGCTCCTTTCTCAAAAGAGGGAGTAAATAGTGCAGTGTTTAGTTCTTATTCAGATGTGGCCCCCTGGGCTCGATGGTCTTTCTTTCATGTTCTATCAACATTTCTGGGAAATTATTACGGAAAATTTAATGTCCATGTTTTGGGAATGCGAAATGAACAAGTTAGACATGCATACACTGAATTTTGCAATGTTTATTCTAGTTCCAAAAGAGATCGATGCTCGAAGTATGAAAAATATTAGACCTATTAATCTTTTAAAGTGCAGTTTTAAAATCTTTACTAAGGTGCTTACTAATAGGCTAGCTCAAGTGATAAATAGGCTAAATTTTTTGTAATTAGTCAACTTTTATTAAGGGTCAGTATATTTTGGAGAGTGTAGTTATTGCACATGAGGTGTTGCATTCTATATTGTCTGCTAAATAAAAAAGTTTTGTTTTCAAAATTGATTATGAAAAAGCTTATGATAGAGTTAATTTAGATTTTCTTCAAGAATTCCTTCTGTTGAGGGGCTTTGGTAAAAAATGGTTGAATTGGATTTATCAGATTACCCATCTGGGATCTATAGGAGTCAAGATGAACAATGTGGAAGGTCCTCTTTTGGTCACTAGTAAAGGGTTGAGGCAGGGGGATCCTTTATCCTCCCAGCTGTATAACTTGGTACTAGATGTGTTTTCTAGGATGCTTAATAAAGGTAGTACTTCCCAACTAGTTAGATGGTTGTATCCTAGTTTTACTCCCGAGGGTATCATCAGTTTGCAATATGTAGATGATACCCTCTTGTTCTTAGAAAATGATATGAGAATGGCTATTAATATGAAGTGGATTTTAACTTGCGTTGAACAAATTTCTAGAATGAAAAGTAATTACCACAAAAGAGAGTTAATTCCTTTAGCGATGGAAGAACAGGAAGTTAAACATTTTATAGATATCTCTCAGTGTGAGGTTGGAAGTTCCCTATTAAATATTTGGGCATTACTCTACATTTTGATAAATTGAGAAGGGAGAACTTGCAACATGTAGTAGACAACATGTTAGATAGGATTGCAGGTTGGAGGGAGAAGTTACTTTCTTATGTTGGGAGGATAGTGTTGATTAGATTGATTTCAGCTAGCATTTCTATATACTTGTTTTCCTTTTTTAAATTCCCAAAGTGAGCTTTAGAGTTAATTAACACACAAATGGCAAACTGTTTGTGGAATGACTTTGAGGGTCATCATAAGATACACTTGGCCAATTAGCAATCCATTTGTATGAAAGAGAAGTATGGGGGTTAGGAGTTCCTAATTTGCAAGACATGAATATGTGTTTATTAGGATCTTGGATCAGAAGGTATATAGCAGGGGAGGGTACTTTGTGGAAGAGAGTCATTGATCCTAATACAATGCAAAGAGCCCCAACATCCTCTATTGTAAATATGGGCAGCTTAGGCTGTTAGATTAGGATATAAGTGGTTTATTGGTAATGGAAGAAAGTGAGGTTCTAGGGGATCATTCGTTTGGCAATTCCCCATTAGCTGCTTAGTTTTGGGAGCTTTATTTTATCGTCAATGAACAAAATAGTGTGGTGGCTGATATATGGGATGGCTTGGAGGTGAAATGTACCTTCAAAAGGACTTTCACACATGCTTTATTAGAGCAATGGTTTGAGTTGGAGGGCATTGTGTAGGGGGTGCCTCTTTCTGAGAAAGAAAGACACTCTTCTTTGGCAATATGAGTATAAGGGTGTATATTCTTCTAGCTCGCTTTATGCTATTGTCAAGCTTAAAGGTATTAAGCAGGTTTTCTATAAGAGCAAGGAAATAACTTCTAGATACCCCCTATGTATATCCTCATCAATCCCGGATCAAATCAATGAACACAGGCGAGTTGATATCACTGTATACATCACAAAGTTTGTTAGAATTTTTTTGAATAATAGTAGCCACGTGGCCAAATAAAGTAATTAGGACTTATGTCCCTTACCATTCAGAAACACAACAAAAATAAAAGCATAGACGTCTCCATCTCAACCACATGTAGTCGATGGAGTCTAACATGACCTACTCCTCAACATCGTCATAGTGACCTCCATAGTCTTCTCCGTCATCCTCATAGTTATCTGAACATGTCCAACAAACAACATGCTCGATGAATACTTCACGTACCTCGCGTGCCCTCTTTTTAGGGAAACCTATTTCTATATGTAGGTTTAATCAAGAAAGGGCTTTATGGCTCATTTTGCATAAAAGGCACTTTTTAGTTGAAATACTACAATAGTTTTGTAAGCACGTTTTGAGATCAAAATAGTTTTAATATTGGGATTTTTTAGTGAAGGTATCAATTATCAAAACTAGTCAAGTAAGGTATATATCTTAATCCCAACAATAGGTTCTAATCACCTATAATCATCCCAAAAGGAAAAGAAATTAGAGGGAGGAAAAAGCATTAGAGGGGAGACATGGGGAGGAATAATAAATAGGGAAAAGCATTAGCAAGAAGACAAATTCCTTTGCATGAACATAACTTTATGCCGTCCGTAACCGTGGACATGACTAATCAATTAGTTTTACAGTCTATAGAAATTGTACACTTTACCCATAAGATGTAAGATTAACCCGGAGTTTCACACTCTCCTAGGGAATGTGACTGAGCCCTTATGATGAGGCCTTTATAATATTTTCCCCTAGTTGACTCTACCCTCCAAGCCAACCGTAGGATCCCTTGCTTTGTTCCCCTCAACAGTGTCACCCTACCTTTGAACACATTAGTTGGCCTAGTCATGCCCATAATAGACTTGTGGTTGCACTTGGTTCACAATTTCGTAAGTTCATGATTTATTTTCTTATGGGGTAGGCGACACCAGCACTAACCATCAAAATCCAAATATTTTTTCCAAAACCATCCACCATATCAATCCATTTGTCACCCACACCTTAGTGGTAAATTTCACTAAGAGTAGAATTTAGAAAAAAGTAGAAATAGAAGAGTAAATGCTCAAGGAGCCCAACATATCACCAAGTGATAACAATTCAATGATTCATGATACGTGTAAACCTCTGGTGAGGCACAAAAGTGATTTACTAAACTTTACAGGGCTAAGCATTTCTACTTCTAATAGTTAACTAAACAACTTCTCTAGATAAAACCAGGTATGACAATATTGGATTCAGGGTTCAGTTGGAGCTGACACTAAAACAACATGCATGTTCATAATTGACATAAAATATAATGATTTTAAACATATGGGATCAACATGATCAAGAAAAAGGAGGCATTGCCTTCGTTGGTGTATTCCTAGACTTCTCCTCCTTGAACTTGTCAGTATAGAATACAAGCAAATAAATAAACAACTCAAAATAACTCGATGCAATAAAGAAAGAGGAGCAATGATGGAGAGATCAAGGATATAGTTTTGTATTAAAGGATTTGGCAATAGAGGAAAAACCAATGTGACTAGGATTAGATTACGGAATTGCTGACAGAAGGTGAAACCAGATAAGAGAGAGAAAGGACATTATCTCACAAGATGAGACCAAGAGTCATTCCAGAACTATAGATAGTTTAGGGCAAGGATTATATATGCCAAGCACAACAGGTGACACACAGATACTAGTCCTATGGACCTAGTCCACAAAGAGTAGAGGTTTTATGAGGGAGAGATCGTATGGCCATGATCGATTGACAAGTGAGAAGCACGTGTCAATGATTATAGTTTCAAGGGATAGAATGTGAGAACCATATGTGAGTTACGATTGAGTCTAACAAGTTTACATCTATAGCTCGGTCGAAGGCTATAGACACAAGGTGTAAAGGAATTTCTGATAAATAATGTTATTGAGCCATTCAGATGAACTAGGGTATGCCACTATTCGAAGATTGTGTTTCAAGCTTCATGGCAGACTATCGACAATGATCGAAGCATCATGTCCCTTGTTTGGAAATCTTTCGATGGTAGCCGAAGAAGAAGGTGGACCTATGTACATTAGTAACACAACACCAATAATGGTTCGAAGATGGATGGTAACCAATAAGGTGGTTTTAGTTATAGATATATGTGTCAACACACGGTGTTCAAGATGGGTCGAGGTGGCCGCTGCTAAGCAGGTTAGATGGATCATGTTCATAGGATGAACAAAGAACGTGGCTCTACTATTTTATTTCCTGTAGACAGAAAACCTGAGAGAAAAAGAGCACATAATAGAGAGAACAGAGGACACGGGTTCTTTGCTTGTTACTGTACCATGCATCCAGCAGAGAAAACCAAGGAAAGAGAGTAGGGAACAGTAGAGGAGGGACACATGGTGGGATGCCTTATCTGTTGTACCGAGAACAGAGAAGGAAGGCTCCTAATCTACTTTACAGAGGAACAGAGGAAAGCTGCCGGCCATGGTAGCTGTCGGGCTCACTGGTGATGGAGTGGTCACAGGGGTTGGGTGATAATGATAACGAAACCGAGGATGTGCAAGGAACCCGATGGTGGTCTTTCTCAGGCAGAGGTGCGCTGGACAGTGGCCAGCGGTGAGCTCAGAGAGTGGTGGCAGCGGGTCACAATCGTGAGGCCGATACAGCGGCCAGAACTCAAAATTTATCGAGGGCAAGTGGTTGCGGAGGAGAGGAGAGGCTACAACAAAGAGGAATTTGGAGGATGCTAATTGTGCACAATGAACACATGCGGCGGTGGTGGCGGCAAGACTTGAAGAAGATGGCCCTGATTCGGTCGCTGTGGTCGTCGGCGCGAGGAATTGATCTAGGGGTCCTCTTCGCCTAGTCGTCTCTGTGCGGCCGGAGGGAGGAATCAGCCGATGGTGACCCGATTCACCGGAATTGCTCGCCAACGGCCCAGCTCTAGACAGTGATACTGCTAGGGCTTGAGCTAGATCGGGCCCGCGAGGGAGATGCGGAAACCAAGGAGGTGTTGCGCCTTATATAGACAAGCCCTAGGGTTTCTTTCAAATTAAATGCAAAATAATTAGGAAAATTTCAAATTAAGTTGTTTTTTGAAAGCCCCAAAAATCAGGATCTTACATTTCTTACCTGTTGTTTGGAAACTCAAGATACCACCCAGAATTCAGGTTTTTCTATGGTTAGTTTCTCAGTAAAATCATGACTAGGGATAACTTGAGGAAACGAGATTTGAATAAACCTTTGGAATGTGTACATTGTAATGAATCAGAGTCGATCCAGCATCTTCTTTTTGAGTGTGTTGTAGCTCAACTTCTGTGGGAAGATGTCGAGTTAGTTCTTTTTTTTTGTGAAAACAGGGATTAGATTACTCGATATTAGGATTACAACCTGTTTTTAGCAGGGACCGGACACAGCCGGGAGCATCATTCAAAAGGAAACCATTACAATGCTCGACCCGGGCAAAGTGGGCAAGCACTTAATGTCAGGTTGGTAGATTTTGAATCTGTAGCAAAGTTTTGGTTGAGGGGAAACAAATATCTTGCTTTTAACATTGTGATTGCTGCGGTCCTGTGGGGACCGTGGAATATTAAAAATGACATAGTGTTTAACCAGAAAGTTTGGGTTAATATGAAACTCTGGCACCTGATCCTGTACATCAGGAACTGGAAGGTCTCCTACAAGGAGCTCGAGCTAGAGACTCTGGATCGGTTTGGTGCCCTGATGCTAAAAAGGATACAAGAGCCTCTAGCTCTCACTGGATAATGAACAGTCAGATGAGGAGAGCTGAGCGTGTCTCTCAAGCCAAAGACCAGCTGAGAGCTGATATCTGATTCGATGATGGGACTGAAAGGGCTGCAGCATTGTGCTGGGAAGCTCAAGGCAATTTCCCAAGATCAGCAGCTGGAGGCGTCGATCGACACAACATGAGAGCTTAGCTTGTCGCATTTTATATACTCTGTGCGAACCTTGTTGAATGTTTTCGTTTTCAGTAATGAGAATGGAGCTGCCCAGGGGGGCCGCGCCGGGGGGGGCGGGGTTGGAAGGGTTTCCTCCTCTCTGGAAAATCCAAAAAGAAAAGACTGCTCATGGAAGAAATGTGCACATATGGAACCGGTTAGGGCTGTTGTATTAAGTTAGTAGTACAAAACTTCGAACTTCATACAAACGGGTGGTTTCGTAAAACCAGAGCAGTACCTCGCAGGGCAGGGTAATCTACACCCTGAAAATAGACAACATTTCACACGAGGCATCGGTACAGAGCTTTTGAGATTACAAAATGGATGGAACAAATAGAGTTCCTTTCTTATTTGTACAGAACGCCAAAAACAAAAATGACATACAACACCACAGGGCAATTGCCATTTTCTTTACATGAACATATATCCTAGTTATGAGTTAGATGCTTGTCGTCGCATCCCAGAGCCGAAGAAGTCCATTCCGGCCACCACTGCATATTCTTTTCCTATCCAGATCCGATGCTATACATCTCACCTACAAGGAAAATTGAGGATTTAGAAATAGAATATCCCAAAATGAAGGAAAAACACAACTGCGATGTATTGATCAATTTATTGAGCATCCTCTTTGAATTTAACATGACGAATTGTGAGAAGAACATAGGAACATCGAACATTTGTTCCACCATGAATTGATATATGCACCTTAATTGGCCACAAGCATACAATCTCGCATGTATATCAAGCACATTAGTGCAAATGTTAACTTGAGATCTTGACATACTACGAACCCTATAATGGTGCTTAGGAAAAGGTGATTTGATGAAACAAATATAAACATCATATGTATATAGTATGAATCTAGCTACAGTCATGCTTGGGAACAATTGGTTCAGTAGTATATTAGTCAACACAAGGCCATGCTAGGAACACCATTGATAATGAGCAACTCACGTATGAATATAATTGTTCTACAGAAAAGCATGAATTATAATAACAGATGTCGTACAGGCATCCTTACTAAAAGCAGGCAGCTTTGCTTGTCAGAAGGGGGTTAAAAGAGGGGAAGAAATCTATGCGTTGACTTTCTAATGCGTCATTGTTACACGCAACATGATCCTATAATGCATTGCCCTGCTTGCTATGATCACAATGGAAACCGATACAAGGCTCTCATTGATCAATACTGCAAACAAGGAATGAATTAAACAAAGTAATGAGATGTGTACCACTGCAGCAGTTTTCTGGGGAGTTCTGTAAAGTTGCCATCCTGCAACTTTTGATCCTGTATTTGAGAAACTCCCGAATCTTTCTTGTGGTCGATGGAAAAGAGACATAGAATTGTCAGCAGCACCAATTCCTAGCCAGTGATCACCGGCACTAATGGACAGAACCGATGCCGAGTGAAGCGTGAGATTCTTAACACATCTTATTCCTCCTACAAATGTAAATGAAAACGCCTGAGTTCCAGTCACCAGTTTACCACATCTAAAATTATATTTCTTTGTTTTTTCATATGCAGGTGCTAAATCATAAAATTTTATAGAAACATCAAAGCCATGACAAAATAAGATGAGGCTACCATTAACAGATATCAGTTAACTGTAAATAGCAGCTGCTCACACATCAAACAGATTAAATGAATAACTTAACAAAATAGTCTACGATCTTTTTTTGGCAAATTTTTAATGTTGATTTGGTGCCCAAACCAAAAGGGTTTCTACTCAATTTGTAGTTTCCAGTAGATATGTAGACACGCATAATGAAAGCTCAATGATACAATGGATTGGTGCTAACTACAAATACTAATAACATGTCAAGGAAGTCAATGATACAATGCACTGATGCTAAACTGGAAACTGCTCATGCTAAATAGCTTGTTCATCGAATGGTACAGTGCATAGGTGCAACTGCCAATGTATTAACATGTAGCTATTTCCATCATCACATGGGTATTTATTGGTAAAATGTGGATCCTCAGCCATTATGGAAACCCATGTTGTAACACAGTTCACCATCTCTAGTCTCTACTGATAAATGCGATGTTTGCCGCGTGAATAAGGCACAAAAGCATAAATTTCCCTAAAAAAGGTAGAAAGCAATAAATGCAGTAAAAGAGGTGAAATTATTTTCACAATCACTGAGATATCACCTTCATTTTCCCAAAATCGTATAAGCCCATCAGAGGAACCTGGCATGTTAATTAAGGATCAGATACATATGTGACATGAAGAGAACTTTAATCAAGAATACACACTGGATATGTTTTAGCAGAGTGAGTGCCCACCCTGTCTTAAAAATAAGCAATGGTCACATACCAGTGATAATTCCTTTATCTGAGGGTGAGTATTCAACACAAAGTACGGGACCAGCATGGCATGCTAATACAGCATCACATGTTCCCCTGGTAAGAGACCAGACCCTAGCTGTCCAATCATCACTTCCAGTTATTATGGTTTCCCCGGTCATCCTCATTGATCTTTAATCAACCAGAATTTGTGTCAGCATCTGTAAATTACTGGTCGAAATTGCCAGCGCTAGAGAGATGTAAATGCTTAACAGTCCAACAGACACATTACCTTATCCACTTTGTATGCCCTTGAAGCTTGAACATCTGCTTACTGGAACGGATATCCCAGACATGCGCCACCCTGATGGACTAAATTTTTCAGAATAAAATGGAAACCAAGTTGCTCAAGTAAATTTTAAATTAAAGCACCAAAAACATTTCAAAGTTAAAGAAGTGCATACACATCTCTCCCAGCAGCTGCCAGAATTCCAGTTGAGTCATCGTATTCCATACAAAGAACTGCACTTTGACAACGACCCACAGTAGCAACACAAGTATCAGTTCGGACATCCCACATCTTTACAGTACCATCATGAGATGCAGTAAGAACACGTTCTCCTGAGAGCATCCGGACAGAACTGACCTACATCAATGTCAATTGTGCATGGACATGCTTATTAAGGGTTGGATATGGAGACGATGAAATGTAAGTTACTACTACTGATGAAGATGCTGACCGGTGCATCATGGCCCTTCAGTTCTTCCAAAAGCTGAAACGTTTGTTTATCCCAGACTATAACAGATTGATCATCAGCTCCAGAAACTATTTTGCCACGATCTGAACTAATTGCTCGAACTGTCCTGCAAAAATTGAAGAAAGTAAACTGTAGTTAATCTAGACTGAATTTGGGTAGCTAAACTCAGTGGGCCAAGTTAAAGAACCTGGATATTCTATGATATCTCTACAAAGAGAAAAGACCAACCAAAAGTACTATAGTTCTTGAAGATCTATCTCAAGTCAGGTAGTCCCAGAAAAGTAACTATAGTTCTTGAAGATCTATCTCAAGTCAGGTAGTCCTAGAACTACTATGAACGTATCAGTCACAAATCACAACACACCTACCTTACAATAATATAATTGAAAATGGTTCATCCAATTCATGTTACTGTTGTCCTATAATTCATAACAACTTTGTGCAAGAGATCAAATACAACATTCCTCCCAGAACCTATGCACGGATATTCTTTTCTTTAAATAAGAAAACAAATGCAGACCTGATCCAATGCTCAGCAAAAGAAAAAAGGAAAAAAAGAAGAAAAGGCTAGCATATTCCTTGGTTCATATAAACAGAACTTTAGACATAACAGAACCATGCTTGACAGGGCAGATATAACGGATGAAACTATTACATGCAATCCCATGTCCACACATTTGCAAGATGGTTCAAGTTACATTAACGCAAAAGTATCTCCAAGTAACTGTAATTATGATACATGCTTGAACACGTGAACAGAGAAAAATTAACTGTTTCTTTACATTATTATTGTGTGTCAGTATCTCAGATGAGCAATTCTAGTTAGTTCACTAGACACCGAACTATAATAGGATCAAAATTAAGTGATAATGCAATATTCACACAGATAATCGTTACATCTAGTAATTTGGATAACAGTTTCTACCTAGTATGCCCTTTAAGTGTTGCTCGAAGTTCGGAACCACGCAAACTTGGATCCCAAACTTTTACCTGCGTGCAGAAACAAAGTATCACTCAATGTCCACATCAAGGACACATATAAGCACAGTTGCTGATCAAGAGATTTCATTGTAATGCAGCATAGCTATATGTTGAATGAAGGAATGATCGGAACATAAGAAAACAAACATATTCACATGACAACACTATAACAATAAACTCCAAATGAAGTGTGCATGAATTCGTGTTCAATTTTAAAAACAATAAGCATGGACTTCAAAATTGATACATGAAGATAGTGAACAACCATTATGCACATGTCACTGAAACCCTTAACTAGTAAGAAGCGCTATTAGCATTCAGCACATAAGTTTTACTTACAGTAGAACACCCACAGTATTGCTAAGCTTACAAAATCATGTGTTGTAAAAGATAGATGTACAGATTTTGGCAAGCTTTTACGGAAGCACAAATAATGCTACCCAACATGATTATAAGGAAGTAACCAGCTGATTACAAGCCATGCTGGCCCATTTTGAATATATTTTTTTCAAATATGGCTAGTTTACCAGTTTAGGAACAATCAAACTTGAATCCAAAATTCGATTCTTTTCTGCAAACTAGATGGAAACTGAGTGGTGAGTAGTAACCAACCAGTTCTCGTTTTCAAACCCAATTATAACCACTTTTCGCAACAAAAATTTGGCAGTTGTTTTTTTCATACAGCATTTGGCCAGAAACCAACAAAGTAAACAAACAAGCCACTAGCAGGCGTTATTTCAGTTTGTTATGAGCCTTTGCAGTACGGTGCATCTGTACAGCGCACAAGTTGGTGGCACAAAAGGCTTTAAACTATGTTTCTCAAAAAATACAAGTATTCTTTACTACGGGGAAATGCCAGTTTTTTCTCAACAAAAAGCACAAAGTAAACCCATATCTGGTATTTTAAAAGCATCCTGATTAATGCAAAGTGCTCCTAATTTGCCTAGCAACTCTGATTTTGATGATAATGCCATAACGCGTTAATCCACTTCAGTGTTGGCAAAATTCATAGAGAACACAATAACCCAAGTACTTTGGTCCCTGCACCACGGTGCTGGTGTGACTGATAACAAAATGAACAAGGATGCTAGAGCAACGATAGCAAATAAAAATAACCATGATGGTGTGAAGCCACAAGCTAACCGTGCAATCTGTGCTTCCACTGATGAAAAATCCAGCATCTTCACGATCACCAACAAGGTCCCACACCTCTTTCCTTGTTACACAATGAAGAACCGTAATAGCAGCTGTGTGTCCTCTAAGGATCCTCATATTTGTTTGAGTTTTCTTTTGTGGAGCAGATAGGTCCGTTTTGCCTGTGGTAGCACCAGCCTTTGCATCATCTGAGACAATCCATACAATCCATTGACAAGTCATATTAGAGAGATGTGGAGATGTCGAGATAATAAATATTGTATTTAGGTCCTCAAAGGGGGAAAGGCGGGAGTAGCTGTAAACTTACTAGCTCGGTTGAAAGAGCTAGCTCTTAAGCTTCTGTCCCTACTGAACATACTGTGCACCCAACTTCGACCTAACACAGATGCCTCAGCAGGTTGTTCGCTTTCATCAGATATATCAAGCGCGCGAGGGGAAGCCATGCCATATGATGGCAGTTGTGGTTGGCCTTTCCCTGTAGCGACCCCCCAATAGCCAACACGGAGTTGTTGCAGATGTGTGAGCAATGCTCTAAGTTTGATCTGAGGGAAGTTCAAAGAAACTGTAAGAAAATAGGTGTTTAAAACAGGCAATTATCAACAACACTGTTATGTTCTAGTTTGACTTACAAGCTGCTTATAACCCAAGTTGTTTCTCTCGGCTATTTTCTCAATTATATTCCAAGAATCAATATCAGGTAGTCCCAATCCAGCCTCCATTATAGACAAAACAACAAGTCAGGATAGTATAATTCAATTATTTCACAAAGAATATCAGATGCAATCTGTTAAGTACCATGTGCGTTGCCATGACAATGAGCTGTGCAGTAACTAATGTTACATAATTTGTTGACCTGAGAAATAGAAAAATACACAAAATATAAGATAACAAAGTATAGAGATTGGCTTTTGTGCTTGTATTGGTGGGTGCTCCCGCTATCTCATCCATGGAATGGGCCTTGAGAACTGTGCACATTCTCCCACCATGCATTTATCGCAATATGGTGAGAGAATGTGCACAAATCTTAAGGCACATTCAATGGTTGAGATAGTGGGAGCACCCACCCATACAAGTACAAGGGGGTTTTCCCCAAAGTAGATGCATTGGTACTAAAGTTGCTTACTGCAAACTTGCAACAACTAAAACTAGTCTCTGTAGAAAATAGATGAACATTGGTGTCAACAAAATGTTTGCCATGATTCAGTTCAACCAACTTAATCCAATTTTATACATCTTGTATATCAATTACATGGTTTTTTGAGTTTGGAAGGTGCGCAAAAGCACACAAGGCAAAATTACAATTTTCTTGTGCACACACTGCACAACCTACATGTAACATGTATTTTAAGCTGCGTCAATAACATCTTGTTTATTCTATGTTGTGTAGTGAATAATACCAATGCACGATGTCCAGACATGTACATAATAAATTCAGAAACTTACTTGTTGGAACAGTTTTCCATCAAGTACTCAAAGTAGCCATCCCAGAAGCTGCAAAAGAAACAGTCATGTATCATATTCATATCATAAACGAACACTGAAATCATACATAGAAATAAGCCTATTAGAACATAAATGAACATGTGGAGATAAACCTAAACAAACAGAACTAGGGCGACCGGATCTCACATCAATTAGAAAACTTCTAAATAGTGTGATCCACCTGATACACCTTGAACTTGCACCAGATAGTGTGATCCGCACGGGCCTATGAGTGAATCTCATGTAACACATTTTTCTTCTCTTCACTTTTCAGAATTTCCTTCTTTTTTACTTACAATGAAAACTGAACCAACATGGTATGTCTCAATTCAAGCCCCAAAGTTCTATTTAAGTCACACGCACCCTCAACTTATTCCAAAACAAAGCTAGGTGACATGACAAGCTAACGTGTTGTTCAAAGTCAATGTGACAACACTTGTAGAAATTAGAAAATGACATGGCAAATGGATTGCAACTTTGGACGTAAAGCTCAACTTTAAAAAAAAGTTATCTCATGCTGCGCATGACATACCGAAGCTCCTCCCATACTGACAGAGATAATAGATGGCGCTGAACATAGTCTTGTACGTTGTTCGGGTCCTTCCTGTACATTTCAGCAGAAACTTCAAGAGCATCTCTAATGGTTGACACGTCATTGCGAGAGTTGGCAAGAGTTATAGCCGTCTTAAGCTGCATGCGGAGCGAACGATGAGACATCAACAAAACAAAGAAGAAAATAAGATACTCTGCATGTATACAAAACATGAAAGTTTCGTAAGGCTGTAAAAGAAGCAGCCTAGTGTAACTTCTATAGTAGTGAAGGGATAATTAACTGGATATGATTTGTGTTGAAAACAGCAGCACAAATATGACAAAGAAAAACAGATAAAGAAAATATAGCATTATGATGATTATTTTGTATTGGGATATGGTGTTCTAAAGGCGGACAGGGTACCTACAACCAACTGATACACAAGTAAAATTTTCATAGCAATGGAATTAAACCTGATGAGTTATCACATTTGGTTTGCTGATTTACCTACGTTGTGCCAGCCATCACAATGGCAACACCTCCGGCCAGCTAATATACAACATGGCAATCACTGGCTTGAACAGGAATCACTGTTTGCAAAAACCAGTAATTTTACCATGCAGAGTGTGGGGCTATGTAATAAGACATAAGACTCACCAGTTCTTTTACAGCGATAAACTGCTCATCAGTCAAGCGGCATTGCCAACCCTAAAAGGTGGAAAATATTATATATGAGGTGAATAAGAAAGTGGCAAGCTATAAATTCACCAGTTGTAAGATTCAGATTACCGAATGAATGTGCTCTCTGATGCATTCAACAAAGCCACTCCCTCCGATGCCTTCTGCATCAGACTCGATCAAAGCTGCAAAAGGCAACAAAAATTATGTTAGGCAGATAAGAAATCCAGAGATAAATAGGTTACACTACAACACAATATTATGGTTTGAACTGAAACTTCAAGATACCAAGAATGGTGCCATATTCAAATGATGAAAGGGGATCCTCAGTTGCACCAAGTCTCAGAAGACGAAGCCATAGTCCCTGAAGATAAAATGTAAATAACTTCAGTGATAACATGCTTGTAATGCGCATATACATGCACCAAGCATCTGAATTCTGTATGCATCTACCAATTCCACGATAATGGTAATTATCTCAGACCCAGGAGGGATGTCCAGAATACCATTCTATATTAAGAGAGGAGTTTGCAGGAACGAGGAGCCTATATAGAAGATTAGGAAAGAAATAAATAACCTGAAAATCACTGTTTTAAATCACGGGCTATAATGGTTGTATCGCAGTCTTGGGCCTCAGAATGTTGTATTTACAGCTATTACAACCGCAGCAATAGTGAGGAGCGGAGCTTCTCTAGGGCCGGAGTGGGCCATGGCCCCTCCAACCCCGGAAAAATCTTAATATTTTGTGTGATTGGCCCTCTCAACGTTTCACTTCAAGCTCCGCCACTGGCGGTAATAGCAGTCCACTAGAACATTTACAAAAAACAGAGGCCGCTGCACGTATCTTGCTACGTTCAGCTGGGCCATGGTTAGGCTTTGGCTCAACAAGGGTTAAAATGATAGAAGACTCTTAGAACATGTTTGGTTGGTCACTGAGGTTTGCCTCACTTTCCCACACTCCAAGTTAGCTAAGTTTGACCAAGTTAAGCATGTGTTTAGTTCGCAACCACAGGTTTGCCTCACTTTCCCACACTCCAAGTTAGCTAAGTTTGACCAAGTTAAGCATGTGTTTAGTTCGCAACCACACATTAGGCAAGATCCATTTTCTGGAAGTTGGGCCCCACATGGCATAGAATCAAAAAGTGGCAAGATTCCCTTAGGCAAAGTGTGGCGCCGATTTTCTTCAACTAACCTTAGGAGAGCTCAGCAAGAAATATGTGACAAATAGTGGCAATTTAGGATTTGAAGCAAACAGGCCCTTAAATCTAAACCCGATGTTCAAAACAAACTCAAACCTCTGAGGGTCAATAAGGGGGTGTTTGGTTGGGCTTTTCAGTAGCTTTTCACTGGAAAAAGCTGCAGCCCAACCAAACGGCCAGTTTTTCAGCAGCTTTTGCCAACGGTAGCTGTGGGCTTTGCAGTGTAAATTCAGCTGTTTGAAAAAGCTGCATTCTGTCAGCTTTTTGCAATGTGTTGAAACTTCAGTGCTCATTTTCCAAAATGCTGTAGATGATTTGGATCAACCAAAAGCCATATGTTCACTTTTTCACAGCCACAGCAGCTTTTCCAGACAGCCAGCCAACAGCAGTTTTGTCAATAGCCATAGCCCAACCAAACAGGCCCTAAAAAATTCAGCTGAATTGTTCCCCCATAACAAACTTCAAATCGATAAATTAACTGCTATGCAAGATAATTACTTCGCACTTTCGAGTAAGTGTTGCAACTTGCAATTTCAACTTGGATATGGTCCTCTTTGTTTTATTGTTTCTGTTAGTTCCATAGTAATTTAGTTGATAATTGTTACTCCCTTCGTTTCGCTATATCTGTTCAAAGCCCACCATGTGCGCAGATCAAAAAGACACCAAATCAAATAGAAAGAATGAGACATGTCCATGCATACCCCTATTAAATGACATGCTACAACCACTTAACCTCTTCCGAACCATTTAAGTAGGGTACAGAGTGGAAATATTACAATTACTACACTCTTGATCCCTTAAATGGACAGGTATTTTGAAACGGGGACTCCCAAGGCCATGGACAGTTATAACGAGACGGACGGAGTAGTAAGTAGCATGTACTCCACTCCAAAAATGCAAGTTGTTTATGGCTTTTCACATACTCCAATGCACGACTTTGACTATGATTTTCAATCATAATATGCCAGCAAAAATAATAGAAAACTACATTGTAGGAAAGAATTATGCAAGACAAATACAACACATTATCATATAGTCAATCATATACTTACGCTGTTATGCATATATAATACATTTGTGTTCAAAGTTTCAAAAAGTTGACCGCACGGATCCCACTGCGGCCTATACTTAGGCATGGTATATAATGAAATAAAAAAACATAGCATCCAATAACTTTCACCATAGTTTAGATCATCCACAGTACCTTTCTTTCTGGGCAATACCACGCCACCATAATTATCGCGATTTACGACATTGTCAAAAATAGAGGTAGAGCAATTGAGAACAATTAGATAATTACCTGGAGCTTTACTTTTATATCCAGAACCATCCTTTCTCTTTCAGCCTGTAGATCAAAACAAAGAAATCATTATTATTTGAAGGAAAAAAAAGCTACTCTGTCATGCATATACAGAAACAATTATATAGATTATTGCACATAGCAGTATGCATGACTCACCGCCCTCTCTCTGGGACTCAGACTTTCTGCCTTCGGACCTCCACTGATTCGGACAGAGGGAGAGCTGAAAACACATGTCAGTTGACATTGCAGTTATAGTTATTGGAAAAATGACAGCGAAAAAACCTTACAGGCATGTCATCTTACCTTGGTACTTGCTTACTAGCCCCACTAGCTAATGCTAGAATTGATTTACGTTTTTCTTCTTGTTCTTCTGTTCTTGCATTTGCTGGAAAACTTTTATAGCAGTACCTATTGACTGGTTCTGCAGATGAGTTTCTGCCTAATTATCTTTCGAAAAACACCGGAAGTGCAGTACTATATCAGCCCCCACACCCAGGCACTACGAGTCAAAAATGAACCTCGACATGGAGCAGGTTAGAAAACACAAAAGTTACATGGTCCCTTCGGTCTAAGTGTTTCAACAGTTTCTGTACAGAACTTAAGTTGTCTACAAAACAGTTCCTACATCATAGTGTATTAGATCCAATAAAACAATGCACGATCATCTGCTTAAATCTAAATGGGTACATTCCTCAGGTGATCTAATGCTAGCATTACCCAATTGACAATGAACATGGAGTAATGGAGGTAAAGAAAGGTCTCTAAAGTAGGTAAAATGATGCTTAATGTGCATTTATCATGTACTATGGTTCATGGCTTTTTAGATGAGTATTAGTATTTTTAAACCGTATATTCTGGTAATGCTTTTTTTTCTCGAATGTGCATCATTTGTATTAGAAGAAGAACGCCGAAATGGCGCAAAAGCTACACAACCACCATAGGTGGCGCCGGCCAAAAGCAGAGCAAAAACTCTAAACTAAGAACATAAAAACAGAAACCAGAAAGGAAGAAACAAAGAAACAAAGAAAACTAAAGCCTATGTTACGTGTGACAATAAGCTTGACAGAATAAGTGTTACACAAAAAGGAAATACAGACAAGTACCTGAACCTCCAGTCTCAGAATCAGCTATTGTTATGGTCTCAGGATCAGCAACATGAGAAGGAAAGATGGCCAGAGGGTTTTGTCCTCTCCCAGTTGCATCCTGCAACTTATCAAGAAGGTTATGGGTGTATTCTTCTGCATTGTTGCATCTTTCCAAATAATCCAAGAATCCCTGTGTCTCTATAAACTGCATAATCTGCCAAACAAACATCAAATTTAGTAGTTTGTTAAGGATATGGTCAAACTGGCTATACAACAACAATCTTTAAAATCCAGACGCATGATATAAGGTTAGGGTACTCTTTAGTTAATTATGTGTACGCTTAAGCCCTACCAGGCTACAAAGGAAATATAACACTGAAGTATAATAAACAGCAGTACTAAGTTTTAAATTAGGAGAGCCGTCACACTATGAAACAGGTAGGCTATTGTGAGCCAACAAATAGAACTCAGGTAGCATCAGCAAAAAACAGAATTCATTGAGTTCTTTCAGCAGGATCAACAAATGTAAGAGCAATTATCACTCACCAAAGCACTCGGTAACTAGTTTATCAGATGAAATCTATGTAAACTATAAATTTAGAATTCAGATGGTAAAGAGCTTCCACCTTTTATGTGTGTGTTAACCCCCTATATGCAGATAGCAGACTCATGAAAAATGTAGAACAGATCAACAGAGGAGGAACTAAAGTACCAAATTTGAGACTCAGGAGAGTTGGATGTGATGTTGTACATATGTTGATTAGGCCCATCTAGCAGTAGGTTAGGCCTGTGTGGAACTGTGGCTCATGACTCTTGTATAAATATAACTATGCTAATGTGACTATGGAATAAGGTGCACAGTTGTGATTTGTGAATAGCAATTTCTTTCTCTAAAAAGGGGGTCATTAGTTACTTCACAAGTTAATGAATCATAATACAGCATGAACACACATCCATGTTCTCCAGAGATGCACTTTGTATAGCACATGCAGTAAACAGCAACTAGCTTAGATGCCACATAGCTCTATTTATCTTAATGCCAATTCCTGATATGTGTAAGACTAAGGATTACACTTGACCGCAATCTTATATCTGACTTAGAATAAAGCTTTCAGAAACAAATCATTCATGGTCATTATCTAAGACCTTAACATCCGCAGAAAATAACAGATTGAATTTTGGAAACGTTATCAGGAAAACCATTTCCTTTGGTCCCTCAACCTGGGGTCAGGTCTTTTTGTGGCCTAAGTTTCACGAGGGCATTATTTTGGTCCCTGGGCTTTGAAGGTAAGCCCAAATCAGACCTTCTAAGCACTGGCAAATGGGGCAAACAGAAACTTACTAGATATGCAACTCTTTTAACAGAAGGGAGAAAAGGTGTACCCACATCCAAAGTTGAGAGACCAATAGTACCATTTACAAGTTTAGGGTTCAAAACAGACACAATCTAAGTTGAGGAACCAAAAGACACTTTCCAAGGTTCAACTTTCTTTTCATTCATTCCCCAAATATATAAAAATGTAAATGGCCAATGATGACAGCATCACAGTCAGATAAGGATAAAAAACAGATAGGCACCACAAAGAACCAAAAAAGAAGGTAAAGCAAGAATTGTAAGCATACCATTGATATGGACTCAACAGGCTGATTAGTTGCTCGAGAACGCTTTTTAAGGAATGCTTGAGAATTGAAACCAGTCGGTAAAGCATTATCCTGACAAGCAAACCTCTTGAGTTACCAAACATAGTAGACAAATAGCTGTCAGAGAACTTATTAGACACGATGGCTTACAATGAAGTTACGGTAACCACTCATAATTTGTGCAAAGAATCTCAAGAATATCAGCCTGCATAAAAAAAATCATCAACCAATAAAACAGTTCCCATGCTAATATCACCCAATGGAGAATAAAATAGTATTAGAGCTTGGATCATGACTTCAAGACTTCGAGTTTCTGCACAATAGTAGTATGAAGACCCAAAATAGTCTTTGGAGTTAATTCACAATCAAACCACGCATCATAAAGGATTATAAACTTCCTATCTGATTAGTGTAACATGTTTTCTTTTGCTCTCAATCTCCAATCATTTTACCATGCTCTGGATGCGAGGTTAAGCTGCTTGAGCCAGAATAGTCTATATGCACTGATTCTGATACCACTCCCATGTGTATATGTGCCTTTGCAGGTACTAGAATTAAATTATGACTTATCTGTACATATTCTTGTCTAAGGTACTAGGCCTACCTTCAGTAGAATGCTAGCATGGTACTAGGCCTACATTCAGTGGAATGCTAGCGTGATACTAGCCTACTAGGCCTACCTTCAGTAGACTGCTTGCATAAACATCATATTAATTAGCAATTGTGCACTGATACAAATTAAACATTAAAAAGTAGCACATAATTACCTAAGCTGAAAATCATGCTCCTGCCCCCATGATTTTGTGCCGGCCCTTAAAGAATGGTCACCCATACTGCCAAGATTGATTTTCATGTAATCAATGCCCATTACATTGGGTTGTAGTAGTTTCAATATTTCACCACGCAAGAAACTATGTTCAGTTTCTGGAATTGGAGGAATTTCTTCCGTGGTTGTTATCCGATTGTATTCGAGATCAACCACCACTACCTGCAATTACATGCATTACCATCATCAGATCATTGCGGTGCATCACAGTGGTACAGTTTGAGAAAATAAGAGAACTAACAAGTAAATGGTAAGTTTGCATTGGTTGGCAAAACTAACTAACAAAAACCTAGAGGAATAGTGCAACATCATGGTCAGGAAATGTATTCAATATATGCAACACAAGAAGTTTTATATCTAAAGACATGGTATATAGAATCAGAATCGCAAACCAAGTTCTCTAGTTAAGGCCATGGTACGGCTAATCTGGAACATGCTCAGTTACAAATCAGCATGTTGTTTTCATGGAAATTATCCGCACATCTAGAAGAAAATCATGTGTTCTCAAGTTCCAGATGCTCGTAAGCTAAAAAATTCTTGAAATACGTTGAACCAAACATATTCAATCTAGAAACATCGTGAGATACCTTGCACACACCAGAGTCTTCAGTTCAAGATTTAAAAAAGCTCAAAATACAAGGATTGTGTTCTGACTTTATGAATCCAATAGGCGCAAGATGTGGCATTCAAACATCAGTTGTGAAAGGAAAACAATTCAATCAGTAAAAAATTCCAGGTGGGCAGAACCTTTTTTAAAAGCCTATTTCACACCAATAAATAAAAAATAGTAATAATTCCAAAAGAACAGAGGCAAGCAAAGACAGAAAATTTAGCTAATGGAAACCTCATCTTAATGTTGCAACTTACACCATCCATTGTCACCGTAGATGTGTCAACACCTGAATGAAGTCCCATCATGTAGGGTGTTGGAGCATCAATGTAGTCAACCCCACTAGAGAATATTATTGGAATGTAGACATGCTGCAGCACAACAAAAAAGTTGGGAACAATTCACTGCATGATCAATAATATACAATATGAGGATTTCTGGGAACAAATACGAATGGAATCCTCGAGTGCAGCAATTATTTTCTAACATATTTGTGAATCCCACTAAAAATCTTAGGAATAAAAAGGCACACATTCAAATGAAACCTACCTGCCACCTAAGTGGGTATATTAAATGGCATATAGCTTCTGAAACTAGAGTCAATAGTGTATACCTGCATTATGAACAAAAGAAAAGTCCATCAAACTTGAGATAAATTTCAAACACTTCAACCTCAAGTTATTGTTCCAAAGAAACAATTTCTTCACTCATAAAACTAATGATATGCAGAGAAAAGGCTGAGCTGGTAGAATGTAAAAACATGGTCAAAAGTTGCAAAGTGAAACTCAACAGACTTATTTGATCTTAGCAATATCCTTCTTTCAAGCAGAACAGCAGTAAAGAGCTGTATTAGTTTATCAACATCCAGACACTGCACCAATGGCTGGAAGGATATCTGCAATCACAGTAAGCTTAATATAACTAGTTGCATGTGAGCAAAATGGAGTATCTAGAATCGTACTGGAAATATGGTCGAGAAATATAAGAACAAATGGAAAAGGAAGCCATACATCAGCATGAGGAAGCCATTCTTTTGGAGGAGCCTCCACAGAAAGAAGGCAATTATCAATGGCAAATAAGACACGATCCTTTCCTGGTGTTGGTAATGGAACATTTGACACCACATGGGATATTATGTCCCACAAAGGTTTGCTGAAATCAGAGCCCACAAAAATTAGGCCATGAAAAAGTTGAAGCCAGAGTATATAAAGCGCATGAATAACAAAGTTTACCTACACCCGGCAGGAGAAAAACAAAGGACAAATATTTCCTCTAGAGCATCACGAAGGACTTGGAAACTAGGAGAATGGGACACAAAGCAGATGCATTTATCAGCAAAAGATTTCACCGGAATTTGGTAGGCTTCAATAATATCTTCACAAATTGGATCCCGAAATGCAATACAACTGACGTAAATTTTTGAACCATCTCCCTCTACAAGAAATGACAACTAAGTTAAGAGGGCTATATGTATACAGTAAGCAATAATAGTTTTAACTGGAAGGGTTGGAAAGATGTCCAGAAGTTTGGGAAATGTCAGCTATCAACAAGACCAAATGTGAATGCCTGTTGATATACCTGTCAAAACTATGGGATAGCTCCATGGATAGGTTGAGACATCATTAGCGTCCAACCCAGAAGAGTATATTCTTACTCCCGCTGGCAAAACACACTGCAGTTATCACCGGTCAATGACAGAAGGGTTCAGATTCACAAACAAAACAAAAGGATCAGATTCAGGGATAAAACAGACATAGTATCATGATTGTCACTCAGCAGTTTAAAAGTATTGTAACATGAAAGCATTCACATTCCTTTTGTTTCCAATTATTTCCTCTTTTATTTTGAGTCATCTGGCAAATATCTCAGCTCAAAATTGTATTGGGGTTCATGGTTCACTCCCTGGCAAAATGCCATGGTACTATCCACCATTGTTCGAAAACATCCAATGGTTATAGTAATCGCATAGCACACCCTACCCCCTCTTTTCCGTCCTATTTGTCATAACATGCTGTTTTGACAATATATAGCTTACAGCATAATTTCACTTCGACACTGCTAACTAGTTTTGTAGTAAATGATATGTGCTGGTATAAAAGGTCATACAGCAGGGATATGATTGAACATGCTACAACAACGTGCCCCTTCATACACCACACGGTCACACTGTAACAGTATCCTCCCATGTTCAATCATCCACAGATGTACTGAATCCAAATTCCCTGCTTCCAGTAGTTCACAGAGCATCAAACTGCCGGTGCATGGGCAGAGCCACCACTCGGGCAAGTCGGAGCACTACCCCTTGAAGGCAAGCAGGGACAAGACGACAAGGGAACACTCCCTAGCTACATCGGCATTTCCCTAGCTAACAGGAATCTCAACTTCCAATCATGACGTTCAACAAAGAGAGAAGAAGGTAATTGTCCAAAGAAGAAACCACTGGTGGGCAGCTAGGTTAGCCTCTAGTGTGCTACTAGAGCAGAGTATGGCCCATAGGCCTGGGAGCCCTACCCACTCATCCTTGCCTGGGAGCCCTACCCACTCATCCTTGAATCGAAATCATTCAAACTTCATACCCAACCGAATCGAGTCAACCGAATCAACAGAATGACTAGGTGACTGGGCAAGCGCGGTGGTGCAAGACCAGTAAGCTGGTGAGCAAGCAGTGGCATGGTGCAGCAGGCTAGCAAGTGGCGGTGCAAAAGCACATCACCAGCAAGCCGGCAAGTGTGCAGACAACGGCATCACGCAAGCAGGCTAGCGATCCATCGAGCAGTGCGGTGGTCTATAATTTGCCCAACCATTCATAAATTTCTGTCTCCAGCAATGCACAAGTGAGTCCGCAACTGGCACATACGATACGAAACACGGTGCACAAGGGCATCACGAATTCACCTCTAACGTTCAAAATTTTCGAAATTAGCAACACGCCAGCCCAACCAAATGCTACAGGAACATTTTGCAATAACCACCAATTTGGCCATTTCACTGAGAATTCAAACGATAAGCGCCGGAGCAGATCTCGACAGGACCAATTGAGGCAGCGGGCGGAAAGGGGTGGGATCTGCCACTCACGGTGGGGAGCTGCGGGGGCGGGGGAGGGTAGAGCGCGTGGCCCGAGTGCGGGAACTGGTCGATGAAGGCGGGCATGTACATTTCGTCGGCGCCATGGAAGCCCTTGACGCCGTCCAGCGCCCGGATCTCCGGCCCCAGCCCGCACACCACGAAGTACTCGAAGATCCGTGACGTCGATGCCATCTCCGCCGCTGCCGATCACCGGCCGGCACCCACGCCCGCCCGCCCGCCTCCCGGAAGGGATCCACGGCGCGGCGGTTTGTTTCCCTCGATCTCTCTGTAGTCTCGACTCGGGGAGGAGGTGGTCGAGGTTGCGGGAGGAAGGAATGCGACGATGCTACGTGGGTCGGGTGGTCTCTCTGTGTGACCCGTTAAGAATTTGGGAGGCAATTTTAGTTCTCTTTTTCGTTCATGTTTTCGTTTGGGCCTTTGAACGGTTGTTTCTGGTCCATGCAATATAGCCTTCCTTCTTTACGGCTTAGTTTAAACTTAACTGTCTATAAAAATTTTAGTAGGAGAAAGTCCTAATAAGCTTAGATTTTCTCTTTTTAACTTTTGAGTTGTGAGCTTAATTGTTGTGATGAATAGTGCAATGTCTATAATATTTTGACATTATTTTGTACTATGTTTAATTATTAATATTATTCTTCTAAACTATTTTAGCACGTAATTGATGAAGAAAATAATTTCAAACATAAAGAAGTGCCAAATTATAATAGTTTTGAGCTCTATCATCATCTAATTGGAAAAATAATCATTCGTACATTGCATCATACAAATTCTAAAAACGGCTGGTGCCTTCACTTTCGTTTGTGCTGACACGGTGCTTCAACTGGTAGTCCAAAGTGCAAACACAGCTTTCAAGTGGCATGTTTGTTGTTCAAAAGCTATGTTCCAAGTGTAACGTAGCAAGGGGAAGCAACGATTGCAGAGCAAACATTAACAGAGCGACACATGGTGTATGTAAGAAGTTAGTAGGTATTATGGAGTTCATCAATGCACATATGAAAATAATGATCAGAAAAGCATGATCAACAATAGCATAAATTAACATCAGCTGCAATATCCAAGTAACCTCCAATAACCAGCAAGAATTCTTGTATGCAACACTGAAATAGTTAACACACATAACATCCCAATAGTATCTCCTTTTGATCATCAATCAGTGGTGAAATATCATGAACATACATGAACGGTGCTACTTCAAGCATACAAATGCCACAAAAAAATTCCACCGGTGGGGGAGGGTGCTCGGGGAGTGTCACACCCTGTTTTTCCACAACTCAAATTTTTTGAAAAACCTAACCCTAAGACGCGTATATGCGTATATGTCTTCATCATATTGCATGTTCATTGGGATTTCAGTTTTTTCGGAGCATGTCATCTCATGGGAGCACTCAAGTCGAGTTGCACCGTCACGCAACCAACCCGAGTCGCAACCCCATCATCGCATGCGTGAAAGGATCTCAGGAGTCGACTAAAGGGGGGGTGAATAGGTCGGCTCTATAAAATTAAAACCTAATATGCTTTACTTAAAAAGAATGGGTCAATCCTAAACAGCTGACTCAGGCAACTGACTCTCAGATAGATAACTCAGATAAATGCAAGCAGAGCAGAGCAGAGTCAACTATGTGCCAACTGAGTCTCAGGTGAGTGACTCAGTTGCGTGCAACAGATAGATAAACTAGTAAAGGAGACAACTTGTTCTTAGTGTCAACTGAGTCTCAGGTGGAAAACTCAGTTGTGTGCAGCAGAGAGTGAACAATGTAGATCAGCACAAGTGAACACAAACCAAACAAATATGCAAGAAGACACAAGGGTTTGTTTTACCGAAGTTCCCACTTGAGCAAGTGGTACGTCTGAAAGGACCAAGATGCCGACTAGAGGGGGGTGAATAGTTGGCTTATAAAATTTTCCTCTTTTAATCTTTTGTTTAAGTTGTCAGATTAACTTCACAAGTTAATAGTGGACAGCTGTGACACAGGTGAGTGAGACAGGTGGAAACTATGTGTAAATTAACACACAGCTTTCACACAGGTGGAAGACACCGGTGAAGAGTTAACCTAAAATAGGTGCTCTACTTAGACTGCCTGTGATACAGGTGCTGATACAGGTGAATACAAGTGAATGAAGCAACTATGTAACAGCTGAACACACATAGGTATAAAGGTAATCTAGCACAGGTGAAAAGGTGAACTTAGCAGATCAAGTCTAAGAGACACAAGCAAGCAAGGATAAACAGATATGCATGCAATACAAGGAAGTAAAGGAGACACGGGGGTTTTTCACCGAAGTTCCCAACTCTTTGCAGAGAAGGTACGTCTCCGTTGGAGAGACCACTCCTAAGAGCTGGCCAGCACTAAAACGTGCTTCTTCTCCGAGTACCTGATCCTTCAGGACTCTTCCTTTTGCTTGTGGAGATCCTTTTGCCTTGCAGCAGGTAGACCTCAGAACACCTTCACAAACTACTGGTTCAGCCCACACAAGCTTGGGTGATACCAGCAACTCCTACACCCGTCTAGGAGTAGACAAACTCCAAGAGTAACAGATGATGCAGCAGCAATCTCTTGGAGGAACCTTTGCTCGTGCTCTAGCTCACAAACCCACTCGAACTAACCCTTAGGCTCTTGGCTCTTGTGGAGTGGTTGGAGGCTTTGCAACGGTCGTATGTGAATCACTGATTTGAGCAAGGTTAAGGACAGAGTCCTCCCCTGGTCCCCTATATATAGGGTCCACAGGTACCTGACCGTTACCCTGTTGCCACGTAGGATTAAGTGAGCCACCGGTGTCAACCACCGGTGACACAGGCTACACACTACGTCCAACTGTATCCGGCTCAGGCAGACCGACACCTGTGTCACCGGCGGCGCACACAGGTGAACCCTTAGCTGATAGCTGCACTACTCAGCCCGGTCCTGGCACATGACATGCCCTCAGCATACTTCAAACTCTAATACCTATAAGGAGAGAACCTCCGACAGACTTCTGACATATCAGACCGCCTATCGCAGTGCAGGTACCTTAGCATTTTCAAGCTCTCCCCTGGTACAGAGATGTACCTGAGTCATAGAGCGGAAGACCACCTGTGACACAGCTGCGTCACACAGGTGCCTAAAGCTCTAGGGTTTTCACTGTTAGTACTGCAGAGCACTAACACAAAACAGCTACATACTTTTGTGCAAAGCTATTGACACAGGGCGATTGGCCTCAAAGCACCAATCCCCTTGACCAACACTCTGAGCAATGAGCAAGGTTCCCTTAGACAACTGCTACTGTTTCATCCCTCTTGATAGTACGGGTGATTCCTATGGACTCAAAGAAACTAGCAAATCTAGGCTTTACCTGCCACCAACTGAAGTCACAGTCCTTGACGCATCAAGCCACCATCACCCTGCTTGCAGCTCCCTGCACAGCACCGGCTTCTTCTCAGCTGTGACACAGCTGCCTAGCACAGCCATCTCTTTGTCCTTGAACCACCTTGTACCCTTTTTGGTGGCCATCCTTCTCTGGATAACCTTTCTTCATGGAACCTGTAGATTCTGCTTACACTCAATGTAAACATTAGATTCCAGTTTAGGTTGCCATTAACCATCAAAACCATATCAGGGCCTAGATGATCTTTCAACGTCTCCGTTGAGGAAGCTGCTTTCACAGCCGGCACTGAACCGTGCTCTTTCCTCGTTCACTTATCTTGTGTAGAATCCTTTTGATCTCACCGCAACGAGACAGGCAGACCCAAATCGCATTCACAAACGCTTGGAGGCAGCCACACAAGACTTGGCTTGCTCACCAACGGCTCCAACTTCCCGGTCTTGGAGCAGACGAACTATAAGAGCTCTCTCAGACTCTTGGAGGAACCAGTACCATGAACTCTCTCAGTTCTGAAGCACTCAGGATGCAAAGCAACTCTCTCTCACTGTGGATGCACGCAGGCAACACTCTCTCGGAGACTAAGAGCTCTTTCTTCCGACAGCAGGGTGCTTTCTATGGTAGAGGTAAAGGTTGAGGTCGAAACCTCCCCAGGTTCCCTATTTATAGGGTCCCTGGCAGCTAGCCGTTACCCTCATACCACGTCAGACAAAGAGCCACCAGACACACCTATCTGAGACTCAGCTAACATACACTAGGTAACCTACTAGCCACGGCTGAGCTACCCACCTGAGTCTCAGATGCCAAACTCAGGTGGACTCGGTTGCCTCAGGCAGCACCTGAGCACAACACTGACCGGCTCACTACAAGCCTAAAACTGACTCAGGAGGACAATGGGCTCACCACTGCCACTGGTCAGCTCGCTCAGAATCTTGGCACTGGTTCCAAGCTAACAATCTGAAGACGACAGCCCTTGAAGACGCACAGCGAACCCCTTGACGTAGATCCACCAGCTTCCTAGCTCCTCCAGGTCTTATCCAGCTTGCAGTCACGGTCCTTGAACTCCATCAAGCCACCATCACCTCGCTTGCCCTCGAGCACAGCCTCAGCTTCCTCGCAATTGAGCCTCACGAGACTAGCTCAGCTAGCCCTTCTGACCTTCACGGTTCCTTGCTCTTTTTAGGCCTCATCATCACTCAGATGTTGTCTTGATCGATCACCTGTTCATCTAAACCCCTGTTCACACTCATTGTAAACGTTAGATACATGTGAAGGTTGTCATTAACCATCAAAACCAAACCTTGGGGCTAGATAATCATCCTTCCACACTCCTTAGGACTGGATGCACTTTCAATGCGCATAAAACCTAAACCCTAATTCAAACACACGCATCGTATATGCACGAGTTGTCCGAACCCAAACCCTAAGTGGCAACTTGCCCATCTCTGCTCCCGACCTTCCAAATATAAACCCTAACCTCCCCCATACCCTACCTCAGTCGTGCCGTCGCCCAAAACCCTAAAACCTAACCTGTCGCCCTAATTCCTAATAATTCATTTATCGGGCAGAAACCCTAAAACCCATATCATATGCATTTTCTTTCACTCAAAAATTTTGGAAAAATTTCATGAACTTCTTAAACCTATTTTTCACCCATTTATGAAATAATATATGAGGGCCCAGTTCAAAAATTTTGGGTTACATCCAAAATGGTAATTAGGTCAAATCTTCCCCTTGAACTACAACCCCTCCAAATCTTGTTCAGAAAAATTCCATAAAATTCTACAAGGCTTATCTCAGAACCAATGTTCCAAATGTGTAAAAACATGAATGCTTCCAGTTCAAAAATTTTGAATGCCAAGAATCAAACACTTTGCTCCAAGTCTGAACCTCATCCATTTACCTCCAAAGTTTTACCAGAGCTTCTGCTATACTCAACTCGCTTCCTCAACCCTTCTCACCTCAATAGGTCAACCATCTTCCTGCAGTTCAACCCCAATGTCACCTCATGCCGACCAAGCAAACCCTTGCCACTTCCTTCCTCTTGCTTGCCTTGCTGCCGCATCACTCCTGCTCCCTCTCTTGAGTCCCCTCAACATCAGAAGCACTGCAAAGCACCCTTGACACGTTGGCACTTGCGTGTGCGCATGGTTGCCACTTTGGGCGTGCTCCGGACAGGCCCAGAGCACACACCAGTGCCAACCCGTGCACGCCAGCCTGACGCCGCAGTACTCCCCACGCCACCAGCTGGTTGACCTGCCCCGTCCAGAGCTTGCCCGACGCCAGGTCCGGCGGGACCTCCTCTGCCTCCCTGCGCGCGCCTATATATGGAGCTGCCCGAGGAGCTCGCACCAAGCTCAGCTGCTACCCGAGCCCCTCCTCCTACTCTAAGCACCAGCAAGCATCACTCTTTTCCCCTAATCTCCTCCTTCACCTCCACTACTCCGGCAACCATCCGCCGCTGCTTCCAGGGAGAAATCAAGCTACCCAGTGGAGATTCCTCCCTTATCTCTTTCCTTAATCCCTCTGGAATCTCTCTCAACCCCTCCTGTGCTTCCATTGCAGCCGCCGACCACCAGAGCGTCGTGTCCGTTCTCACCTCCGCCTCCTCTACTCGGGTCCCCGGTGAAAACCAAGTCCAGCAGCCACGCGAGCTCTCCGCCAACGAAAACGAGATCGCACAGCCATCCTGAACCCGAGGGTATCGCCTAATCCTCCTCTCTCCCTCTAAATCACCCGTGATTTCTCGCCGCAGTTCCACCGGAGCATCGTCGGAGATCAGAAATTCCTCGCCTGAACCCTCGCCCGAGCGCACTGTCGATTGGTCACTGACACGTGGGGCCTGCGGGTGGTTTTAAAACCGTACCGATTCGCAGCCGAGGCCCACTTGTCGGGTTAAGTGGAAACGAACTCCTCTAGTACGCTTTGTCCTTTGAAAAGCGTATTCCCAAGTCAGCCTTCTCTGCTTCCACACATCTCCACTCTGAAGGCGTCTCCGTCCTTTACGCCTTCGACGTCATACCCTCCCAAAGCCGGTTTTTCCTTTTCCAGAACCGGTTCTACTTCGGTTCGGCCGGTTCGGCCTCAAGCTGGTCGGTTCTCAGGAAACTCCAAAAATAAAAAGTGGTCCTAAAAACATTTAGAACCTTTTGGTTCAAACAAAATTTCAAAAATTCAAACTTTTCTTGCTGTAACAGAGAGTATTTCATATATTCCAGTTAAATTCAAACCCTTTTTAAATTCCTTTTGAACCTTTGATCCATTCCAAAATATTCTAACATGTTAGACTCTAACCTTCTGAACCCTTAGCATAAAGAGCACACATATATATACATGTTGCATGATTCGAAGATTAAAGAAGGCGAACATAAACCCTAACAACCCTAACCCTAGATTTCATGCATATATATATGTTTTTCTTTGTAGTACCCAATCATGTTGAACACTTCAAAAATGCCATGAAAACCTGAATGCATGCATGCTGATCTTTGTGAACTTTCTTTAGCTGGCTTTCATTGCACTTTATTTCCTCATTCGAGGTTTTTCTCGAACGTGTAGTTGACGGTGTGAGGTACGTTCGTCAGGAGGAACCAGAAGCATCCCCGCATCCGGAACAAGACCAAGGACTGCCAGGCAAGCTCTCCACCCTTGAACATGTTGAATCCCAAGTTTACGAAAGATATTTTGTCTTACGAAACATGCATGCTATGTTTTATACCCGTTATTTTATGTAGCCTAGTTATGTCCGACACTCAGAAAACCCTAGCTCGACCCTGTATTCCTTGTCACCCTAAGGATTACGTATTCCGGGGAAGTTACCGGAAGCCTAGGGTAGAGTATGTATGTATGCTTAGCTTTGCAGTAGAAAAATTAGGTTTTCAAAATAAAAAGCGAAATACTCCCATATTTCATGTGGCAAATATTTGGAAACAGACCATCGCGTCCGAAGGAGTATGAAGGTAGCACATCCATGGGTTGGGATATTTTACCACAAAAAGGTTTTGGTTAAAACCTGAAAAACCAAAATGGAGAAGATTTTGATCCGGGTCGGAAAATGAAGGGTGAAAGCAGGAAGCTTGTTAAAGAGCGAGGTAAGGCCCGACATGGTTCTCGCTGCCCGTTTACGGGAGTGGTGTGGAGCCCCTCCCGGATCACCTAAGGACCGATCTTAAGTGCCGTTTGGCTAAGTCTTACCGTACGTCCACATGTCCTTTATGGGAAGGACTTGATCTAGTACCCGGCCTGAACTAGCATGAACCCGTAAACAGTGGGTAGTGTGCATATGAGGTTGTAACCTTTGTAGAGAAAAGTTTCCGCGGGAAAGCGATGGCTTGTTTGCCACAAAGTTGGAACACCAACCTCCTTGCAAGCGATGATACTGACTCAAGCTAGGTTTGGGATATGTCCTTCTGGCGGGTTCATGGCTGGGTTCACACCGGCGAAGAGTCTCGTTGTACTAGCTCTGGTAGTATGCGGTGCACAGTATGTCCAGGGTGACCTACATCGTGTGGGTAAAGCCGTACCACCTCTGCAGAGGGTTAAAAACTATTCGAATAGTCATGTCCATGGTCAAGGACGAACTTGGTTAGGCCACACTAAAGTAGACTGACTTTCAAAGTCAAAATGGGTTATGGGTTTAAGGACGCGATCCGCCATGTTCGCAGGGTGACATGCAAGTTCCCGTTGAGTCGAGAAGAGTGAAGAAGGGATTTCCCCGTGGACTCGGGCAAACCCTAGTATCCCCGTAGGTACCGGGTGAGCTATGTCTCCCCGAGGAGTCGGGCGATTACCGTGTTTTCGTTGGTATCCCCGTATGTACCGGGTAAGCTATGTCTCCCCGAGGAATGGGGCGATTACCGTGTTTTCGTTGGTATCCCCGTATGTACCAGGTGAGCTTTGTCTCCCCGAGGAATCGGGCGATTACCATGCTTTGCCGTTATAGCGGAAAGCACAGAGATGATCTCCCCGTTGTAACAGGAGGAATGATACAAGCAGGTACCTTATTTCGTTGCGTCGAGATACCTTGCTAAAACTGCTTTAATATCTATTTACATATTTTAAATGCAAACTTACTTTTCGCACAACATGAAACCTAGGATAGAGCCAATTTCTTGATAATTCCCTTGCATGCTCATATCCGTGTTAAACTCCCTGGCGGAGTGCTTGCGAGTACATTCAATGTACTCATCTGTCTTGTTATGTGGTCAGACGAGGAGGAGGAGTACCAGTCCGGAGAAAGCAACAGTGATTTCGAGGCGTAGGGTTTCTCCCCCAGTCAGTTGCCTGTGGTTCGCCATATTGATGGGCCACCTACCGCGTGTTTTAGTTCCGCTGCTGTTTTAAATTTAGCCAATAGGCCTGGCTTGTACTAAGTAAAGACCAATTATGGCTAAGTGTGTAATAAACGATGTATTGCATGTTTATGCTATCAAGTGCTTGTGTGTATCGGCTACTGATCCAGGGACCGATACAGTAAACACAATGGTTTATCCGGCCTCAAAACTGGGTACGCCACAGGGAGACAACCGGTGGAGGAGGGGCTCGGAGTGATGACCGGTAGGTGGAGGCGGGGGCTCGGGTCGGGGCGACGGCCGGTGGAGGAAGGAGCTTAGGTCGGGGCTTGGAGTGATGAACGGCCGGTAGAGGGCGGCCGGTGGAGGTCGGTGGCGTGCCGGCAAGCTGGAGGCTAGGGGCACCGGATCTGGGTCAGGGGCAAGATCTGGACAGCGGTGACCGGACGGGGGAGGGAGGCGGATGGGGTAGTGAGGTGGTCCGCGTCGGGGCTGGCGAGCAAGCTTGGGACCGACGAGCTTGGGCAGATCTGGGCAGCGGTCGGTGCTGGGACCGGACGGGAGAGGGCGGAGGACGGGGCAGGGAGGCTGTCGCTGTCGGGGCCGGTGGCGAGCTCTGGCAGATCTGGGAGGTGAAAGGGGCGCCTCTATGGGAGCGGGTGAGGGTGCGGGAGCAGGACGAGCAGCTGCTCACGGGTGCGGGGAGGGCAGAATAGGGGGGTCTAGATATTTATGGGAGTGGCAATTGCGCGTAAAATTTATCAACTTTGAGGGCAAAGTTGGAACGTGTATTTGCATAAGCTTGGGAAGCCTCACAATTGGAGCTACTAGCTGGCAACATAAATTTTGAGGAGCTTAACCTCACAGTTGCCCCTTCTTTTTGGCTTGTGGTTTCCTGGACCATAAGCCAGCCAAGAAGCCAAAAAGAAGGGGGCTATAGTTGATTACTGATGTGCTCATATGTCACCGATGTGGTTCTTCATCAACTAGCTCTTCTTCGACCAACTCACTGGAGGCCTTCCAGGCCGATATGGCACACTCACTCCTTCGCTAACAGGAGTATGATAGATGAGACATGTACACCTCTCACCGGCATATTCAGTGCCTTTTTATTCCATGATTTAGAAAATTTAGGAATACAAAAAAAATACAGAAATTAGATATCATGGCATGACAAATTTTAGGGATTGAAATCACAAAAATAAGTAATACGAGTTGTTTTATTGCATCACATGAAAAATATAGAAAGTTTCTTGAATGATTAGATATTCGGCATAGTTCTCATAGACTAAAAGAAAAAATTTCATGAGATTGGACTCAATGAAAATTTTCCTTTGAAAGTACATGCAAAGTAGTACATTGAAAATTTTTCTATGATTTTAAATCCTACAAATCAAATAGGCTCTACAGAAAAAATCCCTAAAGAATAGGATTCTTAAAATTTAGTGAAATTTATTTGAATCAAAGAACTCCTCAGGTGCCCAATTGGAGGAACAAATTGAAGAGTTTGTGTCCTCCTCTTCAACATATTGTTAGGCGCACAACAGGCCTAAGTCGACATCGCCCACAAGCGCTTTCTGTCTTAGCCTTCGTAGGCATCATCGTTGAGAGTAACCAAGGAATCTATTGAATCTTGTGTCACGATTGTGTTTTCTTTGAAAGTATCATGTAAGTTGTATTGAAGTATTGTATTCTGTTATTTATCCTAGATATGTAATACAGCTTCTTTAGGGCCTTCTACGTCGATTCCCTTCACAAGACAACTATGCTTATAGATGGTAGCCACTATTTTGGTGACATGGTAAAAGAGAGCCTCGTTGTTTTTGCTGCTAGGCCAAGTGTCGAGGAGATGTGCAAGCTAAGGGATGACATTAGTGACGAGATCATTGCAAGGTGAGACAACTCACGTAGCAGTAGATCAGATGAAGTGTTGCTCAACTCAACATTGCTCGGACCGATCTTTCTAAGTTAGGCCTAAATCCTTGACTTGTTATGTCTGCACTAAGCCCTGTGATACCATGCAAAATTAATACTATCTTCGTTTGTAAACAGCTGTCGTTTCAGGCATTACCCTTATATTTGACTGTTAAATTTTATAGTATAGATTAACAAAATATATTTTTCATGAAAAATATAAAAATACTATTTTATTTCACCAATCTAAATATTTTATAACATATTAATAATAAAAATTAGAAAAGTTTGATTATACATTTTATATAACGTCACCTACTTCTAAATGAAGATAACATTTTATTTTAAAAATAAATAGGAAACATATTTTTTTCAGGCTTCATGCCCAGTTTTGTTGACCCGGTTCGGCCGACGAAGGGACGTAGATGGATGGGTTCAACGGTTGCGGACTTTTTTTTCTTTCATGCCGTCAGGCTTCAGAGTATGAAGAAAAGGACATAAAGACGTTGATGGATCGGCCGCGCGTACGAATGGGCCGGCTTGGACGCGTCCTAAAGAATATTTCAGCTCACGGTGCAATTGTTCAAGGCCTAGTGCGAGGTCTAATAATGCTTGGCTCGTGTGCAAGTGTCCAGCTGATGGAATTGAAGCGAGCTGAACTGCTGAAGCTATTCCCCCACGCTATTATAGAATGGCTCATCGAAGATCTCATGTCACAGACTTTTTTTAAAAACCACCGCTAATATATAAGTTTACGGGCAGTTCACAATAACGATCGATTGAGTTAATTTCTAAAGGAATGAACCTCCTATGGTGACCAGACATCACAAGCGGTTTCTACTAAGAACTGCCTGCGATATCGAGATAACATATCATAGGCGGGTCTTTATAAGAACCGTCTACAATGAGGGGCTTATCACAGGTGCGCTGAGACTTGAATATAGCTGCATCGTTTCATCTCCCCCTTCTTCGCCCCCTCGTCTTATTCGCCCTCGTCACCCCCGAGCCCTATATAGCAACCACGCGCACCGGCCACTCCTCTCTTCTTTCTGCATCATCGTCGCCGGCCTCCTCTCCTCCTCCACCATCATCGCTGGCCTCATCTACTCCTCCACCGTCGTCGTCGGCCTCCTCTCCTCCACCATAGATCGTCGTCGCTGGCCTCCGATCTACTCCTCCACCGTCGCCGCCGGCCTCTCCTCTTCCACCGAGTGGTACGCCCCTACCCTCCTCTCCTCCTCCTGCCCAGTCTCCCTCGTCACAGAGGTAAGCCGCCCTCGCCCTCGCTCTCTCCCTAGATCTTCCTCCTCTAGCTAGCTAGCTACGCTAGATTAACATGGTGATCATGCTGCTTCTTGTAGCGGTTGCATGCATGCATGCACTGTGCATATATTATAAGTTGTCATGCTGAATATATGCCCTGGGTGTGATGGATCAAACAGGTGCTTATCATGGAGGGGCCTAGATTAACGTTGTGGAGCTAGAATTTTTAGGGTTTCTGGAAAAAGCATGTCCTCATGTAGCTCTTAGTTAAGATTTTCTTTATATTGTGATAGTATATAATCCAGTTTTTCTTGTTTATTTATGTTGTATGGGTAGATCATAAGATTAGATGGAATGAATTTATCACACTCCAGATTTATCAGCAAAACTTGTAAATGATATGACTTCAATTCATCAATGGAGGAGGCATAGAGCTCATTTTGCAATTGTTGAACCATGTTGAGTTGGGTTTATTTTTAAGTTGTTGTGAAATAAATTATGAGAAATCTATCATTATGTTTGATAAATCAGATTAAAGTTGAACATCTCTCAACACAAAAACGCAAGTGTAGTTTGTACTTCAATGTCTAGTTTCAAAAAATAATTAATTCAATACTAGCTAGTTTCAAAAGAATTATTTTAATATGTTTCTCATAATTTATACAATATCATTACATATATTACAGATGGACAAATCATTTCAATCTAAGAAACGCAAAATAGACTCCCAAGCTAGCGGCTCTTCTTCAGCCAAGAAGGTTAATTTTTTTAAACCAAATAGTATTGTGTGATGAGTAAATTTCTATCTTGAAATATATATGTTTTATCTTTCCAAAACTAAATTAATGGTTCATTATGTATATTTTTCTCGTTATTAGTTTTTCAGAAACATTATGAACTGTTTATTTTTCATTGGAATGTAGAGTGTTGCTGACGATGCACCAAGACGACATCAAAAGATATGATAGATTTTTAAAATCTCAAAAGTTACCCGCAATACTCTGAAAGTAGAATTTGGAGATACTAACAATGTTGTGTGTGCTAACGTTGTGGATAGAAACTTCACGCCATCTTTCATTGTTGCCTCAACACTTGAAGACTATCTTGACCATTCAAAATTCAGGGTTATTAACCACTACATCCATGGTGTTGTTCTAGTTGCCTTTGAAAATAAGGAAGATATTGATAAGGTCATTGCACAACATTTCAAATGGGGTGATAGCTTGATTGGATTCACCAAGATTACTACTCTGATTCAAGTTGCCCCAGATATTAGTCGTGAATACAAGGCGTTGACCATTCCAATTGATGATGATGAGTAGTTGTTTTTATCCTGTTATATTATGAGTTGGTGCTTTTGGTTAAGAAGTGATGTGATGGACTACTTTAATTTTGTTTGTTTGTTAAGAACTATGTGCTTTGTTTGTGGTTTATATACATATGATATGATCTAGAACTATGTGCTTTGTTTGTGGTTTATATACATATGATATGATCTGTGAACATTATGTGAATGTGATATATACGTTGTTTCATTTTGTTTCAAAGAGCTA
Source organism: Stipa capillata (assembly GCA_019208055.1). Taxonomy (NCBI): domain Eukaryota; kingdom Viridiplantae; phylum Streptophyta; class Magnoliopsida; order Poales; family Poaceae; genus Stipa; species Stipa capillata. The sequence goes on along the minus strand of JAGXJF010005185.1, from coordinate 107,289 downwards.
GCTAGCCAATAAACATGAAATTGATGTTCCTATTAAATAACATCACAAGCAGTTCAGTATGAAAACTGTCTGTGATAACGGGGAATCACATACGGTTCTTATTAAGAACCGCATATGATAAAGACTCATCACAGACGGTTATAGAACTGTTTGTGATGACATGGGATCATCATAGGCCCTTGCCTACAGGTAGTTTGAGAAACCATCTGTATCATGGTCTCTAAGCCGCCTGTAATGGCCTTTTCTGTAGTAGTGCCAAGCCGTACACAAATCTGCTGATACGGCTTCGCAGTCTTGAACCGAACGAGTTGACACGAACCAATAGCACGGATCGTCTCGAAAAGGAAAGGTGTAACATCTTAAAAGAAATCTAGGAGCCTAGAAGTAATACGGCCTTTCTCTCTCTCAAAAAAGAAGAAGCAATATGACCTAGCAGGTTTGGATGTTTTATTTCTGGAAGCTATTATTTTGAATAGAAGATGGTGTGAAACATAGACATCATTTCAGTTTTAGTACCACCGAGCAAATCAGCCAAGTTCCTAGGTTTGCTAAAGTTGTAGCACCAGTCGAGAAGAAGCTGTAACTGCGCAACTGGACCGAGTCACCGGGAAGAGGAGCAGCAAGTCACATAAAAAGAGCAAGGGCTAGGAATCGGACTGGTGATCCTAACATCGTATCGGAATAGTGCAATAACCATCAAATGCTTCTCATCACTAGGCATGATCAGCAACTACACTCGATCCCATAATATTTTACTTTCATCTATAAACCTAAAAATTGTGGATCAGCTGTGAAAATCTCATGCAGCTCATGCCACATAGTAACAAAATGTGATTTTTATGAACTTTCTATTCCAAACACAACAAGTCATACAATTTTGTCGGATCAAATTTGATTGTCTGTTTGTCTTGATGGAAACATTTTTCTCGTGCGGTGGTAACATTTTCCTGTAGGATAGAAACATTTTTTCTATGAAAACATATTTCTCGTACGATTAAAACATCTTTGAGGCATGCAACAATTTATTCTGCGGATGCAACAATTAGTTTTAGTTGATGCAACAACTTGTTCTGTAGTAGAAACAATCTATGAATACTCATGCAACAATGTAAAAAGAAACCGTATGAAAACACAACAAGAAACAATAAGCATTGAAACAAATCCATCAAATATGCACCACAATTTAGAACTCTTTTCTCCGTAATAACGAAACACTATTGCAATATGAAGTTTGTGAACGAAATCACTATGCATTTACAACATCATTCACCTCACATCAAGAGCCATTGTGCCTAAGGACTAAGTGTTGATCCCACCAATGATGCCCTGCTGAGCACCTCATCCACAACGGTCGTTCCCCACTAGCCCTCGATGTTCCCGTGCAACCCATAGAACTATGGGGTCCCGGAAAGCGTCTTGCACTCTATCTCCTCCGCTACAGCACCATACATCCGCACAATCAAGTGGTTGGCGATGGCCGAGCCAAAACTGGCTGTTGAAGACCCTAAAGTAGTCGAGGCCCAAGGGTGACAACAACACCATGAACAATGGCAGTACCGCCATGGTGTCCTTCAACGCAGGGACCGTGCCCCTGAGAGCAACAAGGCCATACCAGAGGTACAACACAACAGGTCTAGCTAGCGAAGAAGGATGATCGTGAGGGTCGGTGACGAAGGTCACATCTAGTCAGCTTTGTCGGTGGCGTTGGCGAAGGGGTTAGTGTTTGGTGATGGATGGAGAGACAGATCGAGAGATTATATAGGTCAAGCGTACACTGTTGGATGAATTGCTTGTGATAGACGACAAATAGAGAAAAAAAGACAAATACCTAGTGAATACTACATTCAAGTCACAATGTAGGTTGTGTTATATATTGACACGGTCTTCAATGTGACATTTTGATCATCAATTCATAAAAATATGTTGCTTCAAACAAAAAAAGTATATATTACGAAAGTATATTTCGTGGTTGATCTAATAATAATGATATACCATTGTAGATGCTGATTTTTTTTATACTATTTGACTAGCAGATTCTAATAAGAACTTCACTAAGACTCGAGGGCAATCGTGAATAGTACAAAATAGTAAGGGCCTCTTTGGATTGAAGGATTTTTATAGGAATTTTGTATGATTTTGTAACATCCCTATTTTACTAATATATGTAATGCATGTTGATGTACATCATTAACATTTCATGTCATTATTTGTATTAATGTCAAATTGATGGGAATTTAAAATCTCATAAAGTGAAGCAAATGTCACATGGAATTATGAAAATTTAGAAAACCCTAAATACAAATAATTGGCACATCATAAATCTATTAACCAGAGGGATTTTTCAAGTTTGTCATCTACCTCAGACACGCCAATAGCTCAATGCCACCTGTGTGCACGCCCACGGCCACCTCATGCTTCTAGCACGACGACGCCATCCCAGCCACCCTCGCCTCGCCACGAGACTCGCCAGACCACGCCACACTCATTCCTATCCTCAGCGATGTGATTTGTGTGCTAGAGACCCACCATCGTCCTCTAATGGAAATCCGGCCATCCACCCCTTCTTGATCGCCACCGTCACAGTCACTCTCATCTTCAATTGACTATGCAGTCAAACTCACCCTATCGCCCTCTTTCTTACCATGCAAGTTTCACCTTCTCTCGCACCTTCTTCTCCGACGATTGCCGCCGCTCACATTCCGGCCACCTCCGTGCTCCCCTCGGCCCACTATTTGGCTGATAAGCTTCGTCAACGTCCCTCGATCTTCTCCACTGATTAGCTAGTCCCGAGCAGCAGTGCTAGAACACCTGATCCATAGTTGTCTCTTCCCCTCTGGATATTTCGCTACTTCCTCTTTCCTCTCTAAATTCCCCTTGAAGCTTTCCTTCAACTCAGCAAAAGCTCGGAATGATCGGAGCACAGTCAGCGCGACACCCCTGCTCTACCATACACCGTCACAATCGCTGTTCCTGAGCACCTCCTTCATAGTCAAGCCCTCTATCGAGCTCTTGGTGAGATCCTGAAGCATTTGTGTGCTTTTTCCAGCACGCGAGCGTCCTCCACCAGCCATCATGTCGAGCATCACCATGCCCCTCCACCTCGGGTCACCGCTGACGACGCTCCGGTGACCCTAGGGCTGCGCAACACCACGGTTGCATGCATTGTGGTCCCAGGAACCGAACCCGTGCACGCGTTGGTCCTAGAACCCACTTTGGCAAAAGCACGCCTCACCGGCGTGTGAGCGCGAGCTCCCTAGTGATGAGCTGCCGGTTGAGTCTCTAACCAGTGTGATGGTGATATGCCACCCGGGTATCACCAAGGAGGACGAATCTGGCCTCCCGGCCACGGGATGGGCCGGGCCGACTACTCGGAGTCCGACTACAACACGGGGGCACCTCACCAACGTGGAGTACAAGACAAGGACTAATACCTGTCCGGCTTACCCGGAATCAGTTGTAACCAAATAGGAAACATATCTGTTAACCCGATCCGGACTCTGTAACCCTACCCCGGCCGGCTATATAAGGCTCGGTAGGGGACCTCCGATCGGCATGGCTTTACATCCAGCATTGTCTCCATTGTTTCATAGCTCAGGCCCCTTCGAGATCGACTCTCTAGGGCCTGCGGCACTCGGGATACAGCAATACCAGCCACCAAACATAGGACGTAGGGTATTACCTCTCCGAGAGGGCCTGAACCTGTCTAAATCTTGTCTCCCGTGTGCAGCCATCCTGATTTGCTGTGCTCACACCGCCCCATAATTAGTATTGCCGGAATAATACTCCGACAGTTGGCGCGCCAGGTAGGGGCTTGTGCGCATAGATCCATCTGCACGAGTCAGGATGGTTTTCGTCAACAACAACATCTTCGTCTCGGGAAGCATCTTGAAGTTCGCCTTCATCAGCGCTGTCCCAGACCCTGGCCACCTTTTCCGTTTCGGAAGGTTGGATTTCATCGCCGACAAGGTCGGCCAGCTTCACCTCTGCTACTCGGCGACGTCCCGATCGGCAGAGGCTTCATCAGCTCTCCAGCACGGGCCTCCCACGGAGCCCGCGCACTCGGCCCCTCTCCCCAGGGAAGAGGCTTCGCCGAAACCAGATCCGTTTGTCGCGCACGAGTTCGCACTCGGATCCCAGCTGGTGGGCGCTATCGAATCTCTCCTCCCCGTCCTCGAGTACTATTCGGACGAGGATGAAAGCTCTGGTAGTCACCATCCGTCCCGGGAAGTCTTCATGGCCAATGCCGGCTCGCTAGATGGCGGTGACGGCCAAGAAGTTCCCATCGAGCAACAAACGCCGGCCGAGCTCGAGGCCACTCGGCTCCGACTCCTTACTAAGGAGGAAGAGTTGATCGAGCAGCAGACCCGGCTCGTCCGCCAGCGTGACGACCAGCGACGCAATGATGACATGAGGGCTCGTGGACGCCAGGTTCACAACGAGCTCCGCATGCGTGAAAGGGAAGGAGTCCGGATATTTCCTCTCCCGAGTCACAATATCGTCGCGGCCACAGTGGCGGCCCGTGCCATTGATATCCCCGAGGGCAACCCGGAATATGACGAACTTCGACGGCTCCGCGTCCTGCTGGAAGAGACCGCCCTCCAGCACGCTGAAGTTTTCGAAGACCACCCTGGCTCCTCCGCAGCTGCAAGGAGTCGGCGCTCTACGCCTCAAAAGAGTCCGTCACGCATGGGTAGCCAGCGAGCAAGCCCCGGCCGACATCAGCCGGCCAGCAACGTCCACGGGCGACTCGGACCCGATCGAGACGCCCGAGGCACCATAGATGCGAGAACCCGCGCCCGCCAGGACGCGGGCAAAAAACGCTCGCCAAGCTATACCGGCCCGTGATCGACTCGGACCAAGGAGCCAAGCAGACGCTGAGAAAAGCGCTCATCATGGTTCCAGGAGAGAAGATCATGGCAACCACCACAATGGTAGCGGCGCCACCAGCCGGGAACGTTCCCCTCTAACTTCCTCCGACATGGGTTACTCGGGTCCGAAAGCATTCGGCCCTCGTATCCGCAGCGTCATCTTCCCGCCGTGATTTCGGGTCACCGGCATCGACAAGTACACGGGAGAGACTCGGCCGGACATTTGGCTGTCCGGCTACCACACAGCGTGCAGAACCAACGGTGGGGACGACTACATCGCGATCCACTACCTGCCGCTCTTCCTGGCTGACTCGGCGCGAGCCTGGTTGACCAGCTTACCTCCGGGGTGCATCCATACGTGGAAAGACCTCGAGATCCTCTTCGTGAACAACTTCCAGGGCACCTACAATCGGCCCAGGAACGCGTGGGATCTCCACAGCTGTACACAAGGGGCGGATGAGACTCTCCGTGAGTACATCCAGCGCTTCTCCAAGAAGAAGAACTCTCTGCCCGAGATCCGGGAGGGCGACGTCATTACCGCTTTCTCCAAAGGAGTTCGGAGCACCGACCTGATCCACAAGATTGCGCGGAAGAATCCACAAACTACGCGCGAGCTTTTCGACATAGCCAACAGCTTCGCTACCGGCGAAGAGGCTGTCCGCAGTGTTACTCGGGACGACAAGGGCAGAGGCAAGGGCAAGGCGCCCGAGTCCTCCAATCGGGACGACCAGCCCGAGTCGTCTAGAAAGAAGCACCGCAAGCGCAAGGGCGGCGACCTCGTTGCTGCTGCCGAGCGCGCTCCGGCGCGCCGCCCGCCGCGCACCAACACAACCTTCGAGGAAATGATAAGAAGCCGTGTCACTTCCATGGACCCAAGTCCAATCATCTGACACGCGACTGCAACCTCTTGAAGAACCTGAACAAGCCCTACGCCTCTAACAAAGGCAAGAAGGAACCCCCTCAAGACGAGGGAGACGAGTTCCCGAAAGAGACCGCTTGCTTGATGATCTTCGGCGGACCCAACGGATACGAGACCAAACGTCGCCAGAAGATCATTGAACGAGAGGTCAACGCAGCGGAACCGGCCGTGCCCAAGTACCTGCGATGGTCCGAGTCCGTAATCTCATTCGGACGCACGGATCACCCCGACTACATACCCCAGCCGGGACGCTTCCCCTTGGTGGTGGACCCGATCGTCTCCGGCGTCCGCCTCACCAAGGTCCTCATGGACGGCGGGAGTGGTCTCAACATCCTCTACGTCAAGACTCTCGATGACATGAAGATCTCTCGATCCGAGATCAAGCCGACTGGTGCCCCCTTCCATGGGGTAGTACCCGGCAAGATGGCGAGTCCACTCGGGCAGGTCAGCCTGCCCGTTACATTTGGCACTCCCGACAACTTCCGGACCGAGACCCTCACCTTTGAGGTCGTCGACTTCTCGGGATCATATCATGCCATCCTGGGGTCGTCCCTGCTACGCCAAGTTCATGGCTGTCCCCAGCTACGTATACCTGAAGCTCAAGATGCCGGGCCCCCATGGGGTTATCACAGTGCAGAGCAGCTTCCAGCATGCTTACACGTGTGATCTCGAGAACTGCAACCTCGCCGCGACCCAGATCTCCGAGGCCATACTCTCCAACCTCAAGTCAGCCGTGGTCGAGGAAGCACCGCCATCCAAGAAAGCTTCAACGTCGACGTCTTTTCAGTCGGCGCGGGACACCAAGTCGATTCAACTCGACCCTGAAGACTCCACCAAGACGACGCAGATCGGAACTGCACTCAGCGATAAATAGGAAAGCGCGCTCGTCAGCTTCCTCCAGAACAACCGGGACATCTTTGCATGGACGTCCTCCGACATGCCCGGAGTCCCAAGGGAGGCTGCCGAGCACTCTCTCAATGTTCGGCCGGATGCCAAGCCGGTCAAACAGCGCTTGCGCCGATTCGCTGAGAATAGACGTCAGGCCATAGGAGAAGAAATAGCCAAGCTTCTAGCAGCTGGTTTTATTAAAGAAGTGTATCATCCCGATTGGTTAGCGAACCCAGTTCTTGTTCGCAAAAAGAATGGAAAGTGGAGGATGTGTGTTGATTATACTAGCCTCAAGAAGGCGTGTCCCAAAGATCCTTTCACTCTTCCTCGCATCGACCAAGTGGTTGATTCCACGGCCGGATGCGAAATTTTGTGCTTTCTCGACGCCTACTCGGGCTATCACCAGATCAAGATGAAGGAGGATGACGAGATCAAGATATCTTTCATCACTCCGTTCGGCGCCTTCTGCTACGTCTCCATGCCCTTCGGACTCAAGAATGCCGGCGCTACGTACCAACGGTGCATACAGCGCTGCCTTCAGTCCCAGATCGGCCGGAACGTACAAGCCTACGTCGACGATGTGGGTGATCAAGTCCCAAAAGAAAGAAGACCTCCTGAGTGACTTGGGAGAGACCTTCGCCAACCTTCGAAGATTCAGCATGAAGCTTAACCCCGAGAAGTGTGTTTTCGGGGGTCCCTTCGGGCAAGCTACTCGGCTTCCTCGTTTCCGAACGAGGGATCGAGGTCAACCCGGAGAAGATCGATGCCATCCTCAAGATGGCCCCACCAAAGAATCTCAAAGACGTCCAAAGGCTTACCGGGTGCATGGCAGCTCTCAGTCGGTTTATCTCCCGACTCGGCGAGAAGGTCATGCCCCTCTACAAACTCATGAAGAAGTCGGATACCTTCACCTGGACTCCCGAGGCCCAGGATGCCTTGGACGGCTTGAAGAAGTTCTTAACTACCCCCCCGGTGCTGGCGTCTCCCATGCCCAATGAACCACTACTTCTCTACGTCGCAGCGACTACTCAGGTAGTCAGCACGGTCTTGGTCGTGGAACGTCCCGAGCCCGGTCATATTCAGAAGGTACAGCGCCCGGTTTACTTTATCAGTGAAGTACTTTCCGAGTCCAAGGCGCGGTACCCGCAGATCCAGAAGATAGCCTATGCGGTCTTCATAACATCACGGAAGCTCGTCCACTACTTCCAGGGCCACCCCATCACGGTGGTCAGCTCCTTCCCGATCTCCGACGTCATCAACAACCGCGACGCCACGGGTCGGATCGCAAAGTGGGCCATGGAGCTTATGGCGTTCAGCATCGTCTACGCTCCCCGCACGGCTATCAAGTCCCAGGCTCTCGCCGACTTCATGGCCGAGTGGACAGAAATCCAATCCCCGCCCTCTGTCGTCGACTTCGAGCACTGGGTACTCTACTTCGACGGCTCTCTGATGCTCCAGGGCGCGGGGGCTGGCGTTGTGCTCATCTCTCCCAAGGGTGAGCGCTTCAAATACGTACTGCAGATCCACTTCCCGGCATCCAACAACGTCGCCGAGTATGAGGCTCTGCTCCACGGTCTTCGTCTTGCGGTTTCACTCGGAATTCGCCGCCTCCTCGCACGCGGCGACTCGGAACTAGTAGTCCGGCAAGTCATGAAGGACTGGTCGTGCCGAGACCCCTCCATGGAAGCCTACTGCCAAGAGGTTCGCAAGCTCGAAGCCAAGTTCGACGGTCTAGAAATCACACATGTTTTACGCCGAGACAACGAGGATGCAGATGCACTCGCCAAACTGGGGTCCAGTCGGGACATCGTTCCGACTGGAGTTTTTCTCCAAGAACTGCACACTCCCTCCATCAAGGCGGACAAGACACCCGCGACCGAAGAACAACAAGTCCCGGAGAGTGACACCACCCAGCAACCTCCTGCGGAGGTCCTTGCGGTCACCTCCGACTGGACTACACCATTTCTCGACTACCTCCTGCGGGACACCCTCCCGCCAGACAAGACCGAGGCACGCCGCATCGCGCGACGCGCCAAGTCCCTGGTCATCATCGATGACCAGCTCTACAAGAAAAGCACCTCCGGGATCCTCCAACGGTGCATACCTGAGGATCAGGGAAAGCAACTGCTGCGTGACATCCACTCGGGAGTGTGTGGACACCATGCTGCGCCCGCATCACTAGTCGGGAAGGCCTTCCGACAAGGTTTTTACTGGCCTGCCGTGTCCGGCGCGGAACACATCGTCCGCACCTACGAAGGGTGCCAATACTTCGCCCGGCAGACACACTTGCCGGCTCAGGCCCTCCAGACCATACCGCTCACCTAGCCCTTTGCAGTCTGGGGACTGGATATGGTCGGCCCGTTCAAGAAAGCGCCCGGGGGCTACACGCACCTCTTCGTCGCAGTCGACAAGTTCACCAAGTGGATCGAAGCCAAGCCGGTCGCCACGATAACTGCTGAAAAGGCCGTCGAGTTCGTGCGGGACATCGTCTTCCGGTTCGGCGTACCCAACAGCATTATCACGGACAACGGCACCCAGTTCACTGGCCGGGCGTTTCTCCAATTCTGCGACGACTACAACATCAGCCTCGACTTCGCCGCCGTGGCACACCCACGCACCAACGGGCAAGTCGAGCGGTCCAACGGGTTAATACTACAAGGCCTCAAGCCTCGAATTTTTCAGCGTCTGAACAAATTCGCAGGCAGATGGGCAGCCGAGCTACCTTCGGTCCTCTGGAGCCTCCGGACCACGCCTAACCGGTCAACGGGTTATACACCTTTCTTCATGGTCTTCGGTGCTGAGGCTGTCCTCCCGACTGACCTGGAGTACGGGTCCCCGCGCGTCCGAGCCTTCAACGAGGCCGAGTCAGAAGAAGCACGGCACGACGCCCTCGACCAGCTCGAAGAAGCCCGCCAGGTTGCCCTCCTTCGGTCGGCTAAGTACCAACAGGCCTTGCGGCGCTACCACAGTCGGCACGTACGCGGCCGCTCCTTCAGCGTTGGCGACTTGGTTCTGCGCCGAGTCCAATCGAACAAGGAACAGCATAAGCTCTCGCCGCCATGGGAAGGCCCGTACATAATCGCTGAGGTGCTACGCCCGGGGGCTTACCGATTAAAGGACAGCGACGGCAACGTCTTCACCAACGCATGGAACATAGAACAGCTACGTCGTTTCTATGCTTAAACCCTTTTTCTAAGTGTATCAGACATAATAATAAAGAGTTTGCTTTTGTTCGAAAGTATCTCTCTACCCGACTGCCTCGCTGCGCCCGTTCGTGGCAGGCACTCGACGGATTACCTCCCGGGTCACCATCAGCGCAAAATGCTTAAGTACTGTGTATACAAGTCTAACGTTAACTCCTTGACTCCGATCGCCGGTCTACGCCACACCCTTACGCTACTCGGGACACACGCCCACGGCTAATCCCCACGCAAAGGAGGCTACGACGGATCGGTAAAGAGCACAAACGCACAAGCTTACATACACAGGAACACAAGTTTTTCTGATGGGGCCAAAAATTTACTTGTTAAAACTTGCAAAGTTAACACAAGTCACTCGGGCATCCCGAGTGCACAACAAAGCAACTCGGCATCCCCGAGTCCCTTACAAAACTCTACTCGGCTAACCCGAGCAGTTTCACAGCTACTCCTACTTCTCTACAGGTTGGAGCGCGTCAGCAGGGTCTCGACGGTGGGCTCGACGATCCGCATCATCTCCGGAATGTCTTCATCCGGAAAGTCCGCGGCGTACCCTTCCCCGATCGCCTCCAAGTCCAGCTCGGAGTCATGGGACCGCGCCACCGCCAAGACTAGGCTGGCCCCCGTCCGCGCGGCCTCCGACTCAATGCTCGCCACTTGGTCGGGGACTTGGTGCAGCCGCTCGGCAACCGCCGCGATGGAGTCCGGCGCCGGGTCATCCGACCAGATGGCGCCGCATGCCGCCTGCCCCGCCTTCAGCAACGACTCGATCATCCCTTTGGATTTTTCGAGCTGCCCCTTCCAGCCTACAGCAGCAAAGCAACAAGCAACCAGTCAGGCGACAAGGCTCGGGTAAAATCCACGGCCAGCAAGTTGGACAAAGCGACACGGAGCGGTCAGGGCACTTACGGGATTCGGCCTCTGTGGCGTCCTTCTTCGCGGCCTTGGCCACCTCCTCGGCTTCAGTGGCCCTCTTGGCCGCCGACACGGCGTCAAGCTTCGTCTGCTTCTCCATCTTCTCCGCCAAGTCCGCCCGGGCCCTCTCCGGCTCGAGCTCCTTCTCGACTCTCCGGGCCCATTGCTTGGCAAGGTCGCAGTCCCGGGCGCGGGTTTTCAACGGCTCGGCTTCGCGCTGGAGCTGCGCCCGCCAGGCCTTCTCCGCTTCAAGCGCCTCCTCGAGGTCCCGGGCACGGGCCTTCGCGTCCTCGAGCTCCGCCTTCAGCTTCGACAGTTCGTCCTCGGCTGCTGCACAGCAACAACGCTTCAGCAAGATGAATCGCAACACGCAGAGGACAAAGGTTACTCGGCGGGCTCACCTTGGGACTTGGGGATTTCCTGGGACAGACCAGCCTTCAAGCCGGCGATCTCCACTCCGCGCTTGCGCGCCACGTCCTCCGCCGTCTGCCTTGCTGCGGTTATTTTGTCCCACTCGGACTTCCGCAGCTCCATCCGTTCGATCACCGGCAGTCAGTCCTGGAGGACGGCGGTCTTGCTCTGCGACCGCTGGTTCAGTGCCTGCTGCAGAAGACAAACCAGTTAGGCCGCCCGGCAGCATCATCAAAACCCTCCACTCGGTCCCAAGGACCCAGTGGAGGCTCGGGGGCTACACCCTTCGGGTGCACTGTTCGTGCACCCGGAGAAGAATCTACAGACTAAACTACATCTACCCTCCGCCCGACTATCCTAGTCGATCGCAGGCTCGGGGGCTACACCCTCTGGGTGCACTGTTCGTGCACCCAGAGCAGCAACTACAAAGAAACACGAGGGGACCTCCGCCCGACTACCTTAGTCGGGCAGAGGCCCGGGGGCTACTTCCTAGGGACACATCCTAACACAAAGGAAGGTACGTACCTCCATCAAAGGGCACAGCCTGCCGTTCAGCAGGTTGGCCGCCTCCCTCGACGCTTTCAGCAAAGCAGGGAGGATCTCCCCGACTCGCTCGGCGCACTCCGCGGCCGCCCGCCACTCCGTCTCCTCCTCGACGTCGTCGACGACCACCGTGGCCGGCTGCCCCGGCTCCTTCTCCCCGATTCGGAGCGGCCGCGCCACCAGCTCCGAGCAGGGCTTCAAGGGCGGAGCCCCGCTGATCTCCCGCATTGGCGAGGTCGCGGCGGGCTCGCCCTCACGCGACGGCGAAGCGGCCCTGACCGCCTCCGGCTCCGCGCCTTCCGCCATCGCCACGTCCCGGCTGGCATCCACGGACCCCGGCTGCACCCGCCACCGGGGATGCGCCCGGAGTTTGGCCGGCTGCACCCGCCACCGGACGAAGGTCGCAACGACGACCGCCCCGGTGAGCCCGGCGTTCATCGCCTGGCCGAGCTTCCCCATCAGCACGGCGGCGCTGCCCTCCTCTCGCTCCAGAGGCAGGTCCGACCAGCTTGGCTTGACCACTGGTGCTTGGCCTGAGAAGGCCGGCAGCGCCGGGTCGGGATTGGCACAGTAGAACCATTGGGCGTGCCACCCCTTGAGGGATGACGGCATCGGCGGAGCCGGGTAACTCTTCGCCGTGCCGGACCTCAGCTGGAAACCGGCGCCCCCGACTACGGCCGGGTGATCCCTGCTTGGCTGCGGCTTCACCATGAAAAGGTGCTTCCACAGCGCGAAGTGTGGGCGAATGCCGAGGAAGCATTCGCAAAGCGTGATGAAGCTGGAGACGTGCAGAATGCTGTTGGGGTTGAGGTTGTGCAGCTCCAGCCCGTAGTAGTAGAGGAGCCCGCGCAGGAATGGGTGGACTGGCACCGAGAGCCCCCGCTCGAAGAACAGGCTGTGGACCACCAGCTCGCCGGTGTCTGGAGTGGGAATGACCTCTCCCACAGCGGCGCGCCACTCGACTAATTCTTTGGGCGGCAGGACCCCCATCCGGACGAGGGTCTCCAGTCTCGCCTCCGTCACCGTCGATTTCTGCCAAGAAGCCATCGGTTCGGCGGATGTTTCTTCTCCTTCTTCTCCGGTCAGCAGCTTCCAGACCAAGGCGTCCTCCTCGGCTTCGTTAGGATCGGCTTCCCAGTTCAGGGCTTGCATCCGAAGGAGCCGGGATGGGGATTAGGGTTTTGGAGCGCGCGGAGCGATTGGAGGCAAGGGGAAGACGAAGCGGCAAGTGCTGGGTGAATGCGGAAGTGTTTGAGAGCGTGGGTCCCTCCCGCAGCCTCTGCCGAATATAAAGGGGAGCGACCGGGCGGTTCGGCTTCCCCACGATCGCACGTTCCGGATTCACCGTGGCCACGTCCGCGCCGTTTCGGATTCCGCCGCGCGTTTCGGGCAGGCCACGTTGCGGGTATCCCGCACCCACAACTTGATGGCGCCACGATTCGTGCGGCTTAATAAAGGAGATCCGACGGTTAGCCCTCCAGGCTATTCAACCCATCGGAATGTGTCTCCGCTACATGGTGGCTAAAGCGTATTCTCCGAGAATCACTAGCTGGCTGCCGGGTAGGACTCGGCGCCGGGCGCTTTGGCTACAGAGGGTATCAGAGGCTGGCCTCCAGCGAGGAACGCAGTCGGCTGATTACACCCGAGTGAGGGACAGAAATGGCGTGCCTTCCGAGGGCCTCGAGTTGGATGCTGAGCAACTCGGAGCTGCCGGATTCTTCACCCAGGCTCATCGGGCGCTCCGGCCTCGAAGCCTGGTATCTGGGATCCCCAGATTCAGTGGAATGACCCGGCATAAGACTTTGAAACTTGGGAACCTATGCGCCGTGACTGTTTTCTCTGGTCCGGACTTGGAGTTTCAGAGGCATTCCTTCAGGGGACACAAGCCGGCCTTGACCCACTCGGGAAGGCCGGGTGCTACTCGGGAACTCAGTCGGGATTGATGGCAAGGCCCACGCTGGGTTATCAGCCGGTCCCTGTCCCCAGGGATGGACCGGATGCCACCAGAGATTACCCGTTAATAGCTCACTTGCCTTTAACGTTCCTGCCTTACGGGTGAATGTTACTTGGCTTTAATTGTCTTTTCCACAGGAGTCCAGTCAGCCCTTCGCGATCTCCCAGCAAGCCAAGGCCAGTCGGAAAACCTAATCGGGGGAAGAGGCAGGTAGCGGCAAGATCACGAAGGACTCGGGGGCTACTGATGGTGATATGCCACCCGGGTATCACCAAGGAGGACGAATCCGGCCTCCCGGCCACGGGATGGGCCGGGCCGACTACTCGGAGTCCGACTACAACACGGGGGCACCTCACCAACGTGGAGTACAAGACAAGGACTAATACCTGTCCGGCTTACCCGGAATCAGTTGTAACCAAATAGGAAACATATCTGTTAACCCGATCCGGACTCTGTAACCCTACCCCGGCCGGCTATATAAGGCTCGGTAGGGGACCTCCGATCGGCATGGCTGTACATCCAGCATTGTCTCCATTGTTTCATAGCTCAGGCCCCTTCGAGATCGACTCTCTAGGGCCTGCGGCACTCGGGATACAGCAATACCAGCCACCAAACACATGACGTAGGGTATTACCTCTCCGAGAGGGCCTGAACCTGTCTAAATCTTGTTTCCCGTGTGCAGCCATCCTGATTTGCTGTGCTCACACCGCCCCATAATTAGTATTGCCGGAATAATACTCCGACACAGTGGGACCCAGTGGTCAGAACGGTTTAACCATTAGGGTTTAAACCCTAATGAGTCATTGACACATGGGCCCGACCTATTAAATTGAACCGGTAACTTAACCCTTGAAGTCACTAACATGTTAACCCAAAATTTTAAACATGTGTTCAATTAACTTAAGTAACTCTGAGTCACTAACATGCAGGTCCAATGGCCATTTGGACTAATCAGAGACGACCTAGTCTCCATTGCCATTTTGACTGATCAGAGACGACTTAGTCTCGATTGCTCCCTGCCTCCACCTATTATTGACTCTGGCTGGTATTCCACTTAGTAATAAAAGTAATTCCTTTTATTTAAATCGAAATGAATTATCTAGATTTACATAAAACATGTTTAAATGGTTTTAATCTTAGGTAATTCATACCTAATTCATATTAAGTCAGAAAAATATGAATAAAATACAAAAATGTTCAGAAAAATGAATACTATTTTTATGTCATTTTCAAAATGACTAAAAAGGAGAATCTAGTTATTTTCCTCTCGTCGGAGATTCTTCAGAATGCGATATCTTATGCATCCGAGCTCCAATATTAACTTGATTCCACTTGCGTTAGTCTTTATTTTCAGAGTACTATGACATGCATGCATTCCATATCATAATCATTTGGATGAATTTCCAATAGTAGTAATTGCTATTATATCATTTCTCTATTTTTCTGCTTCTTCTCGATAGCACTGGCAAGTCACGACTACGAGCAATACCCCTTTCCCGGGCAACAAGGAAAGCCCTCCTTTGACCATGTCAATACCACCTATTATTTCCAAAACTTACAATTGTGTTCAACTTAACATTGTATATGTCAACTGCTACTTTATCGGTAGATAGTTAAATTCCTATTTGTACATGAGCTGCCTTGTAACCTAAATGTCATGTTAACCCTTTCCAACTTAGTGTGACTAAGATCTAATTGAGTCTTTAGCAACGAGTTATCTTATTATCACATGCTTAGATTTATCGAGTCATAATCCTTTGGATGACCTGATGAATCAATATATCATAGGTGAGTTGCATGTGATGATGTTTAGAGACTACTGAAAAGTAATTAAAGAACTTGATTAATAATCATTGGGTTTAGACAAGAGGCCATTGTTGAGAACATGGTGGATTATGTCGTCTTTGTGCAAGGACGATTTTCGATGTACATTGACCCAACATTTGCGTACTTCTACACGGGTGGTATAGGTAGAACCACTCACGACTAATAATTTGCCAAGGCTTAGCATTAAGCTATTTTAGTTCGCCGTTTCCATCTGCATTATAGGTAAAATGATATGATGAGGCATCTCAATATAAGGGTGGGGTGGACACACACTTTTGAAGAGACTGGTGTTCCGTGATTCACAACTTATGAGAACGTGTCAGAGTTAGCGGCTAGACTGGTGTATATGGACTGGCTCATAGCTAAGTCAAAAGCATTGTACACCTCATGAAGTGTACTAATTGCATGGCAGGTAATGATGTATACCCCACAGGGTTAGAACTACTCGAATAGCCATGTCCGTGGTTATGGATAACTTGGTGATTACTTGCATCGAATTAGACAACTTTAATGTTACTTTAAAATTGTCAACTTTAATTTAGAGAAGTAAGTGAGTACTTCCTAATAGGTGGTTTGAGGAAGAGTTGAGTTGGTCATAAGTTGATGATGACAGAAGTAATAAGTAGTTTTGGAAGAACGTTTGCTTATCCTCTTATAACTTGATCTGGTGTTCATTTTTATTTATTTAAAAAATGTTAAACAAAATCTTGGCTTTATGCAAATTGGCCTACAATTATCCCTTTATTGATACCAGATGCATATATTACTAAGGGCCAGTTCTTTTGAGCTTCTGGGTGGCTTATGGTTGAAAATAAGCTGCAGCTCAAAAGAACTGGATTTTTGTACCCAGCTGAATTTCCAAGCCACCGTCGCCCGCTGTAGGTTTGGAAGAAGCCACGGGAGGGCAGCTTCCCGAGCTTCTCGAGTAAGTGAATCCGTGGTTCCCCCGAATGCCCCTCGCCTCCCTCAAAAAATAAAACGCTCCGGCCGCTCTCTCCCGCAGGAACACGAGCACGCACGCATCTTGCCGAGCTTGCTGGTTCCGTCCCCGCGACCCGCCGCCGCCGCCGCCACCCCGCCCACCGTCGCCGCCCATTCCTCCGCCGCCTGCTCCCGCCTTGGACAGCCCCGACGCCCCACGCCCGGCACCCAGCAGCGACCTTCTCTCCCAAATAGCTGGAGAGCAAGCTCCGCCGCCGGCCGCTGGAGATTAGGCAACGTCGGCGTGCTGCTCCTCGTCGTGTTCAGCCCGCCTCACCGCCCTGGTCAACCCGCCACAGCTCAGCCCGCCGCGCCGACCAGCTCCGGCAGCACCCGGCCGCACCCGACCCACCCGACGCCCCATCTTCATCATCTCCTGCGCCGGTCTCCCCCACCGCCGTCCTCTACCCTTGTGCCGAGCTCCCCCGTGCCGAGCTCCCCCTCGCTCGCCCGACCCCGCGCCGCCCGGTCGACCCGTGTCGCCGCCCCGCTCCGGCAGCACTCGGCCGCACCCGACGCCCCAGCTCCGGCTGCACCACGACGCCCACGGCCTCGCCGCCCTGCTGCCCGGGCCCCCCGACGCCGCGCCGCCCCGCCCTTCCGCCCGCCGCCGTCCCCAGCCCCGCCGCTGCTCCCGCTGGCGGGGAGCTCCGGAGGCGCCGCGTCGAGTGTGATGGAGATGGAGTGTGATGGAGACGCCGAGTCGAGTGTGATGGAGGCGTCCCGTGGGGATTTTTTTCCCCCAAAATTTCTTTATTCATGTGAAGAAATGTTAAGGCAAAGTTCAGGCAAATAGAATTTGTTCATGGGAAGAAATGTCTTTGTGATGATCCTTCACAGAAATTTGTCCAGGGGCATTATAGATTTTTCACTAGAGAAATCAGAAAATAAGCTAAGAGCAGAGAAGCTGAAAAGAACTGGACCGCAGTTTCTCAGGGGCTTATTTCCACTGCTGACTTCTGTGAGTAGAGAAGCTTAAGCCGTTTCTGGAGAAGATTAAGCCGAAAAGAACTGGCCCTAAGTCTTATGGAGCACTTTTGTACTCATCTTACAATGTTGATATTTTTGTGCAGAGGAGATCATCATTTCTGAGGATGATTTTTTATAGAAATCGACGTCAATGACGAGTAGTCGCTGGGGTTCCCAGACAATGATCTTACCCCGCGTTTGACAGCCCCGCCGTTTTGTTCTGTTGCCACTTTTGACTTCACTACTTGTGGCTTCTAAGCCACTTATAATTTTCTGCTATGCATTTGGTACTTGATCATGTAACCACTTGTGTGAATAAGTTGTTAAGCTTACTCGCTTAAGAGTTATATGTATTACTACAATTTTCATTATAGAGTTATTCTTGTTATATCTGTTTGTTCCAACATACCTCATGTGCCATATGTGTATGGTTATAAAGCACATGGAGTATGTAGAATTTCAGAATTCATAATATAGAATTGTCAAGTGTGGATTGCATTCCTACATCCTAATTACATAGGATTCCTAACAAGAGGTTAGACCTCATGGAAATTTTTCTTTTTTATCTTGCATGCATCTTCTCTCTTTTCAAATTTCTATAAAATTTTTGTGTAATATCCAAAAGAGACATGTTTACAAATTCTTGCGTTTTGGGTTCTTATAGGATTCGTGAAGTCATGACATCTCAATTCTACGTTTTTCTATTCCTGCTTTTTTTAAATCCTACATTCCAAAGAGCCCTAAATGACACTGTTACATGGGCGTTGTCATTTTGTGTATCTTGCAAAGTACATTGGATTTGGTGTTATGAATTTATAGCATATCTTCACCTTGTAGTACAATATTTTTGAGATTTTCCGAAGACTTGTACGTTTGTTGGTCACACTTCATTTTCAGATTTGCACAAAAGTGATCATTCCCCCCACGATATTTTCCCCCACTATCCTTTGCCTTGGCTGTACCTTTCCAAATTCGAACCATTGGAGGTGTTACTGCTACAACGGACGAACAGAAGTCTGAACCCGATGCTCCAGCGGCCAGCAGGAGTGCACAGAAAACTGAAAAGGCTGCATTTTACACGCACAACATTTTTGCACATTATCTACAGTGCATAGTCCTGGAGCTAGCATATCGAAGCATTTGCAAAAGTACGATTCCAAGGACTCCATTCCTTACACTATACCAGTATCTTACAAAATAATCACAGTTAAAAACGTACTGTGTCTCACCTTTGGTTTCGCTCTTTTGTAGCTTTTGTTCTTCAGTGCTATAATTTTATTGTGTGGTAGAGTCTGTTTTGTCCAGCCCCTTAGCAGCTAGCATAAAAAAGCCCAGGACCACCCTGTACGTTTTTTTTTCAGCCACACAAGGCTGGACTGGACTGGACCAAACATGAGCAACAAACAACGCAACACAACAATTTATAGCTCACATGCTCTCCAGGACTCCTGGCTCTTCCTCCCTGGATAGAGGCATCACAGGATCCATCCAAACTGGTACACGTGAATACAGGATTGATTGTACACTTGGACTCACAAGGGCTGAGCAAAAAGGTTTGCAAAAAATGGCTGCATTCACCTAACACTGAAGAGCACATCCAATCCAAGCTAGCTATCAGTGGTGCAGGCTTTACCGAGCAACAGCAACGATACAACATTAGCATAATACAAGATCTCAGGATTGATCCTAGGTAATTAATTGGCACCTTAGGCGTTTCTAAGATCAGCGATTAGTGATCCTAGATAAGTAGGGTTACAGGCACAAGTTACTGTCAGGCATGTGATTTGCATGAACAGTTGCAGTGTATGCCCTCAGAAAGTGCCCAAGTCTTGGAGCAACTCTTCCATTGTAGGCCTTTGGTCTGGGTTTTCACTCATGCAGACCAATGCAATCTTAGCCAGTTTAGCCACTTCGGTTGCTGAGTAACATCCTTTTAGGTTACCGTCGATGAGCTCATCGATGTTACCTGACTTGACGGGCAGTTGCATCGTCTTCCTTTTACCTGTCAGTATCTGAAACACAATTACCCCAAACGCATAAACATCGCTCTTCTCCGAGAACCGACCAACGGTGGTGTACTCAGGGGCAAGGTATCCCATGGCAGCGCTAGCCTTGAGGGTCGAGAAGACCAGGTCGTCGACGAGGAGCTTGTGCAGGCCAGAACCAGATATCAGAGGCTTGTACGTGTAATCCACCAGAACTTTGTCCGCTGATATGTTTTGGTGAACAAGTGGGGGCTTGTTTGCTCTAGTACTGTGCAGATACTCAATTCCTGCAAAAACAAGCGACGGTAAGCAATCATTAGTCATGCAAAAACACCAAACATTGATCTACTGCTAGTTTTGCAATGACAAGTATCACAATTTACAAGTTATATTTCCCAGTTTAGACACACAGCAGCCGGCGGAGGCGCAGAGCCCTTTCAGTACCTACAGAGTCCCAAAATGTGACTACTGGAACGTACCTAACACAGGTTCCCGGAAAACATGTGAACAACCAGGACAATCCTAGCATCGATAAAATTGATGGGACACATCTTTCAGTCTTTGCAAAAAAAATAGGTTGCCGATGGATCACATGTAGGCAGTACGCACTAGGCAAATCTGCAAAGCTGAGCCCAAATGCTGCATGCCAACCATGTGTTTCTCAGGCAGAGATGACAACTAGCACAAACTAGAGCTAGCAGCCTGGCAGAGATGACAACTAGCACAAACTAGAGCTAGCAGCCTAGCCAGCAACGCCAAGAAAACTGGAAGCATCATTTGGGCATTGCTACTTTTATAGACAGTGTGGATACAAAAAAGATTTGGCCATTAGCACCAGCAACTAGCTAGCTAGTAGCAGTGATCTATAACTGATATAGCTAGACAGTGACAGGGGATGGGTGGAGCTCCACCACTATACCTTTAGCGATGCCCTTGATGATGGACACCCTCGTGGACCACTCGAGGACGCCGCCGCCATGGCCGCGAGCACCGTCGTCTTCTCCGACGTCCAGGAACTGCGACAGGCTCCCGTTGGGCACAAAGTCGTGGACGAGGAAGCACTCCCCCCTGGCCCTGGAGCAGCAGAACCCCCTCAGCCCGACGATGTTGTCGTGCCGGAGCTCGGCGAGCAGCTTGAGGCCCTTGAGGAACTCGGCCTCCTCCTGCTTGCAGCACGTCTTGCCGAGCCGCGTGACGACGACGGGGGTGCCATCGCGGAGCGTGCCCCTGTACGTGGCTGCGAAGCTGGTGCTGGCGCTGGTGCCGCCCTTGGAGCTCTTCTTCCCCAGGAGGTTCAGCTCCGAGAAGTAATGCGTCGCGGACTCCACCTCCTCCATGTTGAACCGGAAGCTCGGGGACACCTCCTGCGAGAACCCGGCGCCGCTCCGCCCGTCGGCGAGGGGGTCCCAGCCATTGGAGTACTCCAGGCTCACCAGCGTCGACGACGCGCTCTTGCGGAACGAATCCTTGATCGCCTCGGTGCTGCACCGGCCGCCAGCGACGGTCGCCGGCGGCGTGCCTGCGGTGGTGACCCTCTGCTTGCGCCACCGGCACCACGAGAACGCGAAGAGACCGGCCGCCGTCGCCGCGAGAAGGATCACCGCGACGACGACGACGGCGGCGAGCGCCTTCGTGGAAGGCGGGCAGTGGGTTCCGCTGCAATGCCCGTTCTTCCCGTCGGAGGACCCCGGCGTGACCTGCGGCGCGATACCGGCGCTGAACGGCTGGGGCCTGTCAGGGTCGATGAGGTCCGCCGGAGTGCACGGCCGGAGATCGGGCAGCCCGGTGCCGCACAGATCGGTGTTGTTCCCGTACTGGAATCCGCCCTTCAGCTTTGCCAATTCTTGGAAGCAATCCAAATCAAACAACACATTATTAGCCACACAATAATTACTCAAGAATCGATACGGAGATTGTTTGCTTGCGTTGCGTGGATTACCGGAGGGCACATTGCCGGTGAGGGAGTTGTTCCTGACAGCGAAAGCCGCGAGCTGAGTCAGCTTCGCGAGCCTCACCGGGATGGAACCGAAGAGGTGGTTGAAGCTCAAGTCCAGCCGCATCAGCTCGGGCAGGTCGCCGAGGCTGGCGGGGATGGCGCCATTGAGGTGGTTGGACTGCAGGGCGAGCACGGTGAGCCTGTTCAACAGCCCGAGCTGCGTGGGGATGCTCCCGGTCAGCTGGTTTGTAGCACAGCTGCAATACTGCACGCGTTAACAGCATCAGCATCAGAACAAATTGTAGTTTAATGGTTCACGTGATCCACTGATTGGTAACAGTAACGAGAGATAAGTTTGAGCATGAGTGGTTAGGGACAAGAGTATTTAGGTAGTGTTCCTCCCAGAACAGAGCAGGCAACCCAAGAGTAGTAACCACAAGAGTGACAAAATGGCAAGCAAACGAAAAACAGAGGTAAATCCATGAACAAACGATAAGTATCAGACGAGAAACGTTTCAACCGAACAATAAGAGAGCTGCTTTGCAAGTTGGCACAAAAATAATCCTCCCGAAAAGTCCCACGGAGAGGAGAGGAGAGGAGAGGAGACCGGAATAAAAAAGAAAGGATCGAATCAATGCAATGCAACAATATGCTATCCTCGTGCCAGAGTCCACGGCGCCACATGCAACCATGAAAGCAAGAATCTTCCAAGAACCGCACGCGAAGAATGCATCTTGCCTCTTGGCATGGCCGGAACAAGGGAATGGATCAAGAGAGGGCGAGCCCTGAGCACTTTGCGCACCTTGCAGGGAGGCCATGGCGCCGATCTCGGGCGGGATGGGCCCCGAGAAGTTGTTGACGTCGAGGTAGAGGTCGGTGAGCTGGGCGAGGCTGGCGAGCTCCCGGGGCACCCCGCCGCGGAGCGCGTTGTAGTGTAGGTACAGTCCGGTGAGCGCGCGGAGCCCCGCGACGGCCGGGGAGAGCGTCCCCGCCAGGCCCTTCCCCTGCAGCGAGATGTTGGCGACCCCGCCCCGCGTGTCGCACGCCACGCCCTCGAACCCGCCTCCGCGTCCGCCGCACGGGTCCCTGCCCGGCGCCCACGACGGCAGCAGGCGCCCCGTCGGGTCCAGCGCCGCCTTGAGCTCCAGCAGCGCCCGCACCTCCCCGTCGTCCGCCGCGGAGGCCAACGCCAGCAGAGAGCAGCAGACGGCAGCCATTGCCGCCGCGAGCGCGACGAGGCGGGCCGCGTAGGCCATCGCGCCGCGCCGGTGGGTGGCTGACGCGACGCTCCTTGGGAATGTCTCTCTCCCTGGTGTGGGCGCGAGGAGAGGGAGAGGGAGGTGACAAGAGCGTGCAGGCAGCGTGCCGGTGTGAGGGGTTCGAGGAAAAGATTCAGTGGAGTTAATAACGTGGATGGCCCCGAGAGGGTCGGTCTGGGAACGCGGAATTTACCTTAGGTGGAGGTTTGGATGCTGAATTTTTAATTTATATAAAACTGTAAGAAATTCTGAATATTTCTATAGACATATAATATATATTCAATAAAATTTAATATAAAAATATGATAACACGTGTCTCGTATAAAAAGGATAAATTAATATAGCTTCAACCATGTACAGTAATATTCAAATTGCATCAATTTATTTGTTATAAGATATATAATTATATTTTTGCATCAAATGTTATAGAGTTACGTGTTATAGCACGAGATATGCTCAAAAAAATTTCAATTTTTGTAACAATTATTTGAAGCGAGAAAAAATTTGTTTTGTATACTGGGTGGACATCCCTTACGTGTGAAAATGTGTTCCTGGTCGGGCTGATGTGAGCGTGGGCCATGCCTGTCAGTCGGTACCGGTGGTCACTTTCTTTTTGAAAGCATGGGTGGGCACTGTGGATCGGCTATGTACACGGTACACCCCAGCCGGCCATCGCGTTGCACGAGCTAACCACTGTTCATGGAGCAGTCAGCCGCTGCCCTCGTTATTGCACATAACTAAATATTGCAAAATTTGAAACAAGTAATTACAGCCGCTGACGTTAGAAACATAAACATAAAAGGAATACCCGTATCCAGGCTAGCTCAAATAGAAATCAAGTAAAACAAAGCCTCCGACTAAGCGGTCAGTCATCAGAATAAAGCATATTCCATACCCTTGCTCCAGCATAAGCGAGACCGCACCAAGCATATCCCGTGCTTCTTGACAGCATTGGAGTAACGACCATGTATGAAGCTAATGGATAACCATATAGATAACTTACAAAGAATTAGAGGTTCTCCTTTTATCAAAAATACTGTAATTACGATGGAGCTAGATAGCCTAACAAATAGCCACAGCCCCAACAAGCAAAACATCCCTTTTTATCCCCACCCATTCCATTCAACCAGCTCCCCAACATATTGAAAACATTGGTCGGAGGACCATACCTTATTACCCAATGAACTAACTGCCAGATAGACCGAGCAAGGGGCAAACAAAAAACAAATGCTGAATTGTTTCATTATTAGAACAAAAGCAACATGATTAGCTACCATTCCAATTTCTTTTGCGCATATTATTTTTAGTGAGTACAACCCCTTTATGTAAATACCATAAGAAGATCTTTACCTTCAATGGCAATTTGGATTTTCACGGTTGGACGTTTGTACGTGGACATATCAAATTTCCCAAAGCTCTAAACATTGATTGTATCAAAAAAAGCCCGAGCTATGCAGACTCCAACTGAAAGAATCATGTTTAGAAGAGAGCTGCATCGGAGCGACCTGCCATTGGGCCAGCTTGGGACCAACTAGAGCAAGACGAAACGAAATATTAAGTGGCACCGAACTCAGGATTTCTGTCACTGCAGCATGTCTCTACTGCACTATATTATACAAGAGAGGATACTGAACATAAAAGGGCTCCCTATCAAGCCACTTATCCTCCCAGAGTCTAATTTGCCTCCCATGCTGAATCTTATGGACACCAAAATGTCAGAAATGGTGCTTAACTTTCATTAAGCCAGTCCAGAAGTGAGAGTCACCTGACTTAATCGTTACTTGACCCAGAGTTTGGCTACTTAAATATTTGTTTCAAAGCAGTTAATGCCATGTACCATAGTCATTTAATAATTGAAAAAACAACTTGCTTAATAAATATGCATTCTTCAGAAAAGGGATTTGAACACCTAAACCCCCTTGGTCCCTGGCTGGCATAATACATCGCAGCTAGCCAATCTATATTTGCGTTTATGCTGATCACTCTGCCAGTAAAAACGTGAACGATAATAATCCAATTTTTAATTATCCCTTTTGGTACTTCAAAAAGGACATCATAGAGGTTGGTAAGGAACTCAGAACCAAATTTAAAAGGGCCAGATGCCCACCTAGTGAGAGCTGTTGCCCTTCCAACTCTCGAGTTTCTTCTCAACTCATTCCTCAACCACCCTCCATTCACTATTCAAAAGTTTTTGATAGTGGATTGGGATACCCAGGCAATAGATTGGTAGAGAACCTATCCCACAACCAAATATTTGAGTATAGGTGTCCTCATGCTTCTTAGCATCACCAAAATAAAAAATCTCACTCTTGTGAAAATTTATCTTGAAGCCTGACAATTGTTCAAACACACATAACAACAACTTTAAGTTTTTTTGCGTCCTCAATGTCATGCTCCATAAATAGAATTGTATCATCCGCATATTATAAAATGGAGAAGCTCCCATCGACTAGGTGCGGAATAATCCCTTTAATCTGGCCCTTCTTCTTAGCTCGATCGATTATAACAGCTAGCATATCAACCACAATATTGAACAAAACCGGGAACATAGGGTCACCTCGCAGAGACCCCTATAGGTTTGGAAATACGGTCCCATATCGTCATTGACCTTTACTCCCAAGCTCCCTCATGTGGTAAATTGTTCAACCTAGGAGCACCATAAGGGAGAAAACCTCTTCATACACATTGTTTGTTGTAAAAGGTCCATTTGATCTTATCATAAGCTTTCTCAAGTTCTATCTTAAACACTACCCTGCTTAGCTTCCTGTGATGTAGTTCATATATAGTTTCGTGAAACACTACAACCCCTTCCATAATGTTCCTTCCCGGCATAAATGTCGTTTACGTAGGCCGGATAACCCTTTGTGCAATATTAACTATTCGGTTCCACCTTAATAAAATTTTTGAAACTAACATTAAGTAGACAGATTGGTCTGTATTGTTGGATCTGAGATGCATTAAGATTTTTAGGTAATAGAGTGATTATGACAAAATTTAATCTATATAGCGGTAACCCACCATTGTGGAATTCACGAAACAGTTGCATTAGATCATCCTTAATGACATGCCAAAAGGCTTGGTAAAATTCAGCCAGGAACCCATCCGATCCGGACATTTTATTATGTTCCATTTGGAACACCACTTTTTGCACTTCCTCTTAGGAGAACTCCTCTGTAAGGATTGTGTTCTCTACTGCCGAAACTTAGCTGATATCCTCACATCTCTCCTCCATAAAAGGGATAAAGCTATTCTTAGATGGCTCAAAAAGTTTCTTGTAGTAATCAGTAATATACCGCTGCAATTGAATCTCATCATTTATGAGACCTTCCTCACATTCTAGTTGAAATATTCTTTGTTTGAGATGTTTTTCATTAGCAACTACATGGAAATATCGTGTAATATTATCCCCTTCCAGCAAGTGTTTCACTTTAGCACGCTGATACCGCTTTAGTTCCTCCTCTCAGAGTAGCATCGAGAGCCGTTCATTAGCGATTTCAACCTCAACATCTGTAAGAACTCAACATTCGGACACTTTTTCCAAAATGTCGGTAACGGATAACAAATGCTTTTTCTCTTGTTTATAGGCGTCGCTTGTTTTCTTTTTTGCCCAACCCTAGAGAATCTACCTTAAGCGACGAATCTTGTTCTGCCATTGTTCAAGGGCCGAGTTATTCTGTTGCTCCACATTCCACCTTGCTACCACCAATTTTTAAAATTCCTCAGGAGCCACCCTTACCCAAATTTGAAAAGTGGTGGTTGGCACTTACGTGTCGACGCCCGATATTTAGTAGCAAAGGTGTGTGATCCGATGGAAACCTTTCTAGAGTCGAGATGCTAACTAGCGGATATTACTGATGATGTATAGTATGATATCCTGTATATTAGAAGGTATCTGCATACAATTCCCCGGGTTTCCAGAAAGGTACTGCGTATTTAGTAAGGATCCCCAGACCACAAGGTAACCCCTCAAAAAGAGGGAAGATGTCCTTTAAACTAGGAAGTCAATCCCGACGTTCAAGGAAGTCAGAGTCCTACTCGGGCGTAAGTCCATGTCCAATACGACTCTGGGGGCCCCCTATATAAGGATCAGCAATCCTATAGGGGAGGACAGGTCTTGCTAGTCGCACAGCGAGTTGAGCTAAATCCCAGGAGGTGAAGCCCTAGAAGACCCGCTACTTCGAAGGAGTCGAGTCCCACGGAATTAGTTAGATCAGTCTGTGATTAGGCCTAGGGTAGCCACTAACATACACCCCCATTGTAAAGACGTTTTCTCCATCAATATATACGAACAGGACGTAGGGTTATTATCCTAAGGGAGGCCCGAACCTATATAAAAAAGGGCTGTCTCCTATTGTCAGATCTCCTAGCCTTGGGCCCTAGAGGTCCCTACCCCCCAGTATCACCGTTCCACTAATACCGTAAGATCGCCGATTCACCGATCGTCGACAGATGGCGCCGACCGTGGGGACCTCTCTAGATCAAGCCGTCCAGGAAGAATCAAAGTCGGCAGGATGTGCAACTAATCGTGATCAGCCCCTTTCGCCAACTGCACAGCCCTCGTCGGTCCAACCCGAAGAGGAGGAAGCAGACGCGGCAGGAAGTCCGATCGCCCCCACGCGCCGTACTGGGTACTCAGACTGGGGCTTCTACAACAACTTTGGCCCCATGGATCCGTACCCGGTCACGAATCGTGTGGATTTTGGAGAATACGCCCCTAGAGAGTACTCGGATCGCGAAGCAGATCGCTTCAGGGCCGAGTGCGCCAGGGCCTTCGACGGGAAGTTGGTGCTGAACGACAACCTCCCGGCAGGAACGACCAGTCCAATGGTTGGAATTTCACCTGCGAGTTCTGATCGTCAGGACGATCACGACCCTACCCACGCCGCGTCCGATGAGGACAACGCGATGGAGTGTGAGTACACATCATCTAACCAAGGACCTCGAGTGGTTCTCGCGATCGACGATGGCCACGAAGATCTCGAGGACCGAGATCTGCCTGGGGGCTCGCAACGACGCAGTACGATGGCCACTCCCCCAGGAACGGGGACTTGCCTGCTGCTGCCGAAAGAACCCCTCCAGGAACGAGGGACCACGTGTCCCGAACCGCTTGAAGGCTCGCGGAGGTGCGCAATCTGCTGTCACGACCACCGGCAGCGGATTTATCAACACCCGTGGGTATGCAATGGCTACAATGGCTGGGGGCTGACCTCCAAGAGGCCCAAGACCAAGCCGAGTCTTCTCGAGCCCAGTCGGTGACACGCAACTCTACTCGAGTAAGAACCCCTTCTCCGCTAGAAGAGCGTGACCGAGAAGGACGACACCCCAAGAACAGGTCTCCTCAGGAGGAGCCACCCGCTGACCTCCGAGACCAGCTCAACAGGCGCCGACACCAAAGGTGCCAGCAAGATCAACAGCTCCCTCGGAGGGACCACACGCAACACGCCAACGTTCGCGGCTGAACTTCGACCTCGAACAGCGGCGAGAATGCACCTTATCGGGGAGCCTTTAGTGGATGCCAAGCGCTATCCCAGGAGCTCCGGCAGGTGCGCTGGCCTTCTCGTTTCAAGCCTAGGTCACTAGGATCGTATGACGGCACCACGAATCCCGTGGAATTCCTGCAGATCTACACCACCGCGATAGAGGCCGCAGGCAGGGACGAGATGGTTATGGCCAACTATCTTCCTACCGCTCTCAGGGGAGCCGCTAGGACTTGGTTGACAAATTTACCCCCAGGAACGATCCGTTCGTGGGGACAGCTCTGCGATATGCTCCTCGGGAACTTCCAAGGTACCTTCCCAAGACCTGGTCGTGTCGACGATCTATTCCTAGTTGTCCAACGACCAGACGAGACCTTCCGAGAGTTCACTAAGAGATTTAGTGCGGTCCGCAACACTATTCTGGAGATAACTGACTCGGATGTCATCCGCGCCTTCACTCGGGGCAGCAGAAACGAGATGTGTATGCACGACTTGATCATGCGACCGCCAAAGACCACGAGACAGCTCATGGACCTGGCCGAAAAGGCCGCCTATGCGGAGGAGACCCTGCTGAAAGGGATCTCAGGAGTCGACTAGAGGGGGGGTGAATAGGTCGGCTCTAGAAATTAAAATGCCTAATGGGTTTCTCTTCTGGAGATAGGTCAATCCTAGAGAAAATATATGCAACTGATGCAGGTAACTGAGACTCAGCAAGATATATCAGATAAACACCAGACACTCAGACAGCAAACTCAGCTGATGTAGAGCAAGTTATATTCAGAGCTAACTGAGTCTCAGGTGTGAGAGTCAGGTGAGTGCATCAGATGACGTGAACACGAAAGGTACTAGCTTTAGCAGGAGCTAACTGAGTCTCAGGTGAGGAAACTCAGTTAGTGTGCAACAAATAAAGGTGCTCTAGTGATCTAAGCATGCATAGATAACAGAATAAGTAAGAGCAGATCACAAGACAGAAGGTAAAGCACACAATGATTTGTTTTACCGAAGTTCCTACTTCTTGCGAAGCAGTACGTCTCCGTTGAGGAAGCTGTTTTCACAGCCGGCACCAAATCGTGCTCTTTCCTCGAGTACCTTTCTTGTGTGGAATCCTTTTATCTTGCTGCTGCAAGACAGGCAGACCCGAATCGCCCTCACAGACTCTTGGTGGCAGCCACACAAGACTTGGCTTGCTCACCAACTCCAAGAGCACTCCCACTCTTGGAGGAACCAGTACCTCGAATGCTACACCTGAAGGACTAAGTAACTCACTCTCACGATGGATGCACGCAGGCAACACTCACTTGGAGACCTAGAGCTCTTTCTTTCTCAACAGGTTGCTTTCGGGTTAGAGGCAAAAGGTTGGGTAAAGGTTCGAGGTTGAAAACCTCCCCAGGTTCCCTATTTATAGGGTCCCTGGCAGCTAGCCGTTACCCTCATGCCACGTCAGACAAAGAGCCACCAGACCTAACCTATCTGAGACTCAGCTAACGAGCACCTCTGGTAACCTACTAGCCACGGCTGAGCTACCCACCTGAGTCTCAGATGCCAAACTCAGGTGGACTCGGTTGCCTCAGGCAGCACCTGAGCACAACTCTGGCCGGCTCACTACAAGCCTAAAACTGACCAGAGAGCAATGACCTCGCCACAGTCCCTGACCAGCTCGCTTAGACCCTTGGCACTGGTTCCAAGCTTCTTCACCGAAGATGACTGCCCTTGTAGACGCACAGCGAACCCTTGGTCCTGATCCACCAGCTTCCTAGCTCCTCCAGGACTTATCAAGCTTGCATTCACGGCCCTTGAACTCCATCAAGCAACCATCACCTCGCTTGCCCTCGAGCACAGCCTCGGCTTCCTCGCAACTGTGCCTCAGGAACCTAGCTCAGCTGGTCCTTCTGACCTTCCCAGTTCCTTGCTCTTTTTAGGGCTCATCATCAACAGTTGTCTCACTTCAGCTTTCACCTGTCCATCTAATCCCTGTTCACACTCATTGCAAAACATTAGACACAGGTGAGGATTGCCAATAACCATCAAAACCAAACTCTGGGGCAAGATAGCCATCCTCCCAAGCTCCATGGGAGTGGATGCACTTTCAATCTCCCCCTTTTTGGTGGTTAGTGGCAACCCCTTAAAAACATTCATTTAGATAAAAAAGAGTATTGCATTTAACCTTGTTTGACATCAACTCCCCCTTAAGATGTGCACAAGTGAGATTTTGCATTTGAATACAAGTGTGCAGATCAGATTTAAACATTTGAGAGTTGATGCAAGCACAGGTTCTCACAACATAACTGAGAATATAAGCACAGCGGAATAGCAGGTATGTTGGAGAGGTACTCAGCAAATAAGATAATAGAAAGGATTACATGCTTGAGTACAAATTTCAAATATCAGAGCGTCATGAATATATCAAATATAGAGCATGTATTAGAGCTAAAGAGAGTAATATCATGTATCAGAGCAGATCAGAGCAGATGTGATAAAGAGATCAATGCATTTCAATATATTGGAGCAATAACAGTCAATACAATACAAAAACGAGGTGTTCAAGACTGATAAAACCATTTTGCAGAACATAGAATGTCTTGACACACATGCAGTCTAGTCTACCCCTTTACATACTGCTCCCCCTGAATGTAATACTCTCCCCTCTTTGTTTTTTTAAGCTATTCTCTCCCTACTCTCTCCCCCTTTGCCACTAAGCACTAAAAAGAGATAGGAAGAAGAAGGAAAAAAAAGATCCTCAGGGAGCTGGCTTTGGTTGCAGGAGGGATAGGATCTGATCAAATTTGCTGTTGACCGAGGCCTTGAGATCTGCCATCTCACTCTTGAGTTCAGATTTCAGCTGAGCCATTTCTTGTTGCAGTTCATCTTGTCTCTTCTTGATAACAGAGATCTGTACTGGCACAACCCGTTTAATGAAAGCATCAATAGCTGCGGGATTGTCTAGACGTTGAACCAAAGGAATACTGTCTGATGAAAGGTTCACAGAGACCGATGCTTGTCGCTCAGCAGGAGGAGATGATTCTCTAGCTGAGTCTCGGGTGGGAGACACCTGAGGCTCAGGTAGGACTACTGGGAGATCAGCTGCTGGCTGAGGTGGTCTGACTGAGACTCTGGTAGCTTGCTCTGGAGGCTCTGAAAAGTCTGACTGAGATGAGTTGAGGATGTTGTAGAAAGGAACTTCATCTTCATGGTCATCCTTCTGAGGTCTGAATTTGCTGAGATATGTCTTCTTGTCAAAAGGAGAAGACTGAAGATGCTAAAGATGTTCTTTGGAGAATCATATGCATTAGATATGAGCCATATCTCATCTTGTCAGATCTGTTCTTCTGGCACTCATTTATTTCTGAGAATATGTATCTGGCCACATCAAACTTCTCTTTCTTGGCTATGAGCTCAAGAATTCTCCATACTGGATTGTATATGGCATCAGTTCCTCCACCTTTGGCACAGATGGATATGTTCAAGATCTTCACTATGTGCTTGGGTGTCTTCATCAATCCTTTGAAATTGGAGATATGCTTAGGGACTGCACCCTTAACAGGAGGAGGCACAAAGCCTGTAGGGAAGAACTTCTTCCTTTTCTCATTTGGAACCCAATCTGGCAGGAGACTCTTATCTTCTTCTGAGCCTTTGGATATGCTGATCTTCTGTAGCTTTGAGCCTGATGGTAGATTGAAAATTTCTGCAAACTCTGGAGCTGTGATGCACAGCAGTTGGCCTCTTGTCATCCAGAGCATATAATCTTGATTGTTCTGCTCTACAAAGACTGTTGCATAGAATTCCTTGATAGCTTCAGAATCATAATCTTGGTTTAAACTGCATATCTTATCAAGGTGAACAGCAGCTAAAATCTGCTTCAGATTTCCTAAGCCGTTCTTGGCAAGGTTTTCCCAATCAATTGGCATGCTGTCAACAAAACCTTTCTTCTGCAGCAGGAGATGATAGCTTGATTGCTGCTGATCATTCCAAAACCTTGGATCAGTGCAATGTCTTCTTTTCAGATTTCCTTCACTGTCAAAATATGGATTTGTGGTTCTCATGGCAGTGTAGTTTGATGTGCTTCTTGAGTCCAGGTTCATGGAGGCTAGACTGGCATCTGCCTTTGGTAGCTTCTTGAAAGCAGTTGCAGATATAAATTTCATCATTGATGTGTCAGATCGTGCAACTTTTGAGAATATAGCTGAGTATTTGTCTTCCAATGACTCATCTGACTCTTCTAACTGAGTCTCAGCTGGGATATCTTCTGAGTCAGATGCAGAGGGGGATGAGTCTGATTCTTCTGCGGACTCTTTCCTTCCACTGCTCTCTTCTTCTTCTTGGTATTCTTCATCTGATTCAGACAGCTTTTGCTTCTTCTTGCGAGGAGATGGAGGATGAGGATCACTTGGACTTGAATAGGAGTCATCTGAGTCTTCTGACTGAGCCTCAGTTGACTGTGCCTGAGACCCAGTTGGCATCCTATGAACTGACTCAGGTGCTGGAGAAGATACTGCTTTTTCTTGCTCTTCAAGTCTTGTTTCTTCTTGAGCTGGTTCTAAGTCTGATAGAGACTGAAATACAGAACCCATGCTCACTGATACTCCAACTGATGGATCTGCTTGAGGCTCAGTTGGGTTTTCATGTGCTTCAGTTGACTTCTCTTCAAAGGATGATCTTAGCTTATCCATAGATTCCTCCATAGTCTGCTCAAGTTCTTTTTCTCTTGAGTCAAGCTCAGCCAAAATGTCTTCAATTGATTCTATGGCAGCTTTCTGTTGAGTTTCCACTTCCGTGGGGACTAATTCTAGTCCAGCTGATGCAGCCGCCTGAGACTCGGCTGGCTTACTCAGTTGTGGCACTGAACCACTGACTTGCTGAAGGGGCACTGCATCAAGTGCTTGAGAACTGGATGTATAAAATATCCTTGAGTTTGTTTCAGCAATCTCATTTTGTAGATGCTTCTTACGAGCTTCATCAGTACAAGAGTTTAACTCCAACATGTGATTCTCTATTCTCCTTTGTAGAATGATATCTGAGAACCTTGTCCAGAGAGGCTTATAGTCTTCTGAGAGTTGAGGGAATAGACGATCAATTTGTTTGATCAGGTCGGCTTTCTCTTGTCCAGAGGCTTTTCCTTCTTGCTTCAGCAGCTTTTTGAGTTCTTCATGGATTGCCTTGTCCTTCAGCTGAGTTTCTCTTTGGAGTTTCACACTCTTTGGAACATCTGGTGATTCAAAGATTTGCTTTGCAAGGGCATCTATTCTTTCCTTCATTTGAGGCCTTTCCTCATCTGTGGCATTAGGCAACTTATCAGTTAGGTCTTGCCATTTTTTTATAAGTTTGCTGTGTTCCTGTCTTTTAAGAGCTTCTACTCTCCATTCAGCTTCTTCCTCTTCTTGGAGTTGCTTCTTTGTTTTCTTCTTGACTACCACAGCCTCTGATCTTGGCTTCTTTGGCACTTTGCTCAGGGATAAATCTGTTGGCTTGCCTGCAGCCCTTGTCCTTTTGAGTGTATCAACTACTGGAGCCTTCTTGGCTTTGATAGCTGCCTCTTTCTCAGCAGCCTTCTTACCTTTTTCTTCAGCTCTTTTCTTCTTTGCTTCTTCAGCTTGGGCTTTCTTCTCAGCTGCTTTTGCTTTCCTCTCTTGCTTCAATTGTTCTTCCTTGCTAGCTTTCTGAGCTTCTAATTCTTTCATTCTTTTAGCTGACTGAGCTGTAGCTATGTCCATCTGACGTTTCTCCTCTTGTAGCTGTTTGAGCCTAGCTTCTCTTTTGGCTAGCTCAGAGGGTGACATAGGCGCTTTACTGATTTTTGTGCAGCTTCTTCTGCATCCAATTTCTTTGCAAGACTTTTAGCCTGCTCTGCCTCCCACTCTAACTGCTGCTTCTGACTCAGGAGCTGGGTTCTCAGACCAATGGGCAGATCATCAGTTATATCCTCAGACACATTCCTTGAACCAGACATCTGCATAGGTGAGATAGGATAAAGAATAGATAAGAGATAATCCTATTGCAGAGAAAACTGGAATGATTGGCCATTTTTGGATGGTTTTAGGAGAGTTTCACAAGTCATCTCATGCTACCTGACTTAGCTACCTGACACTCAGGTGAGATAAATTGTGTAACTCAGGTGGAGTAGCAGAGCAACCTAGGTTTATCGAATCTTGCTGACATTTGAGAATTCTGGACAATGAGTTGCAAGAAA
Organism: Stipa capillata; assembly: GCA_019208055.1. Lineage (NCBI taxonomy): Eukaryota > Viridiplantae > Streptophyta > Magnoliopsida > Poales > Poaceae > Stipa > Stipa capillata. The sequence goes on along the minus strand of JAGXJF010005185.1, from coordinate 72,976 downwards.
TCGTTCTAGAGGATAAAGATACATCATCTCTACCTAATTCCACAACTAAAAGCTACTCGAGAGCTTGGGATTCGCATTAAGGCGGAAACCACCCTAGTTCCGTGAAGAACAGCTCGAGGAGACTTACATTTGGAATTTTGATTGGAGATGAAGGCGCCAAAACAATCAGAAAAGCTTTGGGAAGCTTCGGAAAGAGCGAAGATCGTCGGAGAAGCGCACGATCGTTGAGAATCAGATGGCGGCGACGGGCGCAAGGGCACTGAGACTCTGAAGAGGGTTTAGCGCGAACCGTTACAGAGGTGGGTTTTATATCCCGAGTGGCCCTGTGGCACCTGAGGGTCAGCTAGATTGCTACCTGAGACTCAGGTAGGAAAGAAAAATGAGCTGAGCTCCAGACTTAGGAATTTTCTCCGGAATTTTTGAATGTGTTCAGCTGAGACTCATGTGGAAGACTCAGCTGACAAGGTTTTCAATAGGATTACCAGAGAGAGCTTAAGGATAAGAGATGAAAGCAATAGAGAGAATTTCTTTTCAAACACAGCTTGCCAAACAATCAATCAATACAAAGCTAAAGCTGTGTTGAATTGAAATAGATGGTGAGATCCAACTTATCTAACCCAATGGTGAATCCATGAGTTCAATAAGATGCAAAATCAGCATGGTATCTATAAGACCTTAACCCACCTGAGGTACAACCGAGACTCAGGTGGCTGACTCATGTGGAATGCAGAGAATGAAAAACCAGAAATGCAATCATGTGTACACGTGTATCATCATTTCCTCACTGCACATTCGAGATATCCATGATATTTAGCTCATGCCTGAGGGTACAGAACCTATTCTCATCTAAAGGCTTGGTGAAAATATCAGCTAGCTGAGCTTCGGTTCTAACATGGCACAGTTGGATATCTTTCTTTTCTACATGGTCTCTTAGAAAGTGGTGTCTCACTTCTATGTGTTTGGATCTCTGGTGTTGGACTGGGTTGTTGGCTAACTTGATTGCACTTTCATTGTCACAGAAGAGGGGTACTTGAGACATAGATATGTTAAAATCCTTCAAGGTCTGCCTCATCCATAACAATTGAGCACAACACCCACCAGCTGCAATGTATTCGGCTTCTGCTGTGGATAGGGCTACTGAATTTTGTTTCTTGGAACTCCAGGATACAAGGGAACGCCCTAGAAATTGGCAGGTACCTGAGGTGCTTTTTCTGTCAACCTTGCACCCGGCATAATCACTATCTGAGTAGCCTATAAGCTCAAATGGTGCACCCTTAGGATACCATAGACCAAACCCAGAGGTATGAATCAAATATCTCAGTATTCTACGAACAGCAGTGCGATGAATGTCCTTAGGATCAGCTTGAAAACGTGCACACATGCAAACACTCAACATTATATCAGGTCTAGATGCACACAAATACAACAAGGAACCTATCATAGACCTATACTCCTTCTGATCAGTGGACTTACCTTGTTGGTTCAGATCAAGATGAGCATTTGTTTGCATGGGAGTAGATATTGACTTAGCTTTGTCCATGTCAAACTTCTTGAGGATGTCCTTGGCAAACTTCTCTTGAGAGATGAAAGTTCCCTGCTTGAGTTGTCTGATTTGCAGCCCTAAGAAAAACTTCAGCTCTCCTACCATGGACATCTCAAACCTTTTTATCATCATCTTGCTGAACTCATCACTTAGCACACGGTTAGTACTTCCAAATATTATGTCATCGACATATATTTGGCATACAAATAAGTCCTTGCCTTTAACTTTAGTAAAGAGTGTAGTATCAACAAGCCCAATTTTGAAACCATTATGTATAAGAAACTCCTTTAGGGTATCATACCAAGCACGAGGGGCTTGTTTGAGACCATATAAAGCTTTGTGGAGAACATATACATGATGGGGTCTTTTTGGATCTTCAAAACCAGGGGGCTGTTCTACATACACAAGTTCAGCAAGCTTACCTTGGAGGAAGGCACTCTTGACATCCATTTGATAAAGCTTGATGTTGTGATGATTTGCATAAGCTAAAAGTATCCTGATAGCTTCAAGTCGAGCTACAGGTGCAAAGGTCTCACCAAAATCCAAGCCTTCTATTTGAGTGTAGCCTTGAGCAACCAACCTTGCCTTGTTCCTCACCACTTGGCCTGTAGAATCTTGCTTGTTGCGAAAGACCCACTTTGTTCCTATAACATTGTGATCCTTGGGTCTTTCAACAAGAGACCAGACTTCATTTCTCTCGAACTGGTTCAGCTCTTCATGCATGGCATTGATCCAATCTGAGTCAGACAGAGCTTCACCTACATTTTTAGGCTCAATGGTGGAAACAAAAGAGTAGTGAGCACAAAAGTTAGCAATACGAGAACGAGTAGTCACTCCCCTATTAATGGCACCAATGATTTGGTCTACAGGGTGATCCTTCTGCAGCCTGCTGATCACAGGGGGTTCTGAGTCAGCCGCCTGAGTCACAGCTGGAAGTGGGTCAGCTGGGTGTATCTGTGACTCAGTTGGCTCTTCCTGAGACTCAGCTGGGTGCATGGAGGCTTCTGAGTCCAATAGATCATTAGCTGGGTTGTACTCGAACTCAATGCCATTGACTTCATCCTGCTCATCAGCTGGGTCAGGTAGATTTGTAACTCCAGATGAAGCTTGCTCCTCAACTTGGGGCCTGACTTCACCTGTTGACTTGTGAAGTATATCTACCTTCCCTGAAATATCATTAGCAACTTGCCCATCTTGTGAGCCGTTAGATTCATCGAATGTCACATCTACAGCTTCTTCAACAGCCTTGGTGTTGGTGTTAAAGACTCTGTAGGTGTGAGATTCTGAGCTATATCCAACAAATATTCCTTCATCAGATTTGGATTCAAATTTAGAGAGACGTTTGCCTTTCTTCAAAATATAGCACTTACAACCAAATACTCTGAAGTAGGAGACGTTTGGCTTCTTGTTGGTCAGCAGCTCATAAGGTGTCTTCTTTAGGAGTGGGTGAAGATATAGTCTATTGATGTTGTGGCAGGCAGTATTCACAGCTTCAGCCCAAAACCTTGCTGGTGTTTTGTACTCACTCAGCAGTGTCCTCGCCATCTCTATCAGGGTCCTGTTTTTCCTCTCCACCACTCCATTCTGCTGAGGTGCATAGGGACCAGAAAACTCATGCTTAATCCCATGCTTGTCCATGAAGGCTTCAACTCTTGAGTTCTTGAATTCTGTCCCATTGTCACTTCTCACTGCCTTCAAGTTGATGTTCCATTCATTTTGAACTCTGACAATGAGGTGCTTGAATCTTTTGTACACCTGTGACTTGTCCTTCAAGAAAAATACCCAAGTGAAACGTGACAAGTCATCTACAACAACAAAACCATACTTGTTACCTCCAATGCTCTCATATGTAGTTGGACCGAACAGATCAATGTGTATGAGATCGAATGGAGAAGTAGTGGTCATGATGTTCTTGGGTGGATGAGGGCTCCCAACTTGCTTTCCAGCCTGACAAGCACAGCATGGCTTGTCTTTGTTGAATTGGATCTGCTTCAGGCCTAGGACATGTTCTTCTTTACTGAGTTTGTTCAGCAGCCTCATCCCCACATGACCTAGCCTCCTGTGCCACAGCCAGCCTAACTGAGCTTTGACTATAAGGCAACATGGCACAGCTGCTTCTTGATCCTGAAAATCTACAAGATATAGCTTATCTACTCGATAGCCTTTGAAAACTTGTGAGTCATCTGTTAGTTTCTGGACATAGACCTCTTTAGGATAAAATGTGACTTTCATTCCAGCATCACATAATTGAGAAACAGATAAAAGATCATATGAAATAGACTCAACAAGCATTACTTCAGTAAGAGAATGTTCCTGAGATATAGCAATTTTACCACAACCCAATACCTTGCCTCTTGAATCATCAGCATAGTTGACATACTTGCAAGGAAGGTTATCTTTTCTTATCTCAGAGAAACTGCTCTTTGCCTCCAGTCATGTGCTGTGTGCAGCCACTATCCATGACCCATTTTGTTCCACTGGAGGCAGAGCCCTGCACGATTAGTTTCGAGACTTAGGAACCCAAATAGCTTTGGTTCCCAAGTTAGCAGGTCTCTTACTGTAAGCATCAATAGCAGGAATAAGATTAACATTAGGGTTCTTAGCAGCTATGGCTTTAGAAAGCTTAGAGAACCTCTGAATCTTTCTCAGATTCTTATCTCCTGCAAACTCAGATGGAAGGGTTAGCAAATTTGCATTGCACCTGAGTGAGCTACCTGAGTTACAGGTGGCTTTCCCTGACTTCGGTACCCAACCGAGTGAGTCACCTGAGACACAGGTGACTACTGACTTTGGTACCCAAATGCTTGGTACCTTCTTGTACCTACTCCAGGGTCCAACATATATTGCCTCAGGTTTGCCCTTTTTCCCTGTCTTAAGCACATAGCTTGGATTAGAGGGAATTTTCACATAACCACCTGTCTTTCGATGGTTTCCTGCAAGAGAGTTAGTATCATATTTCCCTTTTGAGGAACAAAGTGATTCTGCAAGTATTTCTTGTTAGTAGCAGAGGAAATATATGATGACTTGTTCTTTTTAAGTGCAGGAGTGAAACCAAGTCCCCTTGTACCATTATTCTTTAGTACTAAGGTGGACTGGAGCCTAGCAAAGTTCTGCATGCCTATGTTAGCACTGCATAGGCCTATTCTCATGAGCCTTTTTAGCTCTTCATGCTCCTCCTTGAGCTCATTGTACTTTGCTGCATCAACAGAGTTAGTAGCAGTTGAAGTGCTTGATTCACTGGGTGAATCTACAACAAACACTGTACTAGAAGTAATAGCATTGATGCGAGATGCACAGTTTAAACAGGTTTCTATAACAGTAGGAGGATTTGCATCAGGTGTAACTGCAGTGCAAGATGAGTGAGTTTCTTTGAGTTTATCATGCTCAGAGATTAGGAGCTCATGTGATAGCTTAAGTTTGTTTTGAGCTTCCTGCAATAAGTAAACCTCCTCATCAAGATCTGCCTTAGCATCTTGTGCATTATCAAGGGACACCTGCATGTCAGTTAGTTTGTCCCTGAGAGAGATGTTTTCTTTTCTCTCTTTCCTAAGGAGCTTCTCTGTCCTATCAAGAATGTCCATTAGTTGAGCATAATCAGGGAAGTCATCCTCAGTCATTACCTTGCTGCCTTTAGCCATAAGGCATAAGGGCTGGAGTCTCGGCATATGTAGGATCTGCATCCTTGTCGAAGAGAGAGTCTGACTCGGGTGTGCAGCTGAGTGACCTAACTGAGTCTTCTCCTGGCTCAGTAGGGCTGCTGAGTGATCCACCTGAGACACAGATGGCTAACCCAGCAAGCTCAGTTTCTTCCTCTGACTCCTCCTCTGACTCTGAGTCATCTGAAACCCAGGCTTGTCCCACATAAGCTCTGGCAGCAGAGGTCTTCTTCTTTCTGAAGGTGGGAGGCTTCCCTTCTTTGTATTTCTTCTTGACAATGATCTCCTTCTTCTTGTACTTGCCATCCTCTTGTCTCTTGCTCTTTTTGGGACAATCAGCAATGAAGTGTCCTGAGTCACCACACTCAAAGCACTTCTTGTCACTGAGTTGCTTCTTCCCCTTGAACCTGTCTGATGAGCCAGAGAACTTCTTCCTTCGATAGAACTTTCTGAAGTTCCGAGTAAGCATGGCAAGCTCATTCTCCTCATCAGTGGACATCTCTTCATCTGGATCTTCTTCTTCATCACTTGAGTCCCTGTGAGTGGCCACTGCCTTGAGGGCTATGTCCTTGTTCTTCCCAGAGGTGATAGCATGCTTCTTGGAGTGGTTTAGCTCCATCTCATGAGTGAGCATCCTACCAAGGACATCTGTGGGCTTTAATCTGTCAAAGCCATCCTTTTCTTTCATCATCAGACGCAGAGTGTGATAAGGCTTGGGAAGCACAAAGAGGAACTTCTTGATCACATCTCCATCTTCCACTCTGTTGGACCCAAGGGCTTTCAGCTGGTTAGTGATCATGGTAAGTCTTGTGAAGATGGAATTGATGTCCTCTCCAGGTTGGTAATGGAAGTTGTCAAGTTCATGCTCCAGCACACAAAGACCTCTTCAACGTGTCACTACCTTCATAGATAGCCTGAAGTGTGAACCATATATCTCTGGCTTCCTCAAAGGTGCAGACACGGTTGAAGTCATGCTCTTGCAGTCCCATATAGATAGCATTGGCAGCTCTAGCATTGTTCTTGATGCTGATCTTCTCTTGATCAGTGGGATTGCTCTCATCAACCACATCAAGACCTGTTGTGACAATCTTCCATACATCTGGGTCAAGTGCAGTAAGATGCATTTGCATCTTCCGCTTCCAAAAGGCATAATTAGTACCATCAAACATAGGAACTCTACCCTCATAGTTCGACATCCTTTAGACTCTGGCTGTTAGGCCAATTATGAGCAACGAGGCTCTGATACCACTTGAAAGGGATCTCAGGAGTCGACTAGAGGGGGGGTGAATAGGTCGGCTCTAGAAATTAAAATGCCTAATGGGTTTCTCTTCTGGAGATAGGTCAATCCTAGAGAAAATATATGCAACTGATGCAGGTAACTGAGACTCAGCAAGATATATCAGATAAACACCAGACACTCAGACAGCAAACTCAGCTGATGTAGAGCAAGTTATATTCAGAGCTAACTGAGTCTCAGGTGAGGAAACTCAGTTAGTGTGCAATAAATAAAGGTGCTCTAGTGATCTAAGCATGCATAGATAACAGAATAAGTAAGAGCAGATCACAAGACAGAAGGTAAAGCACACAATGATTTGTTTTACCAAAGTTCCTACTTCTTGCGAAGCAGTACGTCTCTGTTGAGGAAGCTGTTTTCACAGCCGGCACCAAATCGTGCTCTTTCCTCGAGTACCTTTCTTGTGTGGAATCCTTTTATCTTGCTGCTGCAAGACAGGCAGACCCGAATCGCCCTCACAGACTCTTGGTGGCAGCCACACAAGACTTGGCTTGCTCACCAACTCCAAGAGCACTCCCACTCTTGGAGGAACCAGTACCTCGAATGCTACACCTGAAGGACTAAGTAACTCACTCTCACGATGGATGCACGCAGGCAACACTCACTTGGAGACCTAGAGCTCTTTCTTTCTCAACAGGTTGCTTTCGGGTTAGAGGCAAAAGGTTGGGTAAAGGTTCGAGGTTGAAAACCTCCCCAGGTTCCCTATTTATAGGGTCCCTGGCAGCTAGCCGTTACCCTCATGCCACGTCAGACAAAGAGCCACCAGACCTAACCTATCTGAGACTCAGCTAACGAGCACCTCTGGTAACCTACTAGCCACGGCTGAGCTACCCACCTGAGTCTCAGATGCCAAACTCAGGTGGACTCGGTTGCCTCAGGCAGCACCTGAGCACAACTCTGGCCGGCTCACTACAAGCCTACAACTGACCAGAGAGCAATGACCTCGCCACAGTCCCTGACCAGCTCGCTTAGACCCTTGGCACTGGTTCCAAGCTTCTTCACCGAAGATGACTGCCCTTGTAGACGCACAGCGAACCCTTGGTCCTGATCCACCAGCTTCCTAGCTCCTCCAGGACTTATCAAGCTTGCATTCACGGCCCTTGAACTCCATCAAGCAACCATCACCTCGCTTGCCCTCGAGCACAGCCTCGGCTTCCTCGCAACTGTGCCTCAGGAACCTAGCTCAGCTGGTCCTTCTGACCTTCCCAGTTCCTTGCTCTTTTTAGGGCTCATCATCAACAGTTGTCTCACTTCAGCTTTCACCTGTCCATCTAATCCCTGTTCACACTCATTGCAAAACATTAGACAAAGGTGAGGATTGCCAATAACCATCAAAACCAAACTCTGGGGCAAGATAGCCATCCTCCCAAGCTCCATGGGAGTGGATGCACTTTCACCTGCGATACATCAAGCAGCAACGAGACGGGCCGACCAATTCTCCCCTCCGAGCAAGGGACGATTCGAGAAAGACTAAACGCAAGAAGAAGTCCTCCGGAGGGAGCAAGGAGAAAAGGGCCAAAGCCGACGAGGTAATGGCCGACATCTCCGAGAAGCGCACTTGGCGACCGCGCCCCAAAGACAAGCCTACCAATTCCTCCGACAAGCCATCCAAGCCCTGGTGTGACTTTCACCAGACCGACTCGCATGATCTACGTTAGTGCCGCATCTTCAAGAAATACCTTAGGGAAGAAAGAGAGAAGTTTCGTGAGGAAGGTCCTCAGGTCGCTAACAACAGTCGGGACACGACTTCCGACGATGATGACTCTACGCCTGAGCCTTTCCAGGGGCACGTCAAAGCAATCGAGCACATATTCGGGGGCTCAACCTCTTATGAGTCAAAAAGGCAATACAAGGCGATTGCCTGAGAAGTTCTCGCGAGTGTACCGCGGGTCCCTCGGGCGGTCAAGTGGTCCGAGGTCATGATCTCTTTCGACCAGACAAACTGCCCTGAGAACTGTGCTCGGCCGGGACGATATCCGATTATTGTCGAACCAACAATCAACAACTGCCGAGTAGGCGCGTGCTGGTAGATGGAGGGAGCTCCCTCAATATCCTATTCGCCAACGCCCTCGACGCAATGCAAGTACCACGGTCGTCTGTCCAGATGGTGATGCAGGCATTCCATGGTATCGTCCCGGGCTCGTCGGCCACGCCGATCGGGCAAGTCACGCTCCCGGTTACCTTTGGTACACCGGAGAACTTCCGAACAGAGAAGATCCTGTTCGACGTCGTCGATTTTGAAACAGCGTACAATGCTATCCTGGGACGCCCGACTCTAGCCAAGTTCATGGCAGCAATGCACTATGCCTATCAGTGCATAAAGATGCCCGGCCCAAAAGGCGTCCTCACGATAAAGAGCTTCTCCAAAGAAGCACTCCTCTGCGATAAGCGCAGCCTTGACCACGTACGAACGCTCCAGGGAGAAGGGGAGCACGCCCCCTCAAAAGCCAACGCAGTCATAAAAACTCATGGCGAAGTGAAAGTCATTCCTTTGGATCCGACAGAATCCTCCAGGACAGTCCGGATCGGGGCAACTCTCGATCTAGACTTGGAATCATCACTCATCATTTTCCTCCGGGGCAACTCGGACGTTTTCGCATGGCAACCGTCTGACATGCCCAGAATCCCCAGGGAAGTGATTGAGCACAGACTGGCCATCCGCCAGGACGCCATACCTGTAAAACAAAAGCTCTGACGGTTTGCCCCGGATCGGAAAGAAGCCATCAAGCTGGAAATTGAACAACTCCTGAAGGCCGGGTTCATCCGAGAAGTCGAATATCCCGAGTGGCTCGCCAATCCCATCATGGTCAAAAAGCCAACGGAAAATGGCGAATGTGTGTTGACTTCACAGACCTTAACAAGGCCTGCCCGAAGGACGCTTTTTCGCTGCCCAGAATAGATCAGATTGTAGACTCCACGTCAGGATGCGATTATTTAAGCCTTCTTGACGCCTACTCGGGTTATCACCAGATAAGTATGCATCGAGAAGATGAGGAGGAAAACCTCCTTCGTAACTCCGTTTGGGCTATTCTGCTACTCAAAAATGCCTTTCAGATTAAAAAACACGGGTGCAACGTATCAACGCAGAATGCAGCTTGCCCTCCATAGCCAACTCGGTCGGAATGTCGAAGCTTACGTCGATGACCTCGTCGTAAAAACAAAAAAGAAAGAAGATCTGCTCTCGGACCTACTGGAGACCTTCACCAATCTTCGAAGAAACAAGATAATGCTAAATCTAGAGGAATGTACTTTCGGAGTTAGCGCCGGAAAACTACTCGGGTTCTTGGTATCGCACCGAGGAATTGAAGCAAACCCTGACAAGATACGGGCAATTGCGGAAATGAAGTCACCAAAAATGGTCCGAGACGTCCAAAGACTCACGGGTTGCATGGCAGCCATGAGCCGATTCATATCCCGACTAGGAGACCGTGGAATTCCTTTTTTCAAACATCTACAACAACACGACGGCTTCGAGTGGATGGAGGAATCTGAAAAGGCATTCCAAAAGCTCAAAGAATACTTAACTACCCCCCCCAGTGCTAGTCGCGCCCAACCCCGAAGAAGGATTGTTCCTCTACATCGCAGCCGGACCATCCGTGGTTAGCGGAGTATTGACGGTGGAACGCGGGACTTCAGAACAACGTGACAAGGTCCAACAGCCAGTTTACTACGTCAGTGAGATCCTGCACGGGCCCAAGGAGCGTTACCCTCTCCTATACACGGTGCTCACCACATCTCGCAAACTTCGATACTATTTTTAGGCTCACACTATCACGGTCCCAACCACCTACCCTCTGGGAGAAATCCTCTGCAACCGCGATGCCATCAGTCGAATCGCCAAGTGGGCTATCGAACTCAAAGAGTTCGACATCCACTTTGTTCGTCGCACCGCCATCAAGTCTCAAGTCCTCGCCGATTTTGTCACTGAATGGACGGAGCCCGACCACTTGGCGTCATCAGCAGTAAAGGACGATATTTGGACTCTACACTTCGACAGTTCCCTAACCATCGAAGGCGCGGGGGCTGGGATAATTTTAACTTCCCCAACCGGAGAATGCCTGCAGTATGTACTTCAGATCGACTTTCCAGCCACGAATAACGTAGCTGAGTACGAAGGTCTGCTAGCCGGTCTCAGAGTCGCTTCCGCACTCGGTATCCGCCGCCTCCTCGTGAGCGGGGACTCACAGTTGGTGGCGAGACAAGTGTCCTAGGAATACCAGACCACAGACCCAAATATGGCAGCTTACCTTGCGGAGGTGAGAAAGCTAGAGAAGAAGTTCGTCGGCTTCGAAGTACGGTATATCCCTCGAAAGGACAACTGCCGAGCCGACAGTCTTGCCCGCTTAGCTTCGTCACGATCTCCATGCCCATTCGGAGCCTTTGTAGAAAGGATCTCGACGCCGTCCATAGCTTCTCGCGAACCTGTGGATGAAGGAATGGCTATGCCCAGCATCGAGCACCATTCAACGGCATCACTAGGTATTGACACTCCGAGGGGAGTGGCGGGGCGCCTCGTCGCTCCTCTCGATCTTGAGGATTCGTGGATGAAGCCCATCCGCAGGTACCTTCTCGTTCGAACTACGCCTGAGGATGATACACTCTCCGAGCAAATTGCCCGACGCGCCAGGATGTACTTCCTGGTCAATGGAACCTTCTACCGACGGGGAGCTCACGGAGTGCTCATGCGGTGTATCCCCCAGACGCAGGGTATAAGACTACTTGACGAGATCCATGGAGGGGTGTGCGGGGCACACGCATCTTTCTGAACCCTGGTCGGAAAGGCCTTTAGACAAGGATTCTATTGGCCGATAGCCCTCCGTGATGCGAGTGAATTAGTGAAGCGATGTCGTCAGTGTCAATTTCATTGCAGACGCGTTCACCAACCCGCCCAAGCATTACGGACGATTCCCTTGTCATGGCCATTCGCCACGTGGGGCCTAGATATCCTAGGGCCATTTTCGGTTGCGCCCGGGGCTATAAGTTCTTGTTTGTCACGATCGAGGCCGAGCCAGTCGCACAGATCACGTCGGAAGCAGCCAAGCAATTTATAATGAAAAATGTTATAACCAGATTTAGCATTCTGAGCAGGATCATAACCGACAACGGACCCAGTTCTCCAGTGCCGAATTCATCGAGTACTGCACTGAGCTCGGTACCACAATATGCTACGCCTCGGTCGCACACCCGCAGAGTAATGGGCAAGTCGAACGCGCCAACGGACTTATATTCCAAGGAATGAAAACCCGCGTCTTCGATAGACTCTCCGCCCATGCCAAAGCTTGGGTACACGAACTGCCTTCCGTCCTGTGGGCTCTGCGAACAACTGCCAGTTGGGCCACCGGCGAAACACCGTTCGGCTTGGTGTATGGGGCCGAGGCCATGCTCCCCTGCGAAATTGCCCTCAAGTCACCACGGGTCGAGCTGTACACTGACAAGGAGGAAATATCTCGACGAGAGGATGACCTCAACTTCATCGAAGAAAAACGGACTCAGGCCTTGCTTCGGGCCACCAGCTACCAGCAGGACCTCCGTCGTTATTACGACCGCTACGTTCGGTAGCGCTCATTGCAAGTTGGGGATCTCGTTCTACGACTCGTGCAGAACAAAAGCAACAGCAATAAGCTCTCTCCCAAATGGGAAGGTCCTTACACGATAGTCGCAGTCACTCGACCAGGATCGTTCCGACTAGCAATGGAGGACGGCCGAGTCTTAACAAATTCCTGGAATATCGACCAGTTCCAGAAGTTCTATGTGTGAGATTAATCGACTGTCCACTTGAGGACACTCTTCGAGTGGACAGTCGGGGGCTAGCCATGATGGTCAGATGGCCTAGACACGGACAATATCGTCAGAAGGTCATAACCAAGAAGTCCCCCATACGAGTGTGACACGTAAAAATACCACAAGATCGACCACACTTTCACGCATCGGGCAAACACGAACACCCAGAAAAGTCTTGAGCGACGCGGTCCAATTCTGCCAGACGATCTGGAAAACTCTCGGTAGCCCGGAGGGATACGCCGACCGTCCGAAGCACCGACTCTAGGCGATCCGCCATCCTTAACAGGTTCTCCTCGGCAAAGGAGGCCCGTGCCTTCTCTTGGGAAAGAGCACTGGAGAGCTGAGTCGACTGGTCTCGAAGTTCCCAGACCTCGCTACAGACGGAGCTCCATCTACCTTGGACACGCTGAGAAAAACGTCAAGGTCAGACAATCAGACAAAATTATTTCACGGGGCTGATGACGAGCAGGGACATCCTTACCTCCACCAAAGGCCCAAGCAGCACCACAGGATCGTCTGCGACCGAAGCTTCCCTGCCCTGCTGACTAGTCATCGGCTGATGCTTATTGGGCGAGGGAGGTGACGTCACGCTAGTCAGGCTCCGGCTAGGTAATAATCTAGAGGCAGATAACCTCCTCCTTGGAGCAGTAGGCTGGTCGGGTCTTGGTGGAGACGCTTCCCTACAAGCCGTATTCAGCGCCCAGAGCGACGCAAGAAGGCTCGATAAAACGAAGATAAAGGGAAAATACCTCGCCCTCTTCAATGAAACAGAGCGTCTTCGTCGGGCCGGAGGATCTTCCGCTCCCCGAAGGAGAGGCGATTCAGGAGTAAGCGTGGAAGGTTCTAGTCCACCCCGTGTGGCGTACCCGGTTTTAAGGCCGGATAAGCTTCTGTGTTTACTGTACCGGTCCCTGGATCAGTAGCCGGTACACACAGTATACTTGATACAAAGTCATACAATACCGAGTTTAATACATAAAGGATCGGCAAGATCTTTAATTATACATACCAGGCCGATTGGCCGGATTGAAATGGCAGCGGAGTATAAACACGTGACAACTTGCTCATCAATATGCCGAACCACACAGGCAACTGACTGGGGTAACGCCCTAGCCTTCGTATTCGTCGTCGGTATTTTTTGAACATTCCTTCTTCTTATCTAGCCAATTCAACAAGCCAGGTGAGTACATTGAATGTACTCGCAAGCTCCCCTTCAGGGTGAATATCACAGATATATGCATGCACAGGAGAAATCAATAGAGAGACTCTAACCTATGTTTCATAATGGTGCGGAAATGTAAGTTTTCATTTGAAATAATTAAGTAGATGATGAAAGCTCATTTTCGAAAACAACCTCGGCCCTGCCGAGTCATATCAATCAGTCATAATAACATACCTGCAATTCGGCCGTCCGCCACGGGAGCGGCCATTTATCTGCATTAGATAGCCGTTCCTACCCTCAGGTAAAAAGACGTCCGAATATACCACCTTTCTCCTCAGATAGCTGTTCCTACACTCCGGTAGAACAGCGTCCCACTCATTACCACACCTCTCGTGTAATCGCATTACACGAGGATCTCACAACTCACTCTGCATGCCTATCAGGCGATGCGTCCTTAAACCCATGACCCACTTTTCATCATATAGTCTAACCGGTTGTGTGGCCATACCAGATTGTGTCCATGACCGAGGACGCGGCTATTCGAATAGATTTTAACACTCTGCAGAGATTCTACGGCTTTACCCACAAGATGTAGTTCGCCCTGGGCACACTGTGCACCGTATGTTGACAGGGCTAGTACAACGAGACGTTTCAACCGTTTCATACTAGAGCTGGACCCACTAGATGTTTTACCCAACTTTACCTTTTGCCTCGCAAATCCTAAAATGGGACTATTCTCATCTTTGTGTCGAGCAGCTCCCTACCTTGCGGGATAGGCTCTCTAGGTCTTAAATTGCCTAGTCACCTACTTCCTACTGCCCGCGGGTCCAGATACTAGCACTTGACGGGGTAAAGGTCAAGCCCTTCCCATAAAGGACATGTGGATGTACGGGGTGAACCTGATTTAGCGGCACGGTAGGTTCGGTCCTTAAGTGATCCGAGAAAGACTCCACACCTTGTCCGTCACACGGACCGCGAGTGCCCCACTGGGTCTTAGCTCGCTTATGTTCCTTCCTGCTCTCGCCCTTCATTTCTAACCCGGATCCAAATCATCTCCATTTTATTTTTGCTCTACAAAAACTACCCTTCGAACATCCAACCCGTGGATTATACCGTGACTTCTCCTCCATCGGTCACAGCGCTCCGTCCCAAGTTTATCTCATACGAGATTTCCGGGATTCGTTTACTTTTGTGAAAACCTAGATTTTCTACTGCGGGGCTAAGCCATATATATATGTATATACTACACCTAGGTTTCCGATAGTTTCTTTGGAACATATGTAATCCTTAAGGCGACAAGGAACGGGATCGGTCTAGGGTTTCTACCATATCGGATGTAACTATTGCTACATAAAATATCGTTTTCTATCACATAGCATGCATGTTTTGCAAACAAAATAAATAGTTCGCAATCATGGGATTCAACATGGTCAAAGAAGAAGAGCTTGCCTGGCGGTTCTGGATTCTGATCTCGAGCTGGCAGTGTCTCCGGATCCCTCTCGGACGTACGCCACTCCGTTAACTATACGGTAAAAACGTTGAATTAACGGACATGCACGGAAGATCTAGAGGAAGCTCGAGAAATCACGATATGCTTTTGGGACGATGCCGGTATGATGAGTTGCTCACTAAGTGTTTTAGAATTAGGGTTTTAAGGTTCCCAGAGATTATATGCTTATATCTGCCGCTAGGGTTTCAGGTTGCTTTTGTCTATTTCATGATTAGTGTTGAGAAAATATTAGTCATGGTTGAAGATGTTGGAACTACACTTGATGGAGTCTGGGCATCGTCTAGGTTATTAGCTAGTCTCTATATGAAATGGGATTTCACTTGATGAAGTACTTATTGTTAGGGAATTTGATTGACACACTTAAGACCTTATTCGCGTATGATAGAATATGATTAACAATGACCTTGCTTGATGTATATATAGGAAGTCATGATCTTAGAGGCTGTGGCATAAAGTGCTTTAGGTCAGAGGATAGTTGAAGTAATTTTGAACAGCGTCTAACTTCTAAAGGGGATTTAAATGTTATGGACTATTGCTTCTTTTCTCCTGTTCTAATTCCAGTGGGTTGGGGTCTTTGAAATGTATTTGAAACAAAAGTTCTTATATTTTGCAAGGATCTCAGAACCGGAGAACTTTTTGGAGAACCAGTCGGAACAGCTGTGAACCGTCCGTACCAGGAACGCTGGTGTTTTAGGGAAAATCGATTAAAAAAAACCAGCCGGAGTCACCTACATAAGTGGGCCTCGCGGGTCAGTAGGGCCCAGGCGTCGGTGGCCGATGTTGGTTACCTAGGTGGCATAAGGACAGAGCAATCCTTCAGCTGTTTTTTTTCCTTCGCTGCTTGGGACGGGCGCTTGAGGCCGGCGGCAAACTTCGGTGAGCTCTGTGTTCGTGCGGCTGCAGAGGCTGTCTTGGAAAATTGGGAAGGGGCTTTTGATTGGCATAGGAAAGGAAGCTTGGGGGAGGTGATGGCTTCCCGGGTTGATGCTTCTTCCGCTAGCTATCACTGGTTCGGAGGTGGCGGAGAACCTGAGCAGAGGCGGCATGGAAGGGGCTTGGGGAGTATCAAGCGGAGGGTGGCGACGACTTGCTCCGGCGTCACAAGCGGTGGGTCTGGGCAAGGCTGTAGCTCGGGCGGTACACGGGCGTTAGGGCGGGGCCCTCCTGCCCGTGGAGCGGTGCCTCCTCCTTCTCTGCAGTCGATAGTAAGGTGAGCAAGGCGGCCGGCGGCGGTGGATCTAGTGACTCAGGCTACTCCGGCGAGCCCGGCGGTAGCTTATCAAATGGGACGGTGGCCTGAAGTGACGGTAGGGCTGCAAGCTCGGGTTGGGAAAGAGCACAAGCATCGGGTGACCGAGTAATTGCTTGGCTAGAGTCCCGCCGGCAGTGGGTGAAGTCTCCGGCGAGCTTTGAGCGTTGGGACTGCGGGGTTGGTTGGAGGAATTGGAGGCGTGCTCGGGACCGGAAGTTACGGAGATTGCGGTGGTGTGGCGGACAGAGCGGCGACGACTGGGGGTGGTGGCGTTAGAGTGTGGCGGTGGTCACCGGCGGTGCGTGCGGAAGGAGGAGAAGGGCCACGGCCATGGGATGGCTCGGTAGCTGCGGCGACTGAGGAGGCCGTGGACCTCGTCGGGAACGGTGGGGCTCAGCAGATCTGAGCGGTTTTGTCACCCGTCGGTGGCTTAGCTCGGGAGGGGCGCGCTGGCGCAGCTGGCTGGGGCGGCCTGTCGCGGGAGGCAGTGAAGCGGCGGCGCAAGGTGGATGCTGGTGGCCGGGACGCCGTCGCTGTAGTAGTCCGGGGCCAAGGCTCCGGCGGCGCTCAGCTCGGGTCTCAACCTGGTGGCCGAGTTCGGCTCACGGCGGCGGGGTTGAGGCGCAAGGTGGCGCGGCCGGTAGAGAGCACGGACTTGTTGCTCGGTTGAGGGAGGAGCACAGCAGAGAGAAAGATGGGAGTGCGGCTCGGTTGCTTGGGAAGCAGGAGCTGCAGTAGCTTAGCTTGAAGGAGGAGGTGCTAGGGGAGGAGGAGAGGGATTAGGTAGCTCGGCTTGGAAGGAAATGGGGCGTGGTAGCAGCAAGGGAGGTGGAGGAGGGGTGGTGCGACGCATGGGAAGAAGGAGGCCGGAGTAAGAGAAGGAGTGGCGCTCGGGCTTCAGCTTAGGAGCATAGGAGGCTTGCTCAAGTGAGGCTTGAGGGGCCGAGGAGCACAGCTGGAGCTCGGTTTGGGGGAGAAATGGTGTGGGGGAGCTCAGCTTGGAAGGTTGGAGGGAGGAAGAGAGTTGCTCGGGCACGTGGTTGAGGAGCTGGGCTCGGTAGGTTTAAGCAGGGCAGTAGGAGCTCGAGCATTAATGGGAGGTTGGCCGGTGCTATTGCTCCACAGGAAAGGGGGTGAGGTGTACAAGGAAAGCCTGCGAAGTTAGGCACCGAAAACAAGTGAGGAAGGTGGCGTGGCAAAGAAAGAATAGTGCACGAGCAGCTGCGGTACTGAGTAGGAGGGCTGAGTGTGTTTCCAAGCGCAAAGGGCTGCTAATTGTTTGATGTTACATGGCACTGCGTGTGTCTGACAGCACTATGCAGGTGCTGTAGAGCTATATGGGGGAGATGGTGGAAAATTAGGCACTGAATTCTGTTTGGGAGGTGACGTGCCTCGGTAGAATTTAGGGATTAGTAATGAGAGGATTTAATTCATGTCAGGCTGGCGATTTTTCGAGCAGATGATGGGACGAGTCAGGGACGGATTTTTAGTAGGGTTAAGATTTAGCTACAATCACCTAGCGAAATATGGTTAAGGTCTTGAGTACGCAATTAACGGCATGAGAGTTCCCGATTTGAGTTTGGTACCTCTTGGGCACGGATAGTTCCAAAGTTCAATAGATTAGAGATGCATATATGTATATGATTGCATTGGATTTAGGACAAACACAAGAGTTCAGAGTGTGTTAAGGTTCAAGGAGCGGCATCTGTATACTCGTATATATGCTTAGGGATAATAGTGGAAACAACGGAGAGAGCTGATGGTTAGAGCATCGGTGGATTAGGGTTTTGCGGTTTCGTCGAAAAGGGTGACGCCAGGGTTTTGTGTATTCGGGGAGTGCGTCAGATCGAATCTTGGCAGGAAAGTGGTTATGCGTCGTGCCAGAGAGGGAAGGAATGTCCTGGCACATTGATTGGAACTCTAGGGTCGTATTTCCTTTTTAGGGTTTTGTTGGTTTTGCCGAGAGGAGCGATGCTAGGGTTGGTGCGTATATGCGTATATGGGTTTTGGTCAGGCACTGTCTTAAGTTTAGATACATAGGCAATCTAAGGAAATAACAAGTTCGAATAATCTCCGAGAAAATCCAACTGACAAAAATAAGAGCATGATCACATGTGGCGTATACGCGTATATGTGACCGTGCTAAGGCTTATCATAAAAAGATTTTCGGACAAAAGCGTAGTTAGTCACACTAGTTAATGTAAAAAGTTTTTGAGGCCCTAATTTTCAGGTTCCGGAAAATTGGGATGTGACACCCCGCGTGAACCCTTCCACCCGTTTTGAGTCCCCCTCGGCAGGTCTGGTGATCTCGTCACATCGGTCCCTCGCAGTAGTCGAACTCTGACTAGAAAGGGAGGGCCCCGCCTTGGGGTCCGCGATCCCACGTCCTTCTCCCTGGAGGAGATCCATCCCGCAAAATCAGTGTTACTCGGACTAGAAAGGTCAGAGGTCCAGAAAATAAAAGATTACCGCTAGAACCTTTTCCCGCTCGTGTGAAGGTCGAAGGGGTAGCGACAAGGGGATGTCCTGACGACTTGGTGGAGGTACCTCTTTGAAAAGGGATTTCACCTTCTCGGACACTTCCGCTTCCAAAAGAGCTGTTCAAAACAAAGGGAGTTAGAACATCCCAACAAGCTTTATTTGCCAGTCGTAGGAAGGTTCCGAGGCTTACCCATTCTCTTCCGCCTTTGGTAAGGATCGCTCGTCGAATCCCAGGCGCCTGCCTCCCTCAATCGTAAGGGGCATATCTCTCGCCTGATAAAATCAGAGGCGACATCGAATGAGGACAGGCCACGCGTTCGGAGGATCTTGATCTCCTTGATCATACACTTGAGTCGGGGATCAAGTAGGGTCTCATCAGCCCACGAGGATACAACGTCGGGCGGAGAACCCCAGTGTTTAATACCCAAGGCGGACAATGGACGACAGTAGCACCACTCAGTCTCCCACCCCGGGAAGGATCGGATCCTGGTGGCATCTATGTATTCCACGGTCTTATCTTCTCGAAGACGGATGCTCACGCCTCCTACAATCTCTTTCTTCGTTCTCACCAGTTTGTGATAGTATCTAAACAAATCCAAAGAAGGACGAACTTCAAGGAAAGCTTCGCACAAATGTGCGAATACACTCAGAATGATATACGATGCCGGATCAAGGTTTACCACCTCAATCCGATAGAACTAGAAGACAGAAGATAGGAAGGTAGAAGGAGGGAAAAAGAATCCGCATCGAAAGAAATCAGGAAAAATGACCAGCCAACCGGGATCAGGTATAGGAATCCTCTCGTTCAAAACATGGCGAAATTCGGCTTGAAAGGTTGATTGAACAAGAGTCAATTCCAGAGAAGATGCAAGCCTCACCTGTGTTAGCTCCGAGCGTGGCCAGGGATTCCTAGTCGGCGGATGTCCGGCCATGGCGCGAGGAAGAAGACGAGGGGGGCAAGAATGCTAAGGGACGGAGGGTGATGTGGGCAAAAACCCCAACTCTTGGTTCCTTAAGGGATTTTCAATCTTCGCCTGACCGAGCGCGGTTAACGGCACAATCCGTTCCATCGCATTTAATACGGACAATTGCTTTTTCCGCATACGAGGCGTTGCGCGGGAAAAAAAAGAGGGCCTGACAAACCCACGATCCCGACAAGTGCGCCGTGTTACGGCTCACGTCAGCCGCACAGTGATGCAGGAAAAAGGAAAGATTCTTCATCACCACGCGAAATTTCCGCCACGACGATCCAGGCAAGACGCGTGTTCATGATCGATGGATCAGATCAGCTCGGAAAGAACTTTGGGTTTTCCAGAGAATTGCTCCGATATATCTGTCACGACTACTCGGTAGAGATTAAGCCTACTCGGGAAAGTTGTCGACAAGGACCACCCGGTTCGCCTATTCAGAGCTGCTCCCCGAGAAGGACAGATTTTTTACAGAATAGTCATGACCTCACTTCACGTACTGATGGGGGGCTTGATGATGTATAGTACGATATCCTGTATATTAGAAGGTATCCGCATACAATTTCCCGGGTTTCCAGAAAGGTACTGCGTATTTAGTAAGGATCCCCAGACCACAAGGTAACCCCTCAAAAAGAGGGAAGATATCCCTTAAATTAGGAAGTCAATCCCGACGTTCAAGGAAGCCGGAGTCCTACTCGGGCGTAAGTCCATGTCCAGTACAACTCTGGGGGCCCCCTATATAAGGATCAGCAATCCCATAGGGGAGGACAGGTCTTGCTAGTCGCACAGCGAGTTGAGCTAAATCCCAGGAGGTGAAGCCCTAGAAGACTCGCTACCTCGAAGGAGTCGAGTCCCGCGGGATTAGTTAGATCAGTCTGTGATTAGGCCTAGGGTAGCCACTAACATACACCCTCATTGTAAAGACGTTTCCTCCATCAATATATACGAACAGGACGTAGGGTTATTATCCTGAGGGAGACCCGAACCTATATAAAAAAGGGATGTCCCTTGTTGTCAGATCTCCTGGCCTTGGGCCCTAGAGGTCCCTACCCCCAGTATCACCGTTCCACGAATACTGTAAGATCGCCGATTCACCGATCGTCGACAATTCCAATTTCCATCCCACTATCATTAGAATCCTATTGAGTTATTCAAAAGTTGGCACTTTTAGATTATTTGCCCAAGTAAAATTATGACCAGACAACATAATCTCTCTCAAGTCCAAACTGTCTATTACAGCGTTGAACAAGAATATCTATCTCGAGTCAAACCTATCGTTATTTTTTTTCCTCCGCTCATTTCATAATATTAAAATCCCCCCTACCAGTAATGGAGAGGTTTCCAACCTACACGAGTGAACTAATTAGGATAAAAAATGATCCTTGTATTCTGGTTGGGCTGCCCCATATACAGCCACCGAAATCCATTGGAGACCATCGTCTACGCTATGAAGGTGAAATTTCACATAAGTCCCCCTCAACAATTGATCCAATATTGAAAACCAACATATTAATACTCCCTCCATCCAAAAATGTAAGATATATTTTGATTGGTTAAGACAAGACTTTGACCAATGATTACTCCATTAGTATGTGATTTATGTGACATAAAATTGATGTCATTAGATTCGTATTCAAAAGTATTTATTTATGATTATGATTTTGTATCACATAAATCACATATTAATGGAGTAATTATTGGTCAAAACTTTGTCTTAACCACTCAAAATACGCATTACATTTTTGGACGGAGGAGAACCTAGCAATATCTAATTGCTCTTTGTTTGGCTTATGAAGGTTTTGTTTGTGTCGTCACGATTTCTTGTATTTCGTAGTATTTGTATTGTATTATGTTCCGAAACTGGTATCTTAAAGTGAGATTTAATGGTGGTCATTTTTGATATTGAATATTTTAAAATAGATTATTTTGAGGTTAAGGAGTAATCTTTTTCTCACTCTCGATGTCGGTTGCTAGTTCATCTCTTAAAAACATCTTACATTTCGTCAGTGACGGGTCAAAGCTTCGTTTGGATTGCGCTTTTATCCTGAGGCTTGCTAGCTTGCTCGAACTAAATCTCCCATGTAAAGAGAGAACATAATAGTATTGCATATGAGCTCGTGCAACTCGCAAGAGAGTCAAATCATTTTACAGCCTCTAGTTGTGTCGAGCAACTGATTACTCGTGAATCCTCAACTGATTACTCGTGAATGTTTCTTCGAGCCGAGTGATCAATAGACTTCTCTTTGTGAAAAAAATATCGGCTCCTGTTTCATTTTTGCACGGCTGATATATCACGGCCGAACTGCGTCGGGTATAGCACGGCAGCTGGTGCAACTCCATTGGACCGTTTCGGTCTCGATGTGCATCAGTTCGTGCCGGTGGTTGCGCTGCAGCCATTTTTGGTGCCCATCAATCGGCGGACAGTGTAGGGCCGCAACTGTGTGAAGGCCGCAAAGGGAATCTAATCATCAGAGATAGCCATACAATTACGGCATTACCGGGACAGGAGACTGGGAGACCGCTGAGAAATAAAGGGCGAGAAAACGAAGCGAGACACTGTATTGTTTCTGTTGACCTTCTGTACAAACAACGGTGCATGCATATATTTCTGACACGCACTGACGCACGTGATTTATGTGTCGCCGGTATATTAGGGGGGAAATGATAGTTCAGCGTCATACTAGTTTTCTCTTTCTTTCCATACAACTTATTTCTACAAGAGGATCATTAGTCCTGCGCTCAAGTCCTCTTGTAGAACCTCGAAAAATATGAACATTAACCCCTCCATCTGGTTAGCTAGCACGCCCTGAACGACTTAAATACATTAACATCCTGAACCCTCCATCGGACATCGTTAAAACCATTGTTATCATAAAATAAAAATATTTTATTAAAACATAGGCAATAAATTTATTGAACTAAAGAAACAATAACATACACGTAACACACGACGTAGATCTAAATTTTTAAAAAATAAATCCTGTAAAGCAAACTCATAATTTAGTTATTACATTGACAAAATATTACAATAAATTCATTGTACAATGGAAATAAATACGATCGAGATGATTTCGTGAAAACAAATTAGGTTCAGAGACGCAACAAGATCGCAAACTCTAGACGGTTCAAAAATCGCAGTTCAAAAATCACATTTGTGATGACCATGTCACATCACATGCGGTTTCTGAATCGTTTGTGATGGGAAGGCATCACAGCCGGTTGCTTTTGACGACCGTCTTTGATTTGGTTATTCGAAAGAAAAGAAAAGAAATTGTAGCCTGGTGGTGCTCGACACCTCTAGAAATCATAAATCAACACACATGAACACATGGAATTAGAAATCAGCTGATCTGAACATATGAACACACGAAATCAGAAATCAACACAAATAACACATGAAATGTCTAGATTTGGAGGACGGAGAGGGGAGGGATCGCCGATGGAGCTCGATCTGCAGGAGGGAGAGGGTCGGGGTGAGGCTAGATCTGGTCGTTGGTAGAGCTCGAATGCCTGGATTTGGAGGAGGGAGAGGCGAGGGGGTCACTATTGGAGGGAGAGGCGGGGGCGTTGCTGGATACGGTCGCTGGTGGAACTTGATCTGCATGAGGGAGAGGGCTGGGGATGCAGTTGGATCCAAAGTGGTGGACATGGTGGCCACCGGTCGGGTAGGCGAAGGTTAGAGGAGCGGCCGAATCCAGAGTCGAGGACATAGATTCGGTGGTCGCCGCATGGGTAGATGAGGCTAGGTCAGGAGCGTGCCTGGATCCAGAGTCAGGGGGCACGGATCCTACGGTCTTCACTGTCGTTGCCACTAGATCTGGCTACCGTGAGGGTCGACACCACCGTAGCAAGGCTGGAAGGGACGTGTCGTTGTGCGGTACTCCACCTCCACTGACTAAGAGAGAGAGAGAGAGAGCGAGAGGGAGGGAGAGTGTGTGAGTGGGTGAGTGAGTAAAAGAGAGAAAGAGATATTGGAGTGTGTGCTGACCTTGAGAAGTTCTTACGCTCGCCGGCCTCGTTGCGCTCCGCTGCAACCGCGGCCTCTAGGCAAGCTTGCAACCCCTCACTTTCCCCATTTCCACCCCTCTGTTGCCAACCTTAAGAAGAGGAAGAACAAATAATGAAGAAGGAAACATATGAGATGGGGCAGTGATGGCGTGCGATAGAGAGAAGAGAGAAGATGGAGAACAGCACCCGCTGTGGGATGAGACGGGATTAGGGTTAGAGAGGTGCTGCAGGAGAAATTAATAGGATGGTTGTGGCTTTGTTGGACTAGGCTAGTTTGGGCTGATTTTGTTACAATGTTTTCTTAAAAGACCGTCTATAATATATGGTTTGGGCTGGTTTGGGTCGATTTTATCACAGATGGTCTTTTATGATTTTATCACATATGCTTTTTAGAAAATCGACTATAATGTCATACGCATTGCAGATAATTTTTTTTATAAAATCATGTGATATCTATTTTCTCAAAAGTCGTTTTGAATGATCTATTCTGTAGTAGCGTAAGATGTTGCAATAAAATCATTGTACTATTTAGATAACTACAATATCATAGTTGCACTAAAAATATCTTTTATTTTATGCGATGAAGATATTTCTACTGTATGATGAAAATATTTTTTATATGATAGAAAATATTTTTCCGTGAATGGAAACATGTTTTTTCGTGCTTCAGTTCTTCTTTTGGGGGTGTACCAAGCATTCCTGTATCATTTTCATATCTAACCATTTAAAGCTTCCTAGGAAGGTGCCTACCTGACGTCCTGACCTCGATCTCCACCAATCGACCACCTTGGAACTTTGCATGCTCTTTCCCGCACCCAGCTTCGCTTCGGTTGATAAGAAAAGCTTAAGTTTGGCCGGGAACCAGATGCCTTATGCCATATGCTTCCACTTGCTTGTTTTCTCCAACTTTTGAGTGCTTTCTAGTCTAACTGCGGCCGGATTAGCTAGCAAAGTAGCAGACGGGTCACGTGAAAGACGTAATTAACCAGTATAGTCAGAGAGAGGATCGATTTGTTCTTTGGTTGTTGGTGTTGACAATTTTTGTTGCTAGCTGTACGTGAGACTAGTACTTTAAATGTTTAAGCGTCGTGCATCTGAGATATATTAGCTGCTAGCTCCAGCTATCCTTGGGTAGCGCTGCAAGGAATCCATTTCATTTTAAAGACAAAAGAAAAAGTACATACAAATACTTACGGCAGAGTTCCTCCACGGTTAGCGTGTGCTTAATTAGTTAAATTAACCCTGCTGCGCGCAGTCTACTTTGATTTGGCATCTTGTCGGTGAGGTTGAGTTTACCAAAGATTGAAGCTAGCTAAAGATAATACTCCTATACCCGCTGCTCTAACTTACAAGTAAGAAACGCAGGTCATAGTAAATCAAACGTGTGTTCGAGCATTAGCAGTAGTACATAGTTTTATGAAATACCATTAACTTTCATAATTAATACCGTGACCGTTTAGTTTCGCTAATCATAATATCATAGTGACCTAGTATAAGATCTACTAAAATTACATTAAAAAAAGATAACACCAATACTTGTTGATGAGATTTAGCCAAAGCATACATCTCTAAAAGTCCTTCTCCGGACACTTCGTCCCGTATATATTAATCATATATGTACATCACTGTTGGCCTCTAGGTGCAGCCGGTTAGACTGGCCCCTCTCCGACGTTGATCCATCTCTCTATAGAGTATCCATGACGATTCCGAGGTATCCGTCAATCTTTTTAGGGCTGGCCGTTAGACCGCCCTTAGATCGACCCTCCGACACACTCGGATTTGGCTTGGTTATAACGTGTGGTGCCTCCTCTTTATATAGGTGATATAGGATAAAAGAGTTCGAGTCCTACTCTAGTCTTATGCTATCCACACACCGTACCCTATTACAATATTTTTTTACAACTTCTCCAAGACCAACTTATACACATATTTAACATAAACTCAATAAACTCCATCTTGGTAAATATGTCCTTCATTACTTTCAAGCCGTATTGCTCGAACCTCCGTGTACCTTTGCAGTTCAATGACCTGAACCACCCAATAAATTTGAACTGGTCTCAGACTTGTTGCCTCCGTGAGTTTGCAATGCTACTCCCTGGCTCCTTCATCACTCCACCTACAAATGTACTTCCTTCTTCCAATTCATTACGGTCAACCATCCAACGACTCTTGCATCTCTGGTATGTACCCAACTTTTCAGAGTATCCACTCAACACTATCATACATCGATCTTGAAGTCATTGTATCCGGACAACACCATGAACTGTGTAATTACTTTGGTAGCCTGTTGCCAAACATGTATGAATGTGAACCGCTCATTGTTAGCTATCACATAAAAGAGTTATCTGAATCTGACATCCTCGCTCATGTTCACCTCTATCTAAAACTAATGGAACTTCACAGTCATATTCCGAGTCATCTTCCCGAGTCAAATTTGCATTTGCCTCATTAACCTTTTGTAGATTTTCTTTGGTGAACTCTTGTCATCACATGCTTTTCACCAATCCTGATAGACGCAGTCGTATGGTTCTGACCACCTTGATCTTCAATCCTTCCAATCTTCAGTTTCGCTTAACTGGCTTGACATCTCACAAATCTTCCAATTTTGACTATTGTCTTCGAAAGCCTGAAGTCACTGGAAGCGTCAAATTGTCGCCAATCGAATCTGGAAAACATCGAATTTCGTCGACCCTGGTCGGATCGCCTGTCAGGCCAATCAACCCACCTCTGCACTCTGTGCATCCATAGCCGCATGCCTTGTTGCAATACACCCGCATTCAGCCTCTGTAGTCTTGGCTAAAGTATTTCTAGGCAGCGATCCCACATCTCCTCAGCCCTACTATTTTTACTCCACCAATTTGACCTAATTGATCCGAGTCCCAGGCCTCACCTCCAGACTACCGAGCGCTCTTCTCCTCCTGATCACGTGCTTATCGCCTTTGCTGAACTAGGCTTCGATTTTTCAAGATTTTGCACCATAGCCTCTCCCTCAGCCCATGCCATTAGACATCCTTGAAGTCATCTTCTCCAATTCAACCACCCGAACTGAAACCGACTCCGAACCAAACGGAATTATGGTCCGTCATGATCTAGAGTAGAATCCCTCCATAGCCTCAAACTCCACTTCCAACACGACTCTTAGTGGTTATCCCCGTGATGATGACATGGCACCCGGGTATCATCAAGGAGGACGAATCCGGCCCTCTGGCCATAGGATGGGCTGGGCCGACTACTTGGAGTCTGACTTCTACACGGGGGCGCCTCACCAACGTGGAGTACAAGACATGGACTAATACCTGCCCGGCATACTCGGAATCTGTTGTAACCAATTAGGAAATCAATCTGTTAATCGATCCGGACTCTTGTAACCCTATCCCGGTCGCCTATATAAGGCCTGGTAGGGGACCTCCGATCGGTAAGCTTTTAGTCATAGGCTATCTGCATTGTTTCATATCTCAAGAAACCTCGAGATCGATTCTCCAGGGCTTGCGGCACTCGGGATTCAAGCTATACCAGCCACCGAACACAGGACGTAGGGTATTACCTCTCCGCGAGGGCCTGAACCTGTCTAAATCCTGTCTCCCGTGTGCACCCATCTGGATTTGCTGTGCTCACGCCGTCCCATATTCAGTATTGGCGGAATAATACTCCGACAGTTGGCGCGCCAGGTAGGGGAGGTGCGCATAGATCCATTTACACGAATCCAGATGGGTTTCATCAGCAACAACGACGATTTCATCCCAGGAAGCATCATGAGATTCGCTTCTATGGACGTTGTTCCGGATCCTGGACAGCTTTTCCAATTCGGAAAATTGAACTTCATCGCCGACAAGGTCGGCAAACTTCACCTTTGCTACTTAGCAGCACGCCGATCAGCGGAGGTTTCATCAACTTCTCTGCGTGGACTCACCCCTGAATCCGCGCCTTCGGCCCCTCTCCCTAGGGACGAGGCTACACTGAAATCGGATCTGCTGTTCGCGTACAGGTTCTTGCCCGTCGAACAGAGGTCCCGACTGGCGGGCGCCATTGAATCTCTCCTACCCGTCCTCGAGTATGACTCGGATGGATACGAGAGCTCGGGCAGTCACCACCCGTCCCGGGAAGTCTTCATGGCCAACCCCGACTCGCTGGACAACGGCGGTGACCGATCAGTCCCTATCGTGGAGCAAACACCGACTGAGCTTGAAGCCACTCGACTCCGTCTCCTCGCCAAGGAAGAGGAGTTGATTGAGCAGCAAACCAGGCTCGCTCGTCAGCGCGACGAACAACTGCGCAATGACGACATGAGGGCTCAAGGACACCAAGTCCGTAACGAGCTCCGCATGCGTGAAAAGGATGGGGTTCCAATATTCCCGCTCCCTAGTCACAACATTGTCATTGCCACGATAGTGGCACATGCCATTAAGGTCCCCGAGGGCACCCTGGGACATGACGAACTCCGGCGACTCCGCATCCTGCTAGAAGAAATAGTTCTTCAGCAGGCCGAAGCCTCAGGGGACCGCACGGGCTCTTCAGCAAGTGCTAGGAGCTGGCGCTCTTCACCTCCCAGAAGCCTTTCGGCCGTGGAAAGCCACCGTTCAAACCCCGACCGTCTTCAGCCGGCCGGAGCGGTTTACAAGCGACTCGGGCCCAATCGTGATGCCCGGGGCACCATAGCCGCACGGAGCCGTGCCCGTCAGGACGCGGACAAAAACGCTCACCGAGCCGGGTCGGTCCATAGCCGACTTGGATCGGATCAGGATGCACGGAACCCCACTGATGTCGGACGGAGCGCTCATCGAGGTCCCGAGAGGAATGACCATGGCAACCGCCACGACGACAGTAGCGCCACCAGCCGTGGTCGTTCACCGACCTCCTCCGGCAATGGGTATGCGGGCCCGAAAGCATTCGGCACCCGCATCCGCAGTGTCATCTTCCCGTCGCGATTCCGAGTCACCGGCATTGACAAATACACGGGCGAAACTCGGCCAGACATCTAGCTGGCCGACTATCACACGGCATGCAGAACCAATGGTGGCAACGACTACGTCGCGATCCATTATCTACCGCTGTTTCTAGCCGACTCAGCACGAGCCTGGCTCACCAGCTTACCTCCGGGTTGCATCCAGTCATGGAGTGACCTCGAGACCCTCTTCGTGAACAACTTCCAGGGCACTTACAACAGGCCCGGGAATGCGTGGGATCTCCACAGTTGTACCCAAGAGGCGGATGAGGCTCTCCGAGAGTATATTCAGTGTTTCTCCAAGAAGAAGAATTCTCTACCCGAGGTCCGAGACGGTGATGTCATCACCGCCTTCTCCAAGGGTGTTTGAAGCACCGACCTCATCCACAAGATAGCGCGCAAGAACCCTCAGACTGTGCGCGAGCTCTTCGATATCGCAAATAATTTCGCCACCGGCGAAGAGGCCGTCCGCAGTGCTACCAAAGACGACAAGGGCAGGAGCAAGGGCAAGGTGCCCGAGTCCCCCAGTCGGGATGCTCACCCCGAGTCGTCCAGAAAAAAGCACTGGAAGCGCAAGGGCGGAGATCTCGTTGCTGCAGCCGAGCGTGCCCCGCCGCGCCGTCCTCAGCGCACCAACGCGACCTTCGAAGAAATGATGAGTCAGCCGTGTCACTTTCATGGACCCAAGTCCAACCACCTGACACGAGACTGCAACCTCTTGAAGAATTTGAACAAGCCTTACGTCCCCAATCGGAATAGAAAAGAGTCCCCTCAGGACGAAGGTGACGAATTCCCAAAAGAGACCGCTTATCTGATGATCTTTGGCGGACCCAATGGCTACGAGTCCAAGCATCGCCAGAAGATCACAGATCGAGAGGTCATCGCAGTGGAATCGGCCGTGCCCCAGTACCTGCGATGGTCCGAGTCCGTGATCTCCTTCGGCCGCTCGGATCACCCCGACTACATTCCCCACCCAGGAAGATTCCTGTTGGTGGTGGACCCGATCGTTTGCAGTGTCCGCCTCACCAAGGTCCTCATGGATGGTGGGAGTGGCCTTAACATTCTCTACGTCAAAACTCTTGACGACATGAAGATCCCCCGCTCCGAGATCAAGCCAACTGGTGCCCCATTCCATGGGGTGGTACCTGGCAAGATGGCGAGTCCACTCGGGCGGGTCAGCCTGTCCGTCACTTTTGGCACTCCCGATAACTTCTGGACCGAGACCCTCACCTTTAAGGTCGTCGACTTCCCAGAATCGTATCACGCCGTCCTGGGGACGTCCCTGTTACGCCAAATTCATGGCTGTCCCCAGTTATGTCTACCTGAAGCTCAAGATGCCGGGTCCCCCACGGGGTAATAACGGTACAAAGCAGTTTCCAGCACGCGTACACGTGCGACCTGGAAAATTGCAACCTCACCGCGGCTCAAATCGCTGAGGCTGAGCTTAACAACCTCAAGTCGGCTGTGGTTGGGGAAGCACCCCCGG
Source organism: Stipa capillata (assembly GCA_019208055.1). Lineage (NCBI taxonomy): Eukaryota > Viridiplantae > Streptophyta > Magnoliopsida > Poales > Poaceae > Stipa > Stipa capillata. Next base: position 42,893 of record JAGXJF010005185.1, on the reverse strand, counting down.
CCAAGAAAGCTTCAGCATCGACATCGTTCCAGTCGGCACGGGACACCAAGTCGATCCAGCTCGACCCCGAAGACTCCTCCAAGACGACGCAGATCGGGACTGCGCTCGGCGACAAATAGGAAAGCGCGCTCGTCAGCTTCCTCCAGGACAACCGGGACATCTTCGCATGGACATCTTCTGACATGCCCGAAGTTCCAAGGGAGGCTGCCGAGCACTCTTTGAATGTTCGGCCGGATGCTAAGCCGGTCAAATAGCGCTTACGCCGCTTCACTGAGGATAGACGTTAGGCAATAGGAGAAGAAAATGCCAAGCTTCTAGCAGCTGGCTTCATTAAAGAAGTGTATCATCCTGACTGGTTAGCGAACCCAGTTCTTGTTCGCAAAAAGAATGGAAAGTGAAGGATGTGTGTTGATTATACTAGTCTTAACAAGGCATGCCCCAAAGATCCTTTCACTCTTCCTCGCATCGACCAAGTGATTGATTCCACGGCTGGGTGCGAAATTTTGTGTTTTCTCGACGCCTACTCGGGCTATCACCAGATCAAGATGAAGGAGGATGACGAGATCAAGATGTCTTTCATCACTCAATTTGGCGCTTTCTGCTACGTTTCCATGCTTTTCGGCCTCAAGAACGCAGGCGCTACATACCAACGGTGCATGCAGCGTTGCCTTCAGTCGCAAATCGGCCGGAACGTACAAGCCTATGTCGACGATGTGGTGATCAAGTCCCAGAAAAGAGAAGACCTCCTAAGTGACTTGGGGAAAACTTTCTCCAACCTTAGAAGATTCAGCATGAAGCTCAACCCCGAAAAATGCGTATTCGGCGTTCTTTCGGGCAAGCTTCTTGGTTTCATCATTTCTGAATGGGGAATCGAAGTCAACCCGGAGAAGATCGGCGCCATCGTCAAGATGGGCCCTCCAAAGAGCCTCAAAGATGTTCAACGGTTAACCGGGTGCTTGGCGGCTCTCAGTCGATTCATTTCCCGACTCGGCGAGAAAGCCATGCCCCTCTACAAGCTCATGAAGAAGTCGGAAACCTTCACTTGGACATCCGAGGCCCAGGATGCCCTCGACGGCTTGAAGAAGTTCCTAACCACTCCCCCGGTGCTGGCATCCCCAATGCCCAACGAGCCGCTGCTTCTTTATGTTGCAGCGACCACCTAGGTGGCCAGTACCGTCTTGGTTGTTGAACGCTCCGAGCTCGGCCACATCCAGAAGGTCCAGCGCCCGGTCTACTTCATCAGTGAAGTCCTCTCCGAGTCCAAGGCGCGGTACCCTCAGATCCAGAAGATCATCTACGCGGTGTTCATAACATCACGGAAGCTAATCTACTATTTCCAAGGACACCTCATCACGGTGGTCAATTCCTTCCCGATCGCCGACGTCATCAACAATCGCGATGCCACGGGTAGGATTTAGCATTCAGCATAGTCTACGCCCCCCACACGGCCATAAAATCCTAGGCTCTCGCCGACTTCATGGCCGAGTGGACAGAAGTTCGGTCTCTACCCTCCGTCATCGACCTCGAACATTGGATACTCTACTTCGATGGTTCTGTGATGCTTCAGGGCGCGGGGGCTGGCGTCATGCTCATATCCCCCAAAGGCGAGCGCTTCAAGTACGTATTGCAGATCCACTTCCCGGCATCTAACAATGTCGCCGAGTACGAAGCTTTACTTCATGGTCTTCACCTTGCCGCTTCACTCGGGATTCGTCGCCTCCTGGCCCGCGGAGATTCCGAACTGGTGGTCCGGCAGGTCATGAAAGACTGGTCATGCAGAGACCCCTCCATGGAAGCTTACTGCCAAGAAGTGCGCAAGCTCGAAGCCAAGTTCGACGGCCTTGAAATTACGCGTGTCCTACGCCGAGACAACGAAGCCGCGGATGCACTCGCCAAGCTGGGGTCCAGTCGGGACGTCGTCCCGGCTGGAGTTTTCCTCCAGGAGTTGCATACCCCTTCTATCAAGGCGGAGACAACATCCGAGACCGAAGAACAGTAAGTCCAGGAACTCGATGCCACTCAGCAGACCTCACCAGAGGTCCTGGTCGTCGCTCCCGACTGGACAATGCCTTTCCTCGATTACCTCCTACGGGATGCCCTCCCGCCGAACCAGGCCGAAGCGCGCAACCTCGCGCGACGCGCCAAGGTCTTCGTCATCATCGATGGCGAACTTTACAAGAAGAGCACCTTCGGGGTCCTCCAGCGATGCATATCCCAAGATCAAGGAAAGCAATTGTTGCACGATATCCACTCGGGAGTATGCGGACACCATGCGGCGCCCAAGTCGCTAGTCGGGAAAGCCTTCCGACAAGGTTTCTACTGGCCGACGGCCGTATCAGACGCCGAACATATCATCCGCACCTGCGAGGGATGCCAGTATTTCACCCGGCAGACACACTTGCCGGCTCAGGCCCTCAAACTATCCCGATCACCTGGCCCTTCGTGGTCTGGGGTCTGGACATGGTTGGTCCCCTCAAGAAGGCTCCCGGGGGCTATACACACCTTTTTGTCGCAGTCGACAAGTTTACCAAATGGATTGAAGCCAAACCGGTGGCCACGATAACTACAGAAAAGGCCGTCAAATTTTTTCGGGACATTGTTTTCCATTTCGGTGTAACCCAACAGCATAATCACAGACAATGGCACTCAGTTCACTGGGCGAGCTTTCCTCCAATTCTGTGATGACTACAACATCGGACTTGACTTCGCCGCCGTGGCACACCCGCGCACCAATGGGCAAGTCGAGCGGTCCAATGGTCTGATTATGCAAGGCCTCAAGCCTCGGATCTTCCAGCGACTGAACAAATTTGCAGGCAAATGGGTAGCCGAGTTGCCATCAGTGCTTTGGAGCCTGCGGACTATGCCCAACCGATCAACCGGTTATACACCCTTCTTCATGGTCTACGGAGCCGAGGCCGTCCTCCCGACTGACTTGGAATACAGCTCCCCGCGCGTCCGCACCTTCAACGAGGCCGAGTCAGAGGAAGCAAGACAAGATGCTCTTGACCAACTCGAAGAAGCACGCGGAGTTGCTTTCCTCCGGTCGGCTAGGTACCAACAGGGCCTACGACGCTACCACAGCCAGCACATACGCGACTGCTCGTTCAACGTTAGTGACCTGGTTCTACGCCGATTCCAGACCAGCAAAGATCAGCACAAACTTTCACCACCATCGGAGGGTCCGTACGTAGTCGCTGGGGTACTGCGCCCGGGGGCTTACCAGTTGAAGGATAGCGACGGCAACGTCTTCACCAACGCATGGAATATTGAACAGCTACGTCGTTTCTATGCTTAAATCTTTTTTCTGATATCTCGGACACACGAATAAAGATACTTTCTCGCTTCGCTTGAAACAAGTTTCTTTTCCCGACTGACCCGCTATGTATGTTCATAGCGGATACTCGGCGCCTACGCGGCTTTCCCCATGTCCGTAAATCATTTCAGTACTGTGCACACAATCTGACGTTAACTCTTTGACTCCAATCGCCGATTTACGCCACAACCTTATGCTACACGGGACACACGCCCACGGCTAATCCCTATGCAAAGGAGACTACGACGGGTTGGCGAAGAGCAAAAACGAATGATCAACACGTACACGAACAAAGTCTTTTACGATAAAAATAACAATACTTGCATATTGCAGTAGTCTATACAAACATCACTCGGCATTCCCGAGTCCATACAAAAGTCACTCGGCATTCCCGAGTCCGTACAAAAATCATTCGGCATTCCCGAGTCTGTACAAAAGTCACTCGGCATTCCCGAGTCCTTACAAAAGTTACTCGGCATCTCCGAGTAGTTCACACACACTACTATTTTTTACAGGCCCGCGTGATCCATGAGGGAGTTCGCCGTAGACTCGACGATGTTCATCATCTCCGGAATATCTTCGTCCGGGACGTCAACGGCGTACCCCTCCCTGATCGCCTGCATGTCAAGCAACGGGTAGTGGGACCGCGCCACCGCCAGGGCCACGACGGCCCCCTGACCGCGAAGCTTTCGCCTCCAGTTTCTTCACCTGGTCGGGCACTTGCTGAAGGCGCTCCGCGACCGCTTCTATGGAGTCCGGGGTCGGCTCCTCTTCCCAAATGGTGCCGCAAGCTGCCCATCCCGCCGCCTGCATCGACTCAGCCAACTCACGGGTCTTCCTGAGGCGCGCCTTAAACCCTACAAGGACAACACACAAATATGAGCAAAACGACCGACGGGTCCTGACAAGCTAAAAGCCCGAGTCAAAAGGCTTACCAGCTTCGGCGTCCGCGGCCCTCTTCTTTGCCGCTTCGGCAGTCGCCATTGAGTCGGCGGTCCTCTTGTTCGCTGCCTCGACCATCTTCAAAGCTTGCCTCAAGCTACCGTCCAACATGGCTGCCTTGCTTTCGAGATACTCCACGCGGGATTTCTCCGCCGAGAGCATCTCCTGGAGCTTGTCGGCCTGGTCCTTGGCGGCGTCGAGCTCCTGGGCGCGGGCCCTCACCCTCTCGAGCTCCGCCCTGAGCTTCGCAGCCTCATCTTTGGTGGCTGTAGAAGACAGCCCATCAGTATGCCAAGAGGCAAAAAGGGCAACCAGCGCAAGTCGGACTCCTCACCTTTGGTGCGGGCGATCTCCTGGGAAAGGCCCGCCTGCAGAGCAGCAATTTTAGCCCCACGCTTGTGGGCCATGTCCTCCGCTGCCTGGCGGCTCGCTGCTAGTTTGTCCCACTCGGCCTTCCGTAGGTCAAGTCGGTCAAGGACTGGCAGCCGGTCCTGAAGGAAGGCGGTCTTGTCTTGCGATCGATGATTCAATTTCTACAAAAAAGAAGCCACGAAAGTTAAGCCACCCGGAAAGATTATCAAGACCCTCCACTCGGTCCCACGGACCCAGCGGAGGCTCGGGGCTACACCCTCCGGGTGCACTGTTCGTGCACCCAGAGTCAAACCTACAAGGAAAGCAAAGAACCCTCCGCCCGACTATCCTAGTCGAACGCAGGCTCGGGGGCTACACCCTCTGGGTGCACTGTTCGTGCACCCAGAGTGAAAACTACATAAAAGATAAGGGTCCTCCGCCCGACTACCTTAGCCGGGCAGAGGCCCGGGGGCTACTCCCTATGGACATAATCCTTGAAAGCAGAGATGACTCACCTGCATCAACGGACGCAACCTGCCGTTCAGCAGGTTGGCTCCCTCCTTCATCGTCTTCAGCAAGGCCGGGAGCATCTCGCCGAGTTGAGTGGCGATGTCCATCACATCGCTCCATTCCTCCTCCTCCTGAACATCGTCGATCTCCTGGATAGTCATGGTTGGCCGCGTCGGGTCCGATTGCCGGACCCGGAGCGGCCGGAGTGCCAGCTCGGAGGATGGCCGGGGAGGCGGAGCGGCGCTGAACTCTTCGACCGAAGATAGCGGGGCGGTTCCGGCTGAACTTGGGCCTGCCCCTCCCGGCGCTTCCGAGCTCGGGCCGGCGTCCCCAGGCACACCCTGAGCCGACGTTTCTGCAGAGGGCTCCTCCCCCCGAGGAGCGGTAGGCAAGGCAGGGTGTGCACCAGCCCGCTCAGGAGACGGCCGCATGCGGAGGCGACGAGGGCTGGGCATCCAACCCCGGTAGGTCCCCACTTCGGCTGGATCCCGGAGCACTCGACGGGGCCTTCGGGACGTCCCCCGTCCTTTGTGCCCTGCAAGAGAAACCCGGACCCGTCAATTTCGAAGAGCACAGACAAGCAAGCAGTCGCTGAAACACTTACTTGGCCGATCGAGGGACGGGGACGCGCTTCTTAAGCCCTGAGGCTCGCCGCCCAGACGTGGCAGCAGTCGGGGTTGACGACGTTCCCGATCCGCCCTGATCCCCGAAGGTGGTGTCGGCGGTTCTCTTTCCCCCCGGCCAGGGGGAACGTCATCTTCGGCCGCCCGAGGAGTTTCACTCAGGGCGGCAGCTGGCGCCGCCGGGTCGGGGCCAGCGGAGGAGCCGCCCCGCTCCGCCGGAACAGCGCCCACGGCAGGTGGAGCCGCCGAGTCAGGATGGGTGGAGGAACCACCCTGCCCTGACGAAGTGGTGCCCGCCGTAGCGGGCGTCGCTGGGCTGGGACCGGCAGCGGAGCCACCTTGTCCCCCCGGAGTAGCACCCGCTGGCGGCCTTCGCCTCCTGACGCGGAGCGGGACATCGTCATCCTCCTCGTCTTCCTCCAGGGCCGGCACGCTCGGTGGAGGAGGGCTGGGCACCACAGCGGCTGGCGTCTTCCCCTTGGAAGACCCAGCGCCCTTCGAAGACCCAGCACCTTTTGAAGACCCGGCGCCGGAAGAAGACGCTCCGGACACCCCCCGCGGTGGCGGCCCGCTGCTCGGGACGTCAGCATGCTGCGGCTAGTTCCATATCTCGTTCTCCAGGAGGGGAGCATTGGAACAAAAGCCGAACAGAACCTACAAAGATAAAAAGACAAAGCCCGAGTGAGACTCGGCAAAGAACTAAGCGAGAAAGGTCGAGGCATCGGCTACCTACCTGACTCGGGGGGTTCGCTCGGCTGAAGGGTGGCGGCCGCCCAGAGAAGTCCAGACTCGTCCCCTGAGCCAGGAGCTTCTCGAGTTGGCTCTGGACTTCCCCCTTCGTGAGCCCTTCGGCGGACTCCCGAGTCGCGTCGTCCTTGCCAGCATACTCGAACATTGGGTGCGCCCGCAGCTTCATAGGCTGCACCCGCCACCGGATGAAGGTTGCCACGACGACCCGCTCTGGTAACTCCGGACTGGATCGCGTCGGCGAGCTGTGCCATCAGGACCGTAATGCTGTCCTGTTCCCTGTCGAGCGAGGGTTCTGACCAGCTCGGCTTGACCTCCGGGGGATGGCCCGAGAATGCCGGGAGCGATGGCTCGGGATTGGCGCAGTAGAACCAGTTAGCGTGCCAACCCTTGTTTCGAGGACTACATCGGCGGGGCCGGGTAGCTCTTAGCCGCCCCGGACCGTAGCTGGAACCCGGCGCCTCCCACCACGGCTGGGTTGTCTCTGCTCGGCTGCGGCTTCACCACAAACAGGTGCTTCCACAGGGTGAAGTGCGGTCGGATTCCGAGGTAGCACTCACGCAGTGTGATGAAGCACGAGACGTGGAGCAGGTTGTTGGGGTTGAGGTTGTGGAGCTCTAGCCCGTAGAAGTAGAGCAGCCCCCGCAGAAAGGGGTGAACCGGCACCGAGAACCCCCGCTCGAAGAAAGAGCTGTGGATGACCAGCTCGCCGGTGTTCGGAGTAGGGACGGTTTCCCCCGCGGCGGCGCGCCATTTGACCAATTCCCTAGGCGGTAGCACCCTAGCCGCACGAGAGTCTCTAGCCGCGCCTCCGTCGCCGTCGACTTCATCCACGGGGCCATCGAGTCGGCGGGGGAATCTTCTTCGCTCAATAGGTTCCACACCTAAGCGTCTTCCTCGGTTTCGGTCGGATCAGCTTCCCAATGCGGGGCTTGCATCCGAGGTGGCCGGAGCGGGAGTTAGGGTTTTGGGTGGAGCGGCGCACACGAGTCAATTCGGGCGAAAGGAAGACGAAGGGTTCGGGCGCAAAGGGAGTGAAATTGCGTGTGAAAGCGTGAACCGATCCCGCGACCTCTTCGGAATATAAAGGGGAACGGATTGAGCGGTTCGGCTTCTCCACGTTCGCACGCGCACGGACTCTCCGCACCCACGATGCGCCCCTTCGGATTCCGCTACGCGCGATGGGCTGGCCACGTCGCGACTATTCCGCGCCCACGACTTAATGGCGCCGCGATTCGTGCTGCTTAATTGAAAGGGGATCTGACGCTTGGCCTTCTGGGGTTAATAGCCGTTCGGAATATACCCCCGGACAGCAACTGCAATGTGTTTTCCGCAAACCACTAGCCGGTTGCCGGCAGATTCGGGACCGGGCGTTGCGGTTTTAAAGGGTTTCAATGATTGGCCTCAAGCAGCAACGCAATCACTTGAATACACCTGAGTGAAGGGCAGTAATGGTGTGCCTTCCGTAGGCCACAAGTCGGATGCCGAGCAACTCGGAGCTACCGGATTCTCCACCTGGACCTTCCGAGAATGACGTTTCGAAGGCTTCAGGATCCGGAATTTCTGGATTCAGTGGAATGACTCGGTGTAAGGCTTCGTCACTCGGGAACCTATGCGCCATGGCTTGTTTTTCTGGTTCTGACGTGAAATTCGGAGGCATTCCTTCAGGGGACACTAGCTGGACTTAACCCACTCGGGAAAGCCAGGTGCTACTCGGGAATTCAGTCGGGATTCATGGTATGTCCCACGCTGGGCTATCAGCCGGTCTCTGTCCATCCGGATAGACTGGGTACCACCAGAATTTACCCGCTATTAGCTCATCCGCCATGATATTCCTGCCTTACAGGTGAATATCACTTGGCTTGTTATTGTCTTTTCCACAGGAGTTCAATCAGTCCTTCGCAATCTCCCTGCCAGCAATCAGAGGTCACTCGGGAAGCTTGCCCACAAGAGGAGGCCGACAGCAGTAAGATCGTGAAGGACTCGGGGGCTACTGATGATGACATGGCACCCAGGTATCATCAAGGAGGACGAATCTGGCCCTCTGGCCATAGGATGGGCCGGGCCGACTACTTGGAGTCCGACTTCTACACGGGGGTGCCTCACCAACATGGAGTACAAGACATGGACTAATACCTGCCCGGCATACCCGGAATCTGTTGTAACCAATTAGGAAATCAATCTGTTAATCGATCCGGACTCTTGTAACCCTATCCCGGTCACCTATATAAGGCCTGGTAGGGGACCTCCGATCGGTAAGCTTTTAGTCATAGGCTATCTCCATTGTTTCATCTCAAGCAACCTCGAGATAGATTCTCCAGGGCTTGCGGCACTCGGGATTTAAGCTATACCAGCCACGACGTAGGGTATTACCTCTCCGCGAGGGCCTGAACCTGTCTAAATCCTGTCTCCCGTGTGTACCCATCTGGATTTGCTGTGCTCACGCCGCCCCATATTCAGTATTGTCAGAATAATACTCCGACACCCCATCACCCCACGCCTTTCGATTCGGTCTCCTCGTCCATGCACACACACAAACCGAACCGGTCCGCATCCTCACTATATTGAGCACTGCAAACCTCGTCTGATGTAAATACTACACCCTTAGGCTTACTTGCATGTCACCATTCCGCTAGAGTCACGGATTCCACTAACCCGCAAGCTTCATGCTACTCGTGTTGCCGATCATGCTGCCTCTGGACCAGCCGGTCTAACCGACCACAGCCACCATTCTGACTGACCCCTGCCGCTTGTGCGCGACAACCTCCTGATTGCTTTCGAGTCACCTAGATCGAATCCAATCTATCTTCGACTTGTGGTCAAATTCTCCCTGTTTGACCCCGTCCTACTGCCGAAACTGCCAACGCCATCCCTATCGTCGACCTTTCAACGACCAGTCTGACTACCCCTAGGGCCGATCTGACCAGCTGACTGCCTCGCATCGCCGCTCCCATGATCCTGTCGTTGCTAGTTGCGCTGAGCCCAACGTCATTGGTCTGACCGCCCATAGGGACGGTTTGACCAACCTTCGGACGAACCCGAGTCACAGGTGATAGGCTCATCCACGCTGGTTTGATCACCCTCCTGCTGGAGCAATGCCACGTAACCACAACACGTGTGACATGGCCATGCCTCCAGCTGTGACCTGATCGAGCACGCCACCGATCGCGAGACCAACCCGACCGACCTTCTGCCGATCCAAGGCTATCGTCTGCCCGACCTCCTGTTGGACAAGGTCGCCTCCACCTTGAACGAACCGCCTTGGGCCGCTTGCCCAGAGTGTCCGATCCCAATCAAGCTATCCAGGCCACCTACCTGGATCGCTCGATCGCCATGCTCCAGTTTGCACCATATTCGCCTCGCACATTGTCGTGCATTTCTTTACGCCTTGTAGATGCACGATCTTGCATGACACGCTCAAGACTTTTCCGAGCCTTGTGCATACAACACCTCCCTTGCCGCACGAGCTCCAAGCTCCTTGATCGGGCTTATGTGCATGCCATGAGCATCCTCGGTCTCCATCGTGATCTTCTGCATTGCCTCTAGATCCAATCCGAACTTGAGCTCTGATACCACTTGTTACGAATTTAGTCTCTACAACATCGTGCCTCCGCTAACTTCCACAACTAAATACTGTGGCCACTTGGTTCCGCTAGTCGCAATACCGAGATCGCGTAGCGTAGGATCTACCGAGATTGCATGCAAGAAAGAAGACGATACATATGTTTGTGGACGAGATTCAGCCGAACTTTACATCCCCATGAGCACTTCTCTGAGCGTTCCCCCACATATGTTAATCATATATATACATCGCCATCGGTCTTCGAATGCCACCAGTCAGACCGGTTATGGACAACCGGTCAGAGACTAGCCCCTGCAATATTGATCCGCCTCTCCACCATCTTAGGATCCCAATCTTGACAACCTAAGTCTCCTAGGAAAACTCATGCTTGGCATGCAATTGATTTGTAGAGTTGTCGTAGCTTCAAGTGTAAGTTGCTTAGACCCACAAAAGTATATATTTGGACTTCCACGTATATAGAAACCGGATGTATCTGGTGAACGTGACCCGAATCAGCAATTCCATTTACGTCAACGAGGACTGTATACATGGGAGGTAAGAGCATCTCCAATAGCATACCCATATTTTGTCCCAATACCCAAAAACTACCAATATGGGTGTTTTGCTCAAAAAACGAGCTCCAACAGCATACCCATATCTGCATGGATACCTATAAAATATGGGTAGCCACCCATATTTTGCTACCAAATACCCATATATGGGTATTCCCTACCAGGATACCCATCCTACCCAAAAACTTGGCGCCAACTTCAATCGCCCAAAAGAGAGAGTTCCCCGCCGCCCCGCCGCCCCACCTTGCGTCGGTGCCGCCGATTCCGGCCGCCGGACGCCGCCGCCACCACTCCCGCAGCCACCCCGAGCCCCGCCGCCACCCTGCCGCCCCATCCCGCCGCTCGACGGCCTCCCCCGCGACCTCCCCGACCTCCGCCGAGCTCGCCATCGCCCCGGTCGCCGTCCCGCCGCCGCCGCGCTCCCCGAGGCCCGCCGCGCTCCCCCGACCCCCAGCGCTGCCGAGCTCCCCCGAGCCCCGCCGCCCGCTGCGCTCCTCTGCGCCGCCGCCGCCTTCAGATCTGGCGCCGCCGCTTGTCCTCCCCCTCCCCCCCTGCCGGATGCCGAGCTCCCCCGAGCCCCGCCGCCCGCCGCGCTCCTCTGCGCCGCCGCCGCCTTCAGATCTGGCGCCGCCGCCCAGGGGGAGGAGGGGAGCTCGGGATCCCACGGTCGCGGCTACGACCCGCGCGGCGAAGAAAGCCGCGCCTGCGGTGAGGCCCCCGCCGCCGGCGATGCCTTCCTCCGCGTCACCGGCTCCTCCAGCACCGCCCCGGGTGCCTTCTCCTCCCCTCGCGCCGCCGCTTGAGGGCAAGCCGGCGTCCTCCGTGTTTGGATAGAGAAGAAGAAGCATATGGGTAGCCAAATATGGGTATGCTATAAAAGCAGAAATTTTTTTGGCTACCCAAATCTTCTCTCTCCTCTACTCATAATGGATTTGGGTACCCAAAATATGGGTATGCTATTGGAGATGCTCTAATGCCGGAAACGGTCTAATTTTCTTATGAATAGCATTAAGATTTCGGAGAAAATATGCACGTGAAATGGAACAGAATTTCAAACCTGACCATTTTGTTAGGCACACCTTCCTATAGTCCTGATTTCCCCGAGAAACGAACACCAACTCCGTACTTGGTAAATTGGCAAAATTGACGCTCAAATTTAACTTTACTTGCCTGATTTGCTTATCCTGACAACGATAGGGGAAGTATGGGTGTGTAACGGTTCCTTTCTACGTTAAAATCGCGCGGCTGGACAAGAAAAAGGGGAAGATGCTTCGGATTTTATGTACTACGTGAGCATGGAAATGTCAGGGAGTTGCAGGCGATCTAGAAGTTCTGAAGGTGGATTCAGTCGCATATTAGTTGTGTCTCCTCATGACTCGCGAGGAACCAGTGGCCTAGCAGCACTGGATGTAAGCCGCAACTAAAGGCCTCAAATCGAGATAAAGGGATGCAAAATCGGATCAGTAGGGAAGGGCTGAGGCAGGGTACCACCAAACCAAACGGTTCTGTTCTGTCGTCGCGAGGCGACGAGTGCAGGGAGGCGAGAACACGCCGAGGCAGAGAGATTCGTGTGACGGACCCCAACCAAATTCGCCAGGCAGCTAGGCAGTCCAAAAATCAAACACACAAGAGGAGCGCGAGGAACACGACAACAAAAGCAAGCATGGACATTGTCATGCGATGCACACGTCTTTTCACCCTCACGTGCATCTATCTCAGAGTTATTAACTGATACGGAACGACGCGTCGATCCATCGATCGACCGGCAATTTCGCCCGGCAGTTTTTACAAACCTCAATGCGTGCATGCATGCAGGGCGTAGACGCCAGCAGCGTGCGTGCGTCTTGGTTCGCTCGATTCCTGAAAACCTCCTTTGGGAGGGGCATCCCCTCCGTTTACCCATGCATGTCAGGACTCAGTGAGAAGTCAGGACACATGTAGCCATGCGTCATCGGTTCAGGCTGACCGCGGTGCCGTGCTGTTACCGTTCGATCGTCTTTTAAGGCCTAGGTTTTGACTATACCCAGCAAACCATCGAGTGAATGGTCGCAGCCACTCATCATTCCTTGCAGGGAGCTTCAGTTTCAGCACTCCGTCTTCTGTTTCGACAACTTAGAAGTAGGAGTAGTAGAATTCAAAAAGAAAAAGAAAAAGAATTAGCAGTATAACTTCGGGTGCATACAGAGTGCACTAGTGCACCAGGCTATCAAAAAACACCAATAAAAATCATGATAATTTTTTTAAAAATTAATGGCATATGCATAATTTAGATCTTTCGTGCCACAAAATTTAAATTCAAATTTGATCCATGGCTTGGTAAATAAAAAAGAAAAATTTAGCTATGAATAATACCAAATTCAAATATTGAATCAACGGTATCCTGCTGGTACTATTTGCAGTCATATTTATCTTTTTATTTCTTAAGCTATGGATCAAAATTGAATTTGGAGTTTCGTGACATGATAGAGACATGATAGAGGAATATTATTAACAAATTTCAAAATTTTCATGGCTTTTGCAATAATAAATTAGATTTAGTGCACTAGTACACCTAAAAAATGCCAGTGCACCTAATATACCCCAGTAACACCGCACCCTGTACCTCCAAATCCGCTGCGAACTTCTTACGGACGGGCTAGTGTAGCATTACTTTCTGAGTTTTCACTGGCCATCCTGTGATAACCCAAAGAGGAACGGACCAAGAAAGAGTTGGCCATCTCAAGATCGATGTCGCATTGAGGTAGCCAATGCATAGGGAATGAAGAGCGAAACTAAAAAGAGAGGATACAAGCAACACGCCGGCTCCTCAAAGGCGCGCTCCCCCGTATGCAACTTTCAAGCAAAGGTAGCTTGGGCGATCGATCTAGGGGAGCAAAAGCTGAGACCCCTGGGCAAAAGCGGTTAGCAGCGCGCAGATGGCTGGACGGGTCGACGTCTCGATCAACGACCGCATGCAAATTTTTTGCCCAGAAGGACGTGCGCAGCTGCAAATTGTGCTGCAGGCTGCTGAAATGCACGGCCGGCCGGGCGTCTGATGATTGTCCGACATGCTCGATCCATTCCTCTCCATGGAAGGGAAGCGATGGGGATGGCCGACTTTGTGGTGCTAAGCTAGCTAGGCACCAATATATTCATGGTCCCGGCTCTCGGTACATATGGAACAATCGAGGACTAGTGGCCTTTTGTTTTCTTTCACACGTAAGTACGTGTTGACTCTTTTTTATTTTACCCTTCGATGTTGTACATCGTGCTTGTTTTGTTCCTGTGTGATGTGCACTTATGGTATCACTACAGGTATTACAAAAGGTAACCACGGCGTGAAGAAGTCGCAGCTCACGGACGCTAGGTCGACAGTTTCTCCTAGACCATTAGATGGTTGCAGTGAAAATATGAAAAACCAAGATTGCATAAGAAAAATGGTTAAAATTAAATCCACCAGCCCACGACCTCTCCTCCCGTGCCCCTACCCTACCTCGCACATGAGCTGCCGCTCTCCCCATTTCGCCCCGCCTCGCGGTCTCCCTCTGACCCCGCTCCCCGACATTGTCACCACTTCTCGCGCCTTTGCTATGTCGGGCTACATGACCCGAAGCAAGACTAGGGGTATGACACTGAGATGCCCAAATGTCGCCTTGTACCTCGGTGCTAAGTTTTGCTCAAGATACTCATACGCGGTAAAAATAGTATGCATGGAGGCAACATAGCAAAGTCTCGAGAAGTGCACGCAGTTTGTAAACAAAAATTCTAAGCACAAAGGTATCGAGTGTGGAGCTGGAATGCATTGCTTGCATGACATTGATACTAGGGGCTGCGTATAACAATGCCCAACGGCTATCTTACGCTCCGAAGGCAAATTTTGCAATAGCAATAACCTAAATGTCAAGTCAAAGCAAAAGCCACGATAAAGAAAAGAGATTGCAAGTCTTGAATGTCTTCTATGTAACCAGGTATATCATGAGGTAAAAGTCTAAAAGCATGAGTACTAGGCAGAAGCCTTAAACACCTCAAATATGAAACGCGTCGACGCAGCAATAGAATCATGCAAGGTCTATATTGTAAATGCTCATGCGCCAGCCCGGTATGCCTTCCTATGTGTGTCGGCCCGTTCGCCTTCCCGCATATGTTGGCCTGTTCGCTCACATCGGCCTGGCTAGTCGGGTCTGGCTTGCTTCACCCGCACCGCCCTTTGTCCCCTACGGGGCAGTAGCAGTAGCACCTCGGCCCACGCCAACCAAACGCCCCAGCTCGGAGCCTTGCAGCCACTTCCCCTGGCCCGCTGAAAAGCGGATGAGCGTGCCAACCCGGTGCCTCATATCAGCCTGTGGCGACATGCCTGGATGCACCGTACAGGAGACACGCATTAGCTTGCGCGCACGTGGGCATTGGCACTGAGGTCGTCCTAGCAAGATGACTATATCGGTTACAGTAAATTTTCCTTTGGAAGTATTCTGAAGTTTATCGATACTAAGAAAATGAGGTGTCATAGAAAACGGTCACGATGTTGAGATCGTTCTTGAGAATTTCAGTGAGTACCGGTGAATGCTTAGTGTGTTGATTCGAATATGATGTTGTTCTTGAAAGTAACTGCGGAGACATACTATGTCAATAATAATAAAAACAAAAATTAATGGTGCGTTAATAAAAATAGACATTGCTAATATGATGAATGATAGGTTTAGCATAGAGTTTCACATGTAGATCATAATATTAATATATGGATCACTAGGACAATATTATAGCATCGATAATCAAGATAAATAATCAAGTAGGGGACACTTTCATGAATCACATATGCTTACATCCGCCTACTTATATGATCTATTATCCAACCACGGTGTGGACATCCGTCTTATCACTAGAATTATTAAAGCGTGAGCCAGACCAATGCTTAAAGCATTGTAACTGTGCCGGGTCTTCCTAGAGCCTCCTCATGTTCCCCCCTCACGTCGCTGTCACTTTCGCTTCAAAGGTAGCACAAGTCCTCCCCAATGTTCACCTTAGGCGTCAATTATCAAGATGATCATACCAGAAAAATATATCAAGAAATCAAGATACAAAATAAATATGATCCAATACAAATAATCTTTAATCTACTAAGCTAATCTTTCCTCCCAAAGCCTATAAAGGACTGCTCATGATTCATAGAAATTACCAAGATGAAGTTAATGAAGACATTACAACAAGGAGATAAAAAGGAGAAGTACTTCAATTAAAATACTTAAACTGTCTTACAACCTTACTTCTTGACAATAGTAATGGAGAGAGTACAAAAACTATAGTGGCTATGGTGGTGGCTACATGAGGTTCCTCTTTCTCTTCTCCTTTCTCTCCTGGTCCTTCCTCCTTCATGGTCCTCTGGTCTCTCATCTCTCTGCCGCTTCTCTTCTTCTAGGTACAGTTATAAAGATCTATCAACTGTGATCTATTTAGGTACAGTTATAAAGATCTATCGACTGTGATCTGTTTAGGTCCAGTTATGAAGATCTATCAGTTGTGGTCTGTTTACGTACAGTTATGAAGACCTATCGGTTGTGGTCTATTTAATTATGATTATGAAGATCTATTAGCTATGATATGTTTAGGTATAGTTATGATGATCTATCGGTTGTGATATGTTTAGTAAGATTATGAAGATCTATCAACTGTGACCTATTTAGTTGTAGTTATGATGATCTATTGGCTGCGTTATGTTTAGCTATGATTGTGAAAATATATTGGCCATGATCCAATAATAAAAAGATATACCACTAGATGAATGATCGGATATTTTATTTGCTGGGATATTTTTTTAGCATATCCCTTCTTTTTCGAGTTCATCAATCATGTATTATATATATATATTAGATGACAAAACTCATATTAAAGCGCTGACGACTTAATTTATCGTTAGTTCATAGCCCTCCTCTAGGTGTTACAGAAATTTATATATATTAGGAGGGGCAGATGCATTTTCTTTTCTTTTCTTTCAGCTGGCCTTGGATCCTATCTAGAATAGTTGAGATTTCAGTGACGAAGCTGTAACGGTGCATGGTGATTACATTTTGTTAGTACTACTCTATTAGGAGTATCGTGCTTTTTCCTTCGGCTCCATAAAAACTATTATTTTAAATATAAATAGAGTCAATCTTTTAAAACTTTGATAATTAATATTTTTTCAAAAGCAGAAATTTATTTAGAAAAGTACTTTTAAAATATATAATTTTATGAAATTTTACAAATATATTATAATAGATATTAATAGTCGAAGTAGTATTTTCAAACTATATCAATATTTAAAGTAATAACTTTTAATACTGCTGAGCTACGGCCGGCACAGCGTACTTTGCCCAACTAGTAAAGAGTACGTGCAATGCACGGCAGGGCACAAATGCTGGTACTGTTCATATTACTGTTGTAGTTCTGTAAATGTCACTATTTATGGTACTGTTCATGATACCATTGCAGTGCTGCAGTTACTGTTCACTGCGAATCCCTCCAATCTCAACCGTTCGATTTAAGGAACCAACGGCTCAGATTGATTGTCTAAGTGTAATTTAAATTTGGTACACTATATAGTAGTATAGAAAAATGCTCTGAAAAGGACGGCTCTGAAATATGAACGCACACACTCGCAAGCCTTTTATTTATTGACTTTTGAGTGGTCGTTCCACACTAGTACATCATGATTAACGGTCCCTCGATTAATCTAGTACGATTCCATTATTGCAGATTTGCATCTCAGTGATGACGAGTTCTTGCAGCGAGTCCCCTCATTTCTCTGCTTTCTGGTAGGGCCACTACTTAAGATGACAAAAGGAGATGCTGGAACAAGGGGGGTCAGCGTATAAGAGATGGAATGGTGATAGGCCAACTCACTCCATTCCTCAAACCAAATGTAAACACGAGTCAGTTAATATCCTAGGACCAACCATTCCTCATGCCGAACTCCCACTAACGATGGCCCAGAAAAGGAAATTAAGAAGTTAACGACTTGTTACTCATGTGTAATTCTCAAACAAGCATCTCAGAGTCAGAGATTCAGATTCCCTATGTACAAAGCTTGATAGGACTCTCCGGAAAGAAAAACGAAATCGTAGGAAATTAAGAAGTTAACGACTTGTTACTCATGTGTAATTCTCAAACAAGCATCTCAGAGTCAGAGATTCAGATTCCCTATGTACAAAGCTTGATAGGACTCTCCGGAAAGAAAAACGAAATCGTAAGATCGATTTGCACGGCAAAAAGAAACGGAGAGCCTCCGGGGAAATGCCTAGTTTATTGTACAGAGTACATACACAAAGGCATACTCTGGTACTGATATCACAAAAGGATTTTTTTTCTTCTGACCAAAGTATAGTTGATCGTGTTTACTGCAGAGTTACAGAAGATCTAAGCGAACCGCACCGAATTTTCTTTAAAAAATTAATATTCTTGTAATTTAAAATCTAGGAAAGGTTGTGATGACGAGTAATACCGTATACCAGATACGAGGAGGTATCTATATACATATTTCCTGGATACCTGGAGAAGGTGTCGTATTCATTAAGATTTCAGGAGATAAGAGGACCTTTCGTAGAGGACCCAGACTCTCTTTAAACTAAAAGATCTTATCCCTACATTTGAGGAAGTCAACTTGGAGATAAGTCCATATCTCTTACGATTCCGGGAACCTCCTATATAAGGACCCGAGGGCCCCTCAAGAAGGGAGAGGCCTTTTGGAAAGAAAGAAGAGGAGGTTCGACAAGCTATACAGATCTCGGAGATTCCATTAGAAGCCCCGAGCAACTACAGAAGCCTCCAACCGTTTAGGTCTACTCGGAGAAACCCCAACTAGATTAGATCCCATCTAGGTTAGCCACTAACCCCTTTGTAAGGACACTCTTGATTCAATATATTCCAACAGGACGTAGGGTTGTTATCCCGAGGGAGGCCCAAACCTGTATAAAAATCTCGTCTGTGTGCTCCGGTACTGCTAGACACCGGTCCCAGGGGACCCTACCCTTCAATAAATTCTCTGTCTCATGACTACCATAAGATTGACGGTTTATCAATTGTCGACAGATGCCGCCGACCGTGGGGACCTCTTCGGCCGTTTCCGTCGAAATAGTATTGGAATTGACACGGGACGCCCCGATCCTCACACAACATATCGGCTTCTTGGATGAAGGCTTCTATGACAACCTCAGCAACCCGTTCGATCCAGAGCCAATGCCTGAGCGAGTGGATCTTGAAGATCGTTCCCCTAACGAAGATACGGATAGCGAATTGAGTCACTTCCGAATCGAATGCGCCAAGGCTTTTAGCGGCAAGTTGAGACTTTCCGACAATGCCATGATAGGTGCTCTGAGCCCAATGTCGGGGCTATCACCCGCGAGATCTGACTAGTCACTCGAGCAAGACCGGACCCTCAAGACCCCTCTTGAAGGAGAAGACTTGATGGATCTGGAATACACATTGAACAGGGAAGATCCCTGGATAGTCCTCACCATTGAGGATGGATTGAGGAATCCCGATGAAGCTGCTTGGGATGATGGTGCTGGCGATCCACGACAAGGCACTCGAATACCTCCCCGAGAAGAATCACCGGTTACGCTAAGGGTCCCCATCCTCAAACCAATGGATCCAAACACTTCCTAGCTAGGGGGAGGAAGATACGCGTCCTAGACTGCCCAAAAGCTCTTGGGAGTTCACATAAGCTGGTGAATCCTCCGATGCATGACCTCACCACCCCCGATGGAGAACGATGGATGCGCGAGTTGGGTGCCGAGCTACAGGAGGCTCTGGCGCAAGTAGAATCTTCTCGATTGATGTCTGTTACCTACAGTTCCAATCGAAGAAAGACCCCTCCGCCATCAGGCGAGAAAGAATCAAACCAAGGAAGAAGGCATCCCAAGAATAGGACTACTCGGGAAGCTGACCAACATCGGCAAAGAAATTGCTCGACCGCTCATAACTACCAAGACCTGCGCGATGAACTCGATCGATGCAGAGGCTTAAAGAATCGAAGGGAATGTAACCCGTCTCGGGAAGTCCCCAAGCGTCACGACTGGAACCGGGATCGATCTCGGACTCCAGAGAGCAGGGAGGTCGAAGCTTCTCGGAGAACCATCAACGGGTATCAAGCCTTCACACCTGATCTCCGGCGAGCGCGATGGCCGTCTCGGTTCAAGCTAGGGTCGATGGAGACATACGATGGCACCACGAACCCAGCGGAATTCTTGCAAATCTACACTACGACCATCGAAGCCGTAGGAGGCAACGAGAAGGTCATGGCTAACTAACTCCCGACCGCCCTGAAAGGGGCAGCAAGGACATGGTTGACAAACCTCCCACCAGGAATAATTCACTCATGGGGGCAGCTATGCAGCATGTTCCTAGGAAACTTCCAGGGCGCTTACGCCCATCCGGGTAAGATCGATGACCTCTTCCGACTTATCCAGCAGAAAGGCAAAACTCTGTTTGAGTTCACTAAGCATTTCAGTGCCATCCGCAACACCATACTAGAAGCAGGTGACTCTGACGTCATCAGGGCCTTTGTCTGCAGTAATAGGAATGAATGATGCATACAAGATCTGGTTATGCACCCTCTGAGAACGGTCGCGAAGCTAATGGACCTTGCCGAGAGGGCTGCCAACGCCGAGGAGACCCTGTTATGCATCAAGGAATAGGAGCGAAGCGCATCTCCGTCCCCCTCCAGGCAAGAAGGAAATTCTTCCAAGAGCAAACGCAAGAAGAAAACCTTCGGAGGAAACAGGGAAAAGTGGCTAAAAACTGACGAAGTAATGGCCGACCTGCCCACGAGACGTGTTTGGAAACCTTGCTTAAAAGATAAGCAGTCAGACCCTACCGAGAAAACCGGAAATAATTGGTGCGATTTCCACCAGACCGACTCGCACGACCTCCGCCAATGCCGACTGTTCAAAAGGTACCTCAAGGCGGAGAATGAGAAGCTTCGTGGGAAGTCCTCAGCAGAAATTCCAATTTCGACGAGGACTCTAGTCGCGAACCATTCCAGAAGGAAGAGCGAGCAGTAGACCATATGTTTGGAGGCTCAGCTTCCTATGAGTCGAAAAGGCAATATAAGACCGTATCTCGAGAAGTCCTAGCAACGGTCCCACAGACATGTCAGGCGGATAAGTGGTCGGATGTTCAAATCTCCTTCGACCAAGTTGACTGCCCCGAGAACTACGTTCGGCCAGAGAGATATCCGATTGTGGTAGAACCCACAATCAAGAATTGCAAATTGGCCCGAGTACTTATAGACGGGGGAAGCTCGCTGAACATCCTCTTCATGAGTGCCCTCAACGCAATGCAAATCCCAAGGTCCTTCGTCAAACTGGTTACTCAGGCCTTCCACGGCATCATGCCCAGTTCTTCAGCCACACGGATCGGTCAGATAACTCTCCCTGTAACTTTCGGGACACCAGAAAACTTTCGGACAGAAAAAATCATGTTCGATATAGTGGATTTCGAGACGGCATATAACGCCATCTTAGGACAACCCACTCTCGCCATGTTCATGGCGGCCACCCATTACGCCTACCAAAGCATGAAGATGCCGGGACCAAACGGAGTCATTAAAATCGGGGGCTCCACATGCAATGCACTGCTATGTGACCAGCATAGCCTGGAACTCGCCGAACAAGCAATAAAGGCATAGGTAAGGTCACATGGGCGTCAACCCTCGAGCCTCAAAGTCATCCCAATCATGCTAGCCCTCTCCTCACCTCATCAAGCTGCAGGGCGGCCCAGTCGGAGGTAAGATGCTTCAAGCACCTTCGCCTAGCACGTGCCCCCGACAACGCCTCCAATAGGTCAAAACACGAGTACGGGGGCACTTAGAGCGATTTATGAAAACTTGAGCAAAGGGGTGTGCCCTCTTTGTCCTTTCGTTTCCTTAGATTCCAGCTGTAAACTATGTAGTTCCTCCTCCTTTCTTAGGCTTTTTTGTAAATATGTACTTGGTTGTGTACAATAAATTTTAATAAACCGTCCATCAGAAATAATCGGCCCTTTCTA
Organism: Stipa capillata; assembly: GCA_019208055.1. NCBI lineage: Eukaryota > Viridiplantae > Streptophyta > Magnoliopsida > Poales > Poaceae > Stipa > Stipa capillata. Next base: position 21,275 of record JAGXJF010005185.1, on the reverse strand, counting down.
TCAGATGGTCGGGGGCTGGATAAGTACTACAGATTGTGATGTTCCGAGCGATATGTTACACAAAAACACTCGATGGTTCGGTACTCAAAAAACAGAGGAAGATCAAGCTCTAGAATCAGAAAAGGAGGAAGATCCCTTATTGCATCGACGAGTGACAGAGAGTCACTAAACTCTCCACTCGACCTCGACCTAAGGATTGATCAACCAGGAACTCTGACTAGTGGCGACGTCTCCAAATGTACATAGATAAAGGACCGCAAGGCACGAGGTGTTGCATATCCGACAAAGCCAAACAATTCTTAGTACTTGGCTAGGATTCCCCGACTGCCTATTAGATGAGCTAGCCAAGTGAACGTGGCACCTGAGGCAGCTTGTCGAACACTTAAAAATCCGCTAAACACCCTAATGAAAAACCTGAAGCAAGTCCATGAGTAAGAGACACGCAGTCATATAGTAGTGACAAAGAGTAATTTTACAGAATGTCGTCAAAAATTTTGAGTGTTACAGGTGCTCAAAGGCTAAGACACTCGGCGAATACATCGGCAGCCTCCCGCATAGCCTCTACAAGCTTCGCGGTCTCTGTACTGTTCGCCCCGGGCAACTCGTCGCAAAGGGTGCCGACGTCCATATCCGGGTGTCGGGCCTTCAGTAAGGCCAAGGCCATAGTTAGGGAGTCCCGAGTTCCCTGCCGGAGTTGGGTCCTGAGGTGGGCAGGCACCGTCGGCTTCAGTCGCGTGACCGCCGCCGCCAATTCTCCTATCCTAATGGTGTGGTTCGAGCTCTTGTTGGGGATATCCACTCTGACTTCCTCCAGCGCCATCTCCAGCACCCCCATAGCGTACTCCAGATGATCTTTCAGAGTACGTGGACCGGACTTCGACAAGTTCACCCCCCAGGCGTAGCTTGTCATCCTCTAATCTAGCCTTCTCCTTCGTGAGCGACTCTTCCTGGCCTGAAGTTTGAGCAACTCGGCGTCCTTCTCCTTCAGCTGTCGCCTCAGCCCTTCGACCTCCTGGAGGGGGACGAAGAGGGACATGGCAGCCTACAGCCGACAAGGTTAGTTTTCACAAAAAGTTGCCTTAAAAACTAATGATTTCATCCTCTACCTTCAGCAGGGATGCGATGTACTGGGGTAGGTCTAGGCCACCCTCGACGAGTTTCACCAGGTCCGCCAGAAGTGGCGGCATCACCCCCTCAGTAGACAAACAAGGAAGAGCTTCCGCCACCGAATGGACCGGGCCTCAGAGTCGGCGTCCCCGCTAGAGCCTCGACTGTAGTCTGGGAAAGGCTTACCCTAGGGAATGAAGAAAGGAGGCAGTCAAGTCGCAGCTTCATACCACAACTTAAAAATCCATGGAAGATTCACATACCGAGGCCGCTTCAGCGTCAAGGGCACCTTGACCCCAACGAGGGCCACCCCCCTCTTTGCGGGGGTAACTACCTCCGACCCGAAATCCGTCTCTGGCTTTTTTGGGGCTTGGGGGCTCCCAGCATCCCGCGGCACCTCTCCCCTGCCCCCTTCTTCGAGTAGGGGCTCGGTTCCAGCAAGCACAATTCGCCCGCCCCCGGTGTTGTGAAAAGGGGTTCCATCACCTCGGCACCAGGGCAGGGTAGAGCAGAGTGGGGACTAGAAGACACATGGGGAGGATCTCTCAGAGGCGACTGTGTAAAGGCACCATCGGTCCCAAATCAGAAACCGGGACGGTCTCATGACCAGTCACGGCGAGCCTCAGGCCTAGGTTTCGGGGGTCCTCTAGTGCGGGAAGGACCTCTCGATCTTCAGAAGTCCTAGCGTTGGGGTCTGCGATTCCGCACCCTTCACGCTAGAAGAGAAAATTACCCGAGTAGGACCCCGGTTAGTCCTAGTTGGAGGCAGGAAGAACAGCACAGACAAAGTAAGGTTTACTGCATAAAACTCTCCTTGCTCTCAAATGGGTCATAGAGGAAGTGACATCGGGACGCCGCGACGCCCGGACGGGGGTGGCTTCTCGAAAAGGAAATTTGTCCTTGCCAACACCTCAGGCTCATCCAAGGCTGCTAGGAAGGAATATGCCAGGGTAGAGCGGATTAACCTGAGTAGGCTAGAGGTAGTCAGAAAACGGGGATTACAGTTGGGCGGCAACAACACCATCTCTTCGACCATCCTGACCAGGAGCTCTTACCGACAAAGTTGATATATTCCTCGGTTTTGCCTCCTCGAAGTTGAAAACCTGCATCACCAATGACCCTGTTTTTGATCTTTTTCAGGCGATAGTAATATCGGAAGAGGTCGAGGGGAGGCTGGGTCCCCAGAAATGCCTCACACAAGTGTGCAAAGACGCTAGCATCAAAAAAGAATTGGGATCAAGATTGATGATCTCGACCCGATAAAGAAGATGGAGGGAGAAAGAAATCACAATGAAAGAAATCGGGAAAAACCACAAGCCACCCCGACTCGGGCATAGGTGTCTTTTCACCCCGGCGGGGCAGAATTTGACCCCGTACTGTGAATGGTTAAGGGTGAGTACCTCCGGTGTTGCGAGATGATTGGAGGTCATCTCTGATCATTCCTAGGGACCTCCGCTGGACGAGAGGGTTTTTCACGCCATGATAAAAGGAAAAGCGGAATTGGAGACGAACGAAAGGTAGAGGATGGAAGGGGAAAAGCAGGGAGTAAGAGCAGGGTGAAACCCTCTTGGACCCCATGGTCAGTCTTTTAGAGGACTAGAGTAAGATCAGGTATCCAACATTTACCTCTGCCGCATCCCCCGAGCCACGTTCCATCGCAATAAATGCGCACAGTAACTTTCGGCACACGATCTCTAGTTTTCGTGGGAAAGCGGGAAAAGCAGGCGCATGATATGCTGAGGCATGCTGTGGGGCCCCCATGTCTTTGATATAGCCAGAAGAATAGGAGGGAAAAAGATATTTATCACCACGCGAAATTTTCTCCGCGACGATCCGAGTTCTTGAATAACCGTCAGGTACGGATAAGTCATGCTACAAGAATCACGGGCTTGCCGCAACCACTCGGTAGGTTCTCGTATCAAAAGAGGAATAGCTCGGGGGCTTATTCAACGGGCTACTCGGGCATATTCACTTCCCGACTAGGAAAAGCTGCTCCGATTAGGTACCCTAGTTTTGCACGGAAAATAATTCCATCTACCTGGGAGTATATTCCGGTCAGAGGTAATACCCGTCTAAGTTTATTCTTGGTTGGCCCGTCCCAGGCCTCATTTCACATACTGATGGGGGCTTGATGATGAGTAATACAGTATACTGGATACGAGGAGGTATCTATGTATATATTCCCTGGATACCCGGAGCAGGTGTCATATTCATTAAAGATTCCAGGAGATAAGAGGACTTCTCGTAGATGACCTAGACTTCCTTTAAACTAGGTGATCTTATTGCTACGTTTGAGGAAGCCAGCTTGGAGATAAGTCCATGTCTCTTACGATTCCAGGAACCCCCTATATAAGGACCCGAGGGCCCCTCAAGGGGGAGAGGCCTTTTAGAAGGAAAGAAGAGGAGGTTCGACAAGCCATACAGATCCTGGAGATTCCACTGGAAGCCCTGAGCAACTACAGAAGCCTCCAACCGTTTAGGTCTACTCGGAGAAACCCCCCACTAGATTAGATCCCATCTAGGCTAGCCACTAACCCCTTTGTAAAGACACTATTGATTCAATATATTTCAATAGGATGTAGGGTTGTGTCATGGACCCTAGAATTATATATGAGTAGGGGAACGGATAATCGCCAAGGACCAAGAAACCAGTCGGCCTGGTGGCACGGTACCTGCGCCGTGAACACCAAGGTGGAGTGGTCCGATACCTGACCAACGCACCATACGCTTACCAGACGTCGTATGCCTTCACCGTTGGTCAAGCCGGCCGGAAGCGATTAAACTTCCCAAAACCACATACAATTCCCTGATCCGGTAAAGATTTGGTGCTTCTCTTGAGTCACTAAGCAAAGTAGTTCCGCAGGAGCCTGACCATCGTACCCTCACCCTAACCTAGCCCGGAGACTAGTGGGTCGCTCGAGAGCCCGGTACGATAGTCCACACCCTGCCTAGCCGGCACTGCATCTCAGCTAGTGGGTCACTCAACCGAAAAAATACCTCACAAGGTGAACACTAAGAGGAGGCGTAACTTCTTTATGATTGATTCCATATACTTCAAACATACACGCACTGTATGTGGATCGATCGTAGTTTAACAACTTCATATCACATGTCAAACTCTACAGGACAAGAATTATTTAGATATATAACTCACCTCTTACCCGAGAGAGGTTTCACATCACATACATAACAACTCGAAGATCATGTACATGCTTCTAAAGCTAAAAAAAAACAGTAGCAGAAATATCTGAAAAACCCTTGGAATGGTAGCCCAACCATCCCTAATAGAAACACGTAACCCACACGTGCGACCGAGAAGGACAAACTTGTAAATAGATATCCATTTGCGCAAAATCAGCATTATAGAAACCTTCGATTATAGTCTCACTTGCAACAAGTTCAGAATTGAATTCCGTAAGTACTTTTGTACTTGCAAGCCACATTCATATACTCATCCCATGTAAATTTCAGCAAAGCTATTAATCAGGATCAATTACTAACATGCATATCACCATGGCATGATAAACAACAACATGGACAATATTGATAGATCAATATCAATGAATATCACATGAACAAGTTTATCCTCAGATCTGAATATGAATCAATTCAACCAAGAATTTCATATCCAATAATCACATCAAGTCAAACAGGTTATCACATTCAAGCCATTCAACTACTTTGGAGATGGGTTAACCACCCAAAGCTCCAATCCATTGTTCAAGGTCAATTCTGGAGTTGGGTTAACCACCCAGAGCTCCCATCCAATCAATCCATCTTAATCTCCCTAAGCCACCAAACTTAGGGAGATGCCGAATGGGTTAACCACCCAATTCGACTAATGTGTGATCAGGCCAGGGAACCAGAACTTGTCTGACTCAAGGGATGAATTGAGAAAGCGTAAGTACAGGGTTGGCTGACCGTGACTTCCCACCAAATCTCAATTCAACCCGCCGTGGGTGACAGGTAAAGCCCTATGACACCGGTATCGGTCTAGGTTAAATCCACCTGCCGATCCGTATGTAGGTGACAGTACCCCGGCACTCGCATCTCACCATTAGGGGTTCCATATTGCATTAGTCCGATTAAAAGATCCTCGCTGATCTTGCAACATATTCGAACCTAGCAATACTAGTGATTCGCCATCACTACCACATTGCAATCATTACGACAATACAAGCTAGCAATTAACCTTAACCAATAGCAAGGCATGAAATAAACTTAAGGGAATCTTAGCGAGTATTTTTGTGAACTTGCCTCGTTGCTTGGAGAAGTATGGTGATCATACGCAAGAATTCCATAATACTCCAAACATCGGTAAGAAGCAAATGACCTCCAAAAAGGGAAAAACAAGCCTAAGGAACTAATTTGAAAATGGCAGGATGCATGGATGCAATTAACATGGATGTATTCGAGCATTTGAGATACGTAACTAAGATGGATGTGCATACTTTATGAGCAAGATTAAACAACATGCAGGTTTGATTGATTAATATTAGCTTATCTTAATGAAATTTGGATTATCGTAGTAATAACATGTATGATGTACATATGGCAATATAAAGGTGCAGGTTAAATCCCGGCGGATTGGTATAAGGTGTTAACAGGTAGAACTTTAGGTTCAACCTTTTTAGAGGCGACATGAACTATACATTAAGATGCCCTGACCACTAACACAACTTAACAGCATGCATGCATGTTACCTTGTTATAAAGGTGATAATGTCGTAATGTCAGATGTAAGGTGTTGCTGTTAAGATGAACTCAAGATTCAATGTGTTTTAAGCGATCTGACTTGTATGAGCTATACCGCAGGTTCAACTATGCGAGTGTGGTGTCAAAATTTAAACAGGGTGTGCTTGGATTCAACACAAGGTTTAGGATGCAATATGTTTAGTGAACTGACATACACGAATTAACACCAAGTGCCATTGTTATCAGTATAACATTATGGCAGTATCTTTCATATACGATTTATTGTTTAATTTTCGTCATATACAAGGCTGTTCCTAATTGACCTTGGTTGCAGACTCTGCTTAGATCAGTTCTAGACAGCAGGAATATATTGGCATTATTGCACAAACTGTTTGCCAGAATTGGGCAAACGAGTACTCTAAACGAAGCTATTGATAAGGGCTACCTTTCTTATTTTGGTATTAGCATATGGTTAGCAACGAAAGGTCACTAAATGGTGTCCGGAAGGTCTCAGCTTTAACTACGAGACCTACCCATCCTAGATTTAAATTGCTTAAGCAAGTTTTAGTGGATTAGCTCGGAATCGCACTTGTGGTATGGTCTAATGACCTATACTCGAATTAGTTGAGGCCTTGGCTTTGCTTCATTAATTAATCTGATCTACTAACTAGAATGGCTTGCACGTCGTATTAACCCGTGATGACGACATCCCCCATCCACAACGGCGCCCATTCCCTCTTCGGGACGATCGGGTTCTGAGGTAGCCGCGGGACCGACGCCACCTACCCGGCAATGGTGCTGAAGAATAAGTGGAAGAACTGGTGCAACGAGTGGTTCTACTACCGAGTAGGCGACCTCGGCTTCACCGGCGACAAGACCGCTCCTGGCTACACAACTCGCCAGCTCGTCGTCACCTCCGCCGACTTAACGAGGCGCGACGCCTTGGGCGAGATGAGCCATCAGCTCTCGTCGTGGGATCTGGTCGAGGAGTTCCTCCTCCTGAGGATCCGCCCGCTTGCCACCGGCTGGCGGATGAAGTGCCTCCCTCTTAGCGAGGGAAGGCCCCTCGGGCCATGCCCCTTCTACGGGTACAAGCCCACCAAGGGGTATGACCTCGCCCAAGCAAAGAGGGAGGCGAACCTCCTCCTCGGCCAGTTCTTGCCATCCGAGGCGGAAATCTTCTCGAAGATGATCGCGGGGCGCCAGAATCGGGCCTGCAAACTCTTCATGTGGGAGGTTCCTCCTTGCCCGGACATCGCCCCTGCCGGAGACGCCAAGACAGGCGATAAGAGGAAGCGGGCCGCAACATCCTCGCAGAAGGCGAAGCTGAAGAGCCTCGCCCAGGAGCTGGCGGACTGGGAAGACGACGTGGACAGCGATCACCGCGAGTCATCCGCCCCGGGCGGGGCGAACACCGAGGACTCGGGTGACGAAGAGTCTGATGCGGGATCACACATCGGGAGCGACGTGCGACCTCCCGCGAAGAAGCGAGCCGATGCACCCGCGAAGCCTGGCCCGGGCGTGGGCATAGGACCCATGGGCGGCCTCTTCGCGGCGGTCCATTCGACGGCTGTGGCCGAGGAAAAGTTTTCCTGGGAGTCTTCCTCGTCTTCGTCTGACGTGGACATCGACGAGATGGTCGATATCGTCGGAGAGGACGCCACGGGGGAGTCTCTTCGGAAGGACGTTCCGGCCCCGGAGGCGATACCACCCCCCCGAAGGCGCTCGACCAAGCGGAGCCTCGCCCGGGGGACATGTGGCACCGGAGCAACGCCCATCTTCGCCCGCGCCGGCGGCAGAGGAGACCTCGCCTCACCCCACAGGTGAGCGAGCATCGGGTGGCGACGTCGCGCCAAGGAGTTCCCCTCGGGTTGCGGCTATGGAGGGGGCCCCCGCTTCCCGTCCTTCGGGTGCGCTAGTGACGGTCCTATCCTCCTCCTCGACCCCGAAGGACAAGGCTATGTGTCTGGGCTCCCTCGACTCGACCCTCTAGCCTTCTCGCCCCTGAGTGGCGCTGTCCGGTCGACTTGGACCGGATCTCCTCGCCGCCTCGCCGCTGGAGTTCGAGCTTGTGAGCCACCCCGAGGCGAGGCTATCCAAGGAGGATGTGGCGTCGAGCTTTGCTGGGATGACGGCCTCCCAAGTCGGGGCGGCTGCTCGGGCCGCCGCGCTGAAGGTAATCCCGACTCGCCTTTTCGTTCTACCGCTTATAACGTACTGACATCTTCTGTTCCAATGCATGTTCATCGCGGAGAAGCTTTCTCTCCTAGAGGCGCACGTGGCCGACGTCGAGGGTCCACTGGCCAAGGAGCGAGCTCGCACTGCCGATGCTTTGGAGGTCCTTGACACCGAGGCGAAGAAGACAGCCGAGCTCTCCGCGTGCCTTAAGGACAAGACCTCCGAGGTGGACCTCCTCAAGGCCAAACTCGAGGCAGTAGAGGCTCGCGCCGCCCTTGCCGAAGAGGAGCTCGCTGCCGAGAAGAAGATGGCCGAGGCGGCGAGGAAATGAACAGTCGAGGTGGAGGAGGCGCTCTCCTCTGAGCGAGGGAAGGCCGAGGCTACGGTAGCGCTACTCGCCACGGTGGAGAACAAGTCTGCCGCGGCCCAGAAAGAGGCCACCAAACTCCAAGACGGCCTCTTGCTAGTGCATGAGAGGCTCGGTCGTTGCGCCATTCGAGACTCCCAAGCCTATCGGCTCATCTCATCCCTGTGCCATGCGGCGGGCCTAGCGGCCGAGGCAGTTGGTCTCGACGTCAATGCCTTCGACTCTTCCGATCCAGAGACGAGGGTTGTGGATGGCATCAAGTGGGCAACTCGAGTCTGCCACGACGTCCACCTCGCCAGCTTCGTCTTCACCCAGGACAACGCCCGGGCCTCCGCGGAGCTTGCGCTTGGCTGCTCCTACCTGGTGACCCGTTCCGAGCCATCAGTCTTCTCGGCCCGGGCTACTTCGCCCCGAAGACTTCTGAGGTGGTCGCGGTCCGGGACAAGTTCAAGGGCGAAGCCGACGCCTTCATGACTTCTGTCTGGAGCTCTCGCAAGAAAGGGCAAAACTACACCGAGGGCATTCAGAAGTCCCAAAAAGGTCAGCCCCCGGAGGGAGTTTCGAAGAGTGCCGAAGGCACTTCGGGAGAGGGTCCCGCCCCGTCATCCCAGTAGCCAAAGGTTTAGAGCCTACTCCGGCCATCAGTCTTAAAATTTTTTTGAAGTCCTGCCCCACCGTCACTGCGTCGACGTAATCTCGCCATGTGTGGCATTTTGTGAACTCGCCTCGGTGCGACATTACGATTTGATTGATGTTAAAAGTTGTGATGTTCATCTTATTGTGCTTGTTTGTAGAGGGCGTCTTCGCAATATAAGTCACCCGCTGGGCGACGTGGGTCTCATCCCCTCATGGCCATGTCGCATAAGCACCGCTCGCCCGGCCTGCCAATTCTACGGAGGGAGTGTTGTGTATTTGGGGAGAAGGTCAAGGAGGACATTGTCCCGGCGACGGTCGAAGCTTGTAGGGGTAATCTGCTCGTTGTGGTTGGCGTGGAGGTTGGGGAAGGCGAGGAGGTCGGGGAGGGTGCTCTCCCGACAACGGCCCAGGGCAGCGGGACCGACTTATTCCTCCTGGCCCTTGCCGCCGACCTTGACGATGTCGAGACTTAGGGGTTATCGTCTGGTTTTCCCTATGTCGTCCGATGTAGCTCACGTGTCCGAGACTGGGACAGTTAATTCTACCGTCGTGTCGGTTGCGATTGTTGTAACTTAGCGTGGGGGGGCACTGCCTTCCTCCCACCAATATAATTGGCGACCATGAAGTATTCATGGTCGCCCCGTTCTGTAATTGTGTATTTGAGAAATGGTTCATTTGTAAACTTCGCATACCTCTTAATCGCTCTTTTCCTTGTCTGGTGAGCGACGTTGTTTGATTTCGACCCGCGGGCGAGGTTATGAAGGGTACAAAGTGAGAGTTCTAGTTCATCTGAGACGTCGCTTAGGGCGAGGATCGTGGTGTGACTCATCATTCTTAGGGGCGCGGCGTTGGGCCGAGTTGCCACCTAGACGGGATAGGCTTTCTTGTCATTCCGAGGGGATTGTTCGTCGTCCTTAGGGGCGCGGCGTTTAGGCCGAGTTGCCTCCTAAGACGGGATAGCCGTGCTCATTGTCCTTAGGGGTGCGGCGTTGGGCTGAGTTGCCACCTAAGACAGGATAGGCTTGCTCGTCATTCCAAGGGGATTGTTCATCGTCCTTAGGGGCGCGGCGTCAGGCCGAGTTGCCTCCTAAGATGGATAGCCCGTGCTCATCGTCCTTAGGGGCGTGGCGTCGGGCCGAGTTGCCTCCTAAGATGGATAGGCTTGCTCGTCGTTCGAGGGAACTGTTCATCATCCTTAGGGGCGCGGCGGAGCGAGCGGATATTGCATTAAGATAGTGTTTCTTAACAAAAGTAGGTAACCGTTACAAGGATGACGTCCCGTCAGCTGGCGCAGCAGCTGTTGGCGATGTGTTTGCCAAATGTCTCGGCGCGATTATATGTAGTACTTCCTAAGGTTGTCGCTGTTCCAGCTGTGCTTGAGGACGACGCCGTCGAGATCCCGCAAGCGAAACGACGACGGGCGAGATGAACTGATGACCTCATATGGGCCTTCCCACTTGGAGCCGAGCTTGCCGTCGACCTCGGGGTTGAGCTTCTTCTTGAGTACTAGGTCGCCCACCGCTATGGGTCTCGGCTTAACCGTCTTGTTGTAGTACTTAACGGTTGTGGCCTGGTACTGGTCGATGTGCAAGGAAGTGTCTTGTCGCACCTCGTCGAGCCCCTCGAGCGACATCAGGTGGTTGGCATCGTCCGGTTGCTCGGCGATGCGAAGGGATTCAAACTCCACCTCGACCGGAGTGACGGCCTCCTCGCCGAACAACAGCTTGAATGGAGTGTACCTTGTCGCCCGGCTGACCGATGTGCGGGACGACCACAGCACGCTCGGGAGCTCATTCGCCCATTTCCCCGCAGGAAGCTCAAACATACGTTTTCGTAAGCCTGAAAGAATAATGCCGTTAGCTCTCTCCACCACGCCGTTAGCCTTCGAGTTCACGACCAAGGCGAAGCACAGCTTGATGTCGAGGCTGGAGCAGAAGTTCTGAAAGTTCGTCGCATCGAACTAAGTGCCGTTGTCCACGATCAGCTCGCGCGGGAGGCCGAACCGGCACACGATGCTTTTCCAAACAAATTTCTGCACGGTAGCCGAAGTGATTTTCGCCAGAGGTTCTGCTTCCATCCATTTGGAGAAGTAATCCAGGGCGACAACGACGAACTTGGCACCCCGGCATGCCGTCTTGAAGGGGCTGATGAGGTCGATTCCCCAACGTGCCAGGGGCCAGGAGGGCGAGATGGGTTGCATCGCGTTCGCTGGTCTGCTCGTGCCTCGGCCCATCCATTGGCACGCCGAGCAGTGCTTCACCAGGTCTTGAGCGTCATTCAACGCCGTGGGCTAGTAGAATCTGGCGGGGTAAGCTTTGGCGACCAGGGACCTGGGGGCGAGGTGCGAGTCGCATAGCCCCTGGTGGATTTCCTTGAGTAGAACCTTGCCCTCCTCTGTCGAGACACACCTCAAGAACGGGGCGCATACACCCCGCTTGTAGAGAGAGCCTTTGTGAATGATGAAGCTCCGGGCGCGTGCTGTTAGCCGACGTGCCTCGACAGGGTCCTCGGGCTCTTTCTCCGTGGAGAGGTACTCTTCAATTCGAGTCCTCCAGTCCTCCGGCGAGATGGCACAGACGTCGGCCAGCCCCTCAATCGAGGCGGTGGACAGAGTCTCGCTAAATGCTCTAGGGGTGGAGTGATCCCACCACTCGCTGCTTGGGCAAGGAGGTCAGCCTCTGTGTTGTCCCCGAGCGTGGAATGGTTTGAACGGTAATTCCCTGAAGTGTTTCTCCACTGCCCTCACCGCTGCCAGATACTTAGCCATCTCTGGGTCTTTTGCCTGGTAGTCTTTTCTGACCTGCCCGGTTACAAGCTGCGAATCACTCTTGACGAGAAGCTTGCGCGTCCTGGCCGCGCGTGCCTTGCGAAGCCCAAGGAGAAGTGCTTCGTACTTAGCGACATTGTTCATCGTTTTGAAATTCAGATGGGCCGAGTACGACATCTTGGCTCCCTCCGGGGACACTAGGAACGCGCCGGCCCCGGCTCCTTCTGGACACCAGGAACCGTCGACGTAGAGGACCCAGGTCGGGTCTTCCGTGCTCTGTGCGAGGTCTGGGTGAGGTACCGACCCACCAACGAAGTCGGCCAGGAACTGTGACTTGATGGCAGTCCTGGGAAGAAACTTGACCGCGAACGGAGCAATCTCGGTCGCCCATTTGCTGACTCGGCCCGTGGCTTCTCGGTTGCGGAACATCTCACCTATTGGGAAAGAGGTTGGGGACCCTGTATTGGATGAGCCAGGAAGTAGTGGCGAAGCTTCCTAGATGCCATGACTAGTGCATACACCAGTTTCTCGAGCTCGGTATACCGTAGCTTCGCCCCTTGCAATGACTCAGAGACGTAGTAAACCGGGTTCTGGGTCCGGTCCTGCTCCCTGGCGAGGATGCGCTGAAGGCCGAGGTCATGGCGGTGAGGTACAACAGAAGGGTGTCTCCGGGCAATGGACTCTGGTGGAACGGGGGCGAGGTGAGGTCACTCTTCAGGGCCTCGAAGCCGACTGGCATTCCTCGTCCACTCAAACTTTCCAAGCCTCGCAATGCTTTGAAGAATGGAGCCCCTTCTCAGCCGAGCGGGACACGAATCACCCTAAGGACGCGAGTCGGCCCGCCAGCTTCTGCACTTGCTTGGTTGTGGTGGCGGCTGCATGCTGAGGATTGCGTCAATCTTCTTCGGTTGGCTTCGATCCCTCTTTTTGAGACGAGGAAGCCTAGTAGCTTTCCAGCACGCACAGCCAAAGACGCACTTCTCCGGGTTCAGGCTCATACTGGACCTCCGGAGGTTGGAGAAAGTTTCTTTGTAATGTCGGGGCCAGTGTAGAGTCTGGGTGGGACGCTTTTGCTGATGATGTGTTCAATCCACGTATGCCTCCCGTTCCTACCGCTTTGATTGCCTAAGTGCTATTTGCGTGAGTCAAGTCGGAGCGAACATCGCCCTGCGTTCTTAGAAGCCGTGAACTGTCAAATCCGGAAGTAGCAAACCGGTGCGCACTTCATTCATGTAGTATGTGTTACTCAGGCTGTCATTCCCTCGTCCAATCACTCGGCCATTCACACCCTGATGATATCCCAGAGTAAAGCGTCCAAGAAGTTCATGAGGTTTGCAAGCACCCAGAACGTGGCATCGACTAGCGGTCGATGCGGGGGAGGGGCAAGCATCCGTTGGGCACACCTTGTTGAGGTCGGATGTAGTCCACGCACATTCGCCGTTATCCCGTTTTCTGCCTTCTTGACAGATGACCGGAGTTCGCAAGCCTTGCACATATCCGGGTGCAAGACCTCACTGATGTAGACCCGGCGTCTTAATAGATTAAACTTGGCGACTATTGCTCGCAGTTTGCTTTGTAGTGTAGGGGGTTTATTTTAGTAACTGTTGTCCGTAGACTTGTTCGTGTTGCGTCAAATAGTGGAGCGTGCGGCTCCCCCCCACTAATCATATTTTACTCAGATACCACATGGGGCTTGATGAGGCGCAGTACTCCTGGCGCGACATTACACATGTTGTGCTGCGTTCGTGAATGCGGCAGGTCCTCGGGCCTCCAATGAGTAGAGGTAGCGAAATGTCCATTAGTGCGTACAGTCGCAGTGTGTGAACTATAGAAGTGCCTCTGGTCTCCTACCTCCAGTCGCAGGTATCCTGCCCCCGTATTTAATATAGCTTTGTTGTGTGCGCTCATCCTCCAAGGGGACGGGGCATAACAATCCGGGTCTCCGCCGTCCAATCTGAGCTTCATGGGGATCCACCATTTCGGGTCTGCCGCTATTTTGTAGCGACGACATAGCCTTGGCTCGCCGGCGGACCGTCGTGACTCGCCAAGGATCTCTTGTCCCGCGTTTAGTGAGGCTTGGCTGTGTAGCTGATCGTAATGGAGAGTAGAGCCCACGGTGCAGTGTGATGCCTTCGGACCCGCTGTGAATGACGGTACATTCTCTCCTAGACGGTATGCTTTAATAGGTCCGACCCGAGTCGCTGGTGTCTTTCTCGATGCATTACGTAGACAGTACAAAGAGCCTGGTCCGCTCATCTAGGCACCTGTTAATGACTCCGGTATACGGGGGATGGGGGACCTTCAGGTGAGGGCGTTCGTGAGGGACCCTTGTGCCCGCAGAGATCTTGTTTGTAGCGCCATCCGTCCAAGGATCACTTGTACTGTGTAGGGGGTCGAATGCAGTGTCAACCACGTTTCAGCAGCTAAGCACGGCGTCTCAAAGCGCGTATCTCTCACCTTCAGTCCTAGAATTTGACCGTGGAGCTGTCGATTCGGCAGCAAACCGGTCTACTGATCGGCATCACCGCCTGAACCCGTGGAGGAGGGGACGCACAAACACAAACGACAGACAGCCTAAGACTGGAGGCATGAGCGCATGATGCCATCCCATCCAAGGTGGAAGCGAACAAGATATCGGCGAGCTGCCCCCGTCGACGAACACACGCCAGACCTCCACCTTCAATATGATGGCCGAGATGACAAGGGCGTCGTGATGCGGGAGGACGATGCCCGCGGCATCCTCCGGGCCGAAGGTGATCGAGGTGCTCATCCAGGCAGGGAGCTCTGTCGGGGGGTAGGCCCTATATGTTGGGACTCGGCGGACGATACTCCCTTGCGCTGGCGCTTCGACGGGAAGTGTGGGCGCTTCTCCCCAGTGATCGCATGGACGACACAACGTGGCTCCTGCCCACCGGCAGGCGGTCCACATCGCGGGGACGGAGGGGGGAGCCCTAGGGGAGCCTCGACCCGAGCTCCTGTGCGCGCTGCCCTTCGCCCATCGGAGGGGGAGGGAGGGGCCCGAGCTCGGGCGACGACCTCGCACTCGGCCGTCGAGTGCGAGCACAATTTGTGCAGCTGCAGTACTTTCGGTGAGGGCCCCTTGGCGAGGCGGGTCCGCTGATGACGATCCACTCACGCCTCGGTTCTTGTCCGGCCGCACATAGGGCTCCCTCCCGCGCTGCCGCGGTGACTCGGGAATGGAGGGCCTTGACGCGGCGGGAAGCGGGCTGCCTGTCGTCCTTGAGCTCGTACTCGGCACTCGGCACGGCACTCTTCATCCTCCTCGTACTTGGCACGCTCCTCGTCTCGCCGATTCCTCCTCGAACACATGATGTACATCGTGGCGCCTTGGACGTCGCCCTTCTGCCTTTTCCATCCCCGCGTACACCAAGACGCCTGGCCTCCTCCCTTCGCAGGATTTGCCCTTCCTCCACGCGGGCGTCGACCTCCATAATGTCATACAGTTGCTCTACCGGCTCGGCGCTTCCTCTCGAGCTTGTCGGCCAAGGCCTCATTGCTGATGCCTCGCCGAGCGGCCTCGCAGATGGTCTGCTCGGTGAACCTTCACCTGGCACTGGACTTCAAAGAATCGACGTTGAAACGCCGAATAGTCTCGCCGGGTGCTGACGGAGGTTGCTGAGGTCTGTCGAGGTCATCTCTTTGTTGCGGCACCCCTGAAAATGCCCGTGCAGTTTGTCGCGCAGCTGCTCCCATGAGTATATCACTGCGAGGCTCGAGGCCAAGGTAACACGCCTGGGCGATACTGTGAGGGCGAGGAGTAGGCTCTTCGCCATGATGGCCTCGCCACCCCTGAAGCCATCACCGCCGCCTCGTACACCCTTGTGTACAGGACCAGGTCCGTCGTACCCACGTATTTTGGAGGTCGACGGGACGAAACTTGGGCGGGACCGGGACCGCCATGAGCCCCGGGCTCAATAGGCTCGCCATGCTCGTGAGGTCGATGACCTCCGGGTGGCGGACGATGTGCTCTGGTTGTTGTTGGTCAACATGTGCTTTGCCCGGACGTTGCTCGATATGTGGGTACCCCTGAGAACTCGGGCCGATCTCGCAGCTACGGATGGTTTCTCGGGGCAGTTTGCTGGTTCTGCAGTATGTTCACCATGAGACGCGCCACCTCAAGGTCCGCCTCCCCCATGTACGCCGCCGCCCGCGCCCGCGCCGTGTCCAAGTCTCTAAGGAGAGCCTCGGCTACCGGGGAAAGGGACGAGGGTCTCCGCGCGTGCGGTGGAGCGACCCTCGGCCAGCTGACGGCGCAATTCTTTTGTGGCGTGGGCCTCCGGCAGGGGCAGGGGAGTCGCCAGGACTCGTGTCGCCTCTAGCTGTGCTCGGTATAGACCGGCCACCTGTTGAGATTGGGCGTTCGCCTTTAGCGCCTCCAACTCCGCTACCTGGAGACGTGCTTGCAGCACCGCCGACCTTTTCGCTGCCTCCTCAGCCTGCCACCGTAGGCCTTCCACCTCATCCGCCAAACTCCGCGTGCCCACAATGGCTTTCGCCGTTAGCGGCGCCTGCGCCCCGACAGGTGGGACTGCAGCCTGGGACCCCCCATCCGTCGCGACACCGGAGGTGAGCTCGCACGGGCGATCAGGTCCGACCGTCACAGCCCTCGTTGCCTCCACGTTTATCTCGCCTTCCGCTGGAGGGGGAGGGAGCTGAACCTCGCGTCTTCCGCCTGCCGCCGCCTTCTGCCTGGTTGTGGTCGCCCCTTTCTTTGGTCGAGGTGGCATGGTGAAGCTCCGGGTCAGAAGTACGTCGCCCCTTCGTCCCCACGGTCAGCGCCAATTGTCGACGAAACATCTCTCGGACAGTAAACTTGGGCACCCCGGGTCGAAGGGCCGAGGTGCTAAGAGGACAACTTGGGGAACGAAGCCTAGTGACCACGAGAACCGCCCCAACTACCGCCGAAGATTAATATAGGGACTGCGATGAAAGATGGAATTGGAGTTCAAAGGAGTGAGCTTGGATTCATATGGGGTGTCGATTCGCCCTTATATAGGCAAAACCGACTTACAAGTGAAAATACATCGCTGTCCTTAGACAGATCACAATCTTATCCTAAACTGTGTCACCGTACATCGGGTGAATCAGTACTCTCCTCCTCGCCGCTACCTACTATATAAGCCGGCATATCCCCGATGCGCCTCGCCGGTACGGCCCGCAACCGTGCTCGCCGCCTTCTCGTGGGCAAAGAGCTGTTTTCCACTTCGGACCGAGCCCCTTCCTCCTCCGCCTCGTCCCGGGGGGGAGGGGGATGTTGTCCTCAGCCCAGCTTGGGACAGGCGACTTGGTCCGAGTCCTCCTGGTCACCTCGTCCAGGAGGAGGGGGGCTACTCGCTCGGGGCCTCACCTCCGGAGGGCGACTTGGCCTCGCCTCGTCCGTCGGATGTCCCTGCATAGCTATAGCACAAATTATCAAGCATAAGATATATTAGGGGGTACCTCGTCCGAACGACGTGGCTGGACTCCCCTAACAATGAAGGACTCGGAGAAACCTTTGTTCCCAGGTTACAAAACAAAATACACAAGGTTGTCTTCCATTCTTGAACTATTCAAATTGAATGCAAGCAATGATTGGTTTGACAAAAGTTCCACCTCACTGTTACGACTAATGACAGACATGCTTACAGAGAGAAACAAGTTGCCCACTAACACTTACAAAGCCAAGAAAGTTCTTTGTCTGCTAAGATTGGAAGTAGAAAGGATTCATGCTTGTCGGAATAATTGTATACTCTTCTATAAAGTTTATAAAAATTAGCAAGTACGTACAGTGTGCAAGGCATCTTGATACAAGCAACATAACATTGAAGGTGATGACTCAAAAAAGAACTCCTGCTAAGAGCGTGTGGTATCTTCCTATAATTCCCCATCTGAAGGGTTTGTATGTGATGATGAATAGTACAGTATCCCACGTATTAGGGGTATCCGAATACCGAATCCCAGGACTTTAGGAAGGTACAGCGTACCCGGGGAGGGTCCCTGGACGATAAGGTAACCCCTCTCGGGAAGGGAAGACTCTCCTTAAACTAGGAAGTCAATCCCGACGTTTAAGGATACCAGAGTCCTACTCGGGTGTAAGTCCACGTCCAGTACGACCCTGGGAACCCCCTATATAAGGATCAGCAATCCCATAGGGGAGGACAAGTCAAATTAGGTCAAGACAGGTTCAGCAGATCAATCTAGTCGCAGCACCAGGAGGCGAAGCCCTAGAAGACCCGCAGCCTCGAAGGAGTCGAGCCCGGTGGTTTAGGATAGTTAGTCTACGATTAGGCCTAGGATAGCCACTAACATACACCCCCCATTGTAAGCGTGTTCTTCATCAATATATAGCAACAGGACGTAGGGTTATTATCCTGAGGGAGGCCCGAACCTGTATAAAAACGGCTGTCCCCTGCTGTCAGATCTCCTGGCACTTGGGCCCTAGAGGTCCGTACCCCCCAGCAATCCTCATTCCACGAATACCGTAAGATCGCCGATTCACCGATCGTTGACAGATGGCGCCGACCGTGGGGACCTCTCCGGACCAAGCCGTCCAGGAAAGATCAGAGTCGACAGGACGCGCAACTAAGCGCGATCAGATCCCAGCGCCGTTTGCACAGCCCTCACCGGTCCTGACCGAGGGGGAGGAAGCAAACTCGGCAGGAAAACCGATCGCACCCTCGCCCCGTACTGGGTACTCGGACCAGGGTTTCTACGACAACTTTGGCCCTATGGTTCCGTACCCGGTTACGGACCGAGTGGATTTCGGAGAATACGCCCCTGAAGAAGACTCGGATGGCGAAGCAGATCACTTCAGAACCGAGTGCGCCAGGGCCTTCAGCGGGAAACTGGTCTTGAACGACGACTCCCCGGCAGGAACGACCAGCCCCATGGTTGAAATTTCTCCTGCGAATTCTGATCGTGAGGACGATCAAGAGCGTACCCACGTCGCGTCCGATGAGGACAACGTGATGGAATACGAGTACACCTCGTCCAGCCAAGGACCTCGGATGGTACTCGCGATCGACGACGGTCGAGAAGACCTCGAAGATCACAATCTGCCCGGGGGCTCGCACATAGATGCCTCCCACATGAACGGGGGCTTACCCGCCGCCGGGGAAAGAACTCCCCGCCGGAACGAAGACTTGCCTGCCGCTGGGGAGAGATCTCCCCCGGGAACGAGGGAGTACGTGTCCCGAACTGTTCGAAGACTTGCGAAAGTGCGCAATCTGCTGTCACAGCCTCCCGTGGCGGACTTATCAACACCTGCGGGTGTGCAGTGGCTGCAACGGCTGGGGGCTGACCTCCAAGAGGCTCAGAACCAGGCCGAGTCTTCCCGAGCCCAGTCAGTGGCCCGTAGCTCTACTCGGGTGGACACCCCTCCTCCGCCAGGAGAGCGCGATCGGGAGGGACGACACCCCAGGAACAGGCCTCCTCAGGAGGAGCCACCTGTCGACCTCCGAGAACAGCTCGAAAAGCGCCGCCGCCAAAGGCGTCAGCAAGAGCAGCAACCTTCTTGGAGAGACCACGCACAAAACGCCAATGCTCGGGGCCGATCTTCGACCTCGAATAGCGGCGAGACTGCGCGTTATCGGGGCTCCTTCAGCGGATGCCAGGCGCTATCCCAGGAACTCCGACAGGTACGGTGGCCTTCTCGTTTCAAGCCCGGCTCGCTAGAATCGTACGACGGAACCACGAATCCCGTGGAATTCTTTCAGATCTACACCACCGCGATCGAAGCAGCCGGAGGGGACGAGAAGGTTATGGCCAACTATCTTCCTACCGCTCTCAGAGGAGCCGCTCGGACATGGTTGACGAATCTACCCCCAGGAACGATCCATTCGTGGGGACAGCTATGCGACATGCTACTCGGGAACTTCTAGGGTACCTTCCCAAGGCCTGGTCGGGTCGACGATCTATTCCTTGTCGTCCAACGACCAGACGAGACTTTCCGTGAGTTCACCAAAAGGTTTAGTGCTGTCCGCAACACTATCCCAGAGATAACCGACTCGGACGTCATCCGCACCTTCACTCGAGGCAGCCGAAACGAGATGTGCACGCACGATCTGATCATGCGGCCACCGAGGACCACCAGGCAACTCATGGATCTGGCCGAGAAGGCCGCCTGTGCGGAGGAAACCCTGCGCTATATCAAACAACAGCGGGGTGAGTCGACCAGTTCTCCCCTCCGGTCGAGGAGCGAGTCGCACAAGGCCAAGCGCAAGAAGAAGCCTTCCGGAGGAAATAAGGAGAAAAGGATCAGATCCGACGAGGTAATGGCCGAGGTCCCCGAAAAGCACACCTGGCGGCCACGTTCCAAGGACAAACCTACCACATCCTCCGACAAGTCATCAAAGCCCTGGTGCGACTTTCACCAGACCGACTCGCATGATCTGCGACAGTGTCACATCTTCAAGAAGTACCTTCGGAAAGAAAGAGAGAGGTTCCGCGAGGAGAACCCTCAGGTCGCAAATAACAGTCGGGAAACGACTTCCGACGATGATGATTCCACTACTGAGCCTTTCCAGGGGCATGTTAGAGCAATCAAGCACATATTCGGGGGCTCAACCTCTTATGAATCCAAGATGCAGTATAAGGCGATCGCCCGAGAAGTTCTCGCGAGTGTCCCGCGGGTCCCTCGAGCGGTCAAGTGGTCTGAGGTCACGATCTCTTTCGACCAGACCGATTGCCCCAAAAATTGCGCTCGACCGGGACGGTACCCTATTGTGATCGAGCCAACGATCAACAATTGCCGAGTGGGCCGCGTGCTGATAGACGGAGGGAGCTCCCTCAATATCCTATTCGCTAACGCCCTCGACGCCATGCAAGTGCCCCGATCGTCTGTTCAGACGGTGACGCACGCCTTCCATGGTATCGTCCCGGGCTCATCGGCCACGCTGATCGGGCAAGTCACGCTCCCGGTTACCTTCGGTACACCGGAGAACTTCCGAACAGAGAAAATCCTGTTTGACGTAGTCGATTTCGAGACAGCCTACAATGCTATCTTGGGACGCCCTACTCTGGCCAAGTTCATGGCAGCTACGCACTACGCCTACCAGTGCATAAAGATGCCCGGCCCAAAAGGTGTCCGCGCGATAAGGAGTTCCCCCAGAGAAGCACTCCTCTGCGACAAGAGCAGTCTCGACCACGTGCGGGTACCCCTGGGGGACGGGGGACATATGCCCTCAAAAACCAGTACGGCCGTGAAAACCCACGGCGAGATAAAGGTAATTCCTCTGAATACGGCAGAGCCCACCAAGACAGTCCGGATCGGGTCAACGCTTGATCCAGACTTGGAATCATGCTCGTCACTTTCCTCCGGGGCAACTCGGACGTCTTCGCGTGGCAACCATCCGACATGCCGGGAATCCCTAGGGAAGTAATTGAGCACAGGTTAGCCGTCCGTCAGGACGCCGTACCAGTGAAACAAAAACTACGGCGATTCACCCCAGATCGGAAGGAAGCCATCAAGGTGGAAATCGAAAAACTCCTGAAGGCCGGCTTTATCCGAGAAGTCGAGCACCCTGTG
>JAGXJF010005184.1:0-201359 GCA_019208055.1 Stipa capillata | reverse complement strand
ACAAGTATCAGTATGGTGCATGGTATGTATTTTATGAGTGCACCTTTTGCACCATCCACCACCCGTCTAACAAGTGGGGGTGGGGCAGAATCCAAAAAGTTACATGGGGAGACAAAAGTTCAAAAACTTTTACTAGATAAAAGTTATTTGCCGTAGCCATCCAGGTAACAAAAATAATATAACAGAAAGAACCAAACAAGAAGTTATAAGGACTGATGGTAAATGACTCAACACAAAACATTACCATACCTTTTCTTCCTCCCTCATGCGCTCTTTCTCTTTCAACCTTTCTTTCAGGCGGACGACACACTGTTCAAAAAGCTCTCTAGCATATGTCTCGCTGTCCAAAGCCCTAATGCAACAAGTCCAGCAGATAAAATCATTCCCTATCCCGAGAGGCAAAAATAACAAACAGAAAATATAATAACAGGCGCTACCACACAACACACAACAGATCAAAAACAATTTTACAGAGAATGTATGTTGGTGTGAGAGTCGACCCCACTAAACATGTTTTCTAGTAACAAGGCTCTGTCCAATAGAACATTTGCTTGTTACTCGTGCCTAGGTACAAGAGCCAAGTAACAACCACTTTTCTCTCCATCTCTTCCCCATCACCCAAAAATCCTATGTGGCACAATTTAAGTAACGAGTGATGTAGACTGTTGGAGATGCTCTTAATAATAGTATTAGTTTTCTCGCTGGCAATGCTAGCACACCAGCCAGTTTAGTGTAACAAGCTGGCATGGCACACTGTTAGCAACTTAGAATAATACTTAGGGGGTGTTTGGTTGGGCTTTTCAGCAGGTTTTCACTGGAAAAAGCTGCAGCCCAACCAAACGGCCAGCTTTTCAGCAGCTTTTGCCAACGGTAGCAGTGGGCTTTGCAGTGCAAATTCAGCTATTTGGAAAAGCTGCTTTCTGCCAGCTTTTTGCAATGTGTTGAAGCTTCTGTGGTCATTTTATAAAATGCTATAGATGATTTGGATAAATCAAAGCCATATGTTCACTTTCCCACAGCTACAGCAGCTTTTCCAGACAGCCAGCCAACAGCAGCTTTGTCAACAGCCACAGCCCAACCAAACAGGCCCTTAAAAGAAGATTACATTTACCTGTACTCCTGGCTATCTTCAAATAGTGGTTTAGAATCATCCCATGTTGAAGTAACTGATATATCCTACAAAATTTCAAAGATAAAGATCAATCAGATCAAAAGGATGTCATTCCAAATGATAATATCTCCCAACTTATCTCACTGAAAACACTGGACTAACTATGGATACTGTTGCTCCCAGTGTGAAGCAAAACATATATTGATGAATGTGGTCCCCCACAAGGTTCAGGTTCCCACTGGAAACCAGCCAGTTTCCCCAAACCATGATGGCCAGTTTTGCGATATATGACCAAAACTGAGGTGGAACTGCTATTGACGATGATTCAATATGTTCAGAACATATCAAAGTCCAAAACAAAAATACAAATAAAAAGTAAAGCATAAAAAAACCTCAGTTTCCAGCAAGTTTTTGGAACTACAGGATCTGGGATTAGAACTGTACTAGGAACCTGAACTGTCATCTCACATTTAGGACACAACTAATGTCCTTTCAAATAGCTAAAGCAAAACCAATTATTAAAAGAATATGCTACTGTCTAGTGACCCTCTAGGGGGGTAAAAGCACCCAAGAAAATTGATCCAGACTAAAAGGCTTTTTAATATTCACATTCGACAAATGCAAGCAGCACTTCTGGTTACAACTCATACACTATTTGCGTATCTGTTGTCGACTCCTTTTGGGGAGCCAATTGCAGCACCACAGCAAGCAGCCCCCATGAGTCTGAATCCAAGTCAGACATGGCTAAGATCCTGGCAGCCAAGTAAAGTCCAGGTTTATCTTTAGTATAAGTTGTGTCACATTAGGAAACTATATATTACATAAGGATTACAAGGAATTCTATTTGCTTTAGTATTCAGTCAAGTCGTGCACATGATGGCGAACCTCGTTACTCTTTGCGCTCCAACATTTGTTCTCGCCTCCATCTACACCTTCCACTTCCATACACATAAACCCACAACAGTATCAAAAGATTCTATGAAACACCATACCAGAGGATTATCAGTAGGGGGTACAATTGGGGAAAGTCGATCCCCTGGCCATTGACCCAACCCTCAAAATAGGTTTTAAAAAAGAAAAACCAGGCTTGCCCGTTAATTTTCCAGCTTAGCGGCTCGTGATCTTCAGTCCCACTAATCCACCCAAATAATCTACTCAATTCCATACTCGCCGAGAAGGTAGCAGAGGCTCATGAGGAACAAGGCAAAGGCCGCGATGTAGCAGGAGGTGAATGATAGCCTAGGGATGTTGTGCCTCTTTTTAGGACTCTGGTTCTTTTCAAGAGATGTTGATTCCAGAACAGAACTTGTCTCGCAGGGAACTGGTCTTTTGATTTAAAAAGCATTCAGTTTACAAGTTTTATGCAATCTTTGGATTCTGGAAGCTTTGTGATGCATAGGCATGAAGGTTATTTCCAATGGAATAGATAAAAGATATGTGATTTAATATGAAACACTGGAGGATGGCGAACAATAAGAATGAAAACTGATCAGATATGGGTGGATAATGCTTATCCTGTATCGCATCCCTTTTTTTTCTGGACTCGGAGTTGAATACAGGCAGGCTGGATGCAAATGCAGGATACGGCCGTGGGACGGATACCTGATGGATTCAGTGTTAGAAATATGCCCTAGTGGCAATCATAGGGATAATTATATTTCATTGTATCCATGATTTATTAAATATTCCTTGAATAATATCATTTGTATTGATTGGCAAGTATGTGACTTATTTGTGGAACTCATATTAACCTTGAATGATTATTCTAAATTGGTCCCTAGTCGGAACTCATGTGAGGACACATATGAATAATAGACTAGCATATGTATTGGTTGATGATCATGTTTCACGGGTCATGGATATAGAGATGTCGAACTAATTGTAGGAGCACATGTTGGGGAACATGGGGTTGGACAGACCCAACTTAAGACACAATGTGTGTGCTATGTCCTTTGACCTGAGATTGTCGTATGTACTTAATATGTGTAAATGACTTACTTAGGGGTTATCCAACGCTACTCCGTAACTGGGTAGTCATAAATACTGTCTTCTTGTTTGTCATGAAGCATGATGTGAGTCATGGTCAATCGAGATGGGATTTGCCCCTCTCTGTGATGAGAGAGATATCTCAGGGCCCCTCGAGTGATCGGATCCAGAAATACATGGCCGTGCTACTTAAGGTTAAAGAGTTAACCTAGTAAAGGAATCCGAGACACATGATCGAGAAAGAGCTGTCAAACTCAAGTTTGAGCTTGACAAATATCGTGAGGCAAAGGGAGTTGCATACATAACATTGTGATGGTTCGTCCGATACGACCTTTACGTACGTTTGGGAGTTGGCACGTCCTGCTAGGGGCCGCTACCAATTAGTGATCGAGTAGGAGTACTTGGTTCATGTCTAAATGTGTGTGAACCTATAGGGTCGCACACTTAAGGGGCAGGAGCCTAATTCGGATTAGACTAGGCATTGAGTCCTAATGGGCATCTAACGTAGAAGCCCATTATGGGGACGTCTATATAAGGAGGAGGACGGACGTGTTAGGGTACTCAGAGTTCCCGAAACCCTAGCCGTCATCCCTCCCACGCCTAAGATTGCCAGTTCGGATCTAGCAATCCGGCGCGAGCGACGTTCCTCTTTGAACGTGTGGATACCTTGGAGGCGTTGCAGATGTGACGCTTGGACGATCCGCCCGAGGGAACCGCGAGGAGGACATGATCTGTTCAAGGGAACCGCGAGGAGGAGAAGGTAGTACGACTACAGCTACTTCCGCTGCATCGACTCTATTTCCTCTACGGTTCTGCGCAACAAAGGGTAATCTCGTGATCTACTGCTACAATAATTTCTAATTTACGCGGTAGAAAATTTTGTTTTACACTAGTGTAGCCTACCCATATCCCTACGTTCGGGTCAGAAACGAATAAAATAGGCGGATAGTACGCATGCACACACACAGGGAGATGGAATACACATCGAACAATGTCTTGATATTTTCTTACTTCTTAACAAAACTGCTGATCCAATATTATGTTTTCAAATTTTTGTTCAAAGTCATGAATTGTATTTTGTATGCCCCCGGAAGATGGGAATAGAAAAGAGCCATAAGAAAACGAATGATTTAGATGGCCCAACTGATCATGTTCAGTAGACAGAGGACAGCCAAGTGAGCTGACCAGTCATACACCAAGGGTTCCTCAGGCCACGGGAGGATTGAGGGTTGAGCCAACCAATGAACCGCTTGCACCTCTAACTATCATTAGAAAATCAATATATATAGAGGGGAACATACAATTTAGACAGTAAACACCCAACTACACTCAGTTTTCCAAGGTTATTTTATCATCAATGACCAGACTTCCTATTCGGTTGCTATATAGATTATCACATAATACTTAATTAACATGTTAGTCACCGTGTTACCACCTGATGTGCATCTATGATACTTTTTGCACAGTTGATGTCTTTAATCGATAAATAGTACTTCGTGGAACACATGAGTAAGAAATGCACGTTAGGCTGTTAAGACTTAAGACATCAGACATGCTTTCTGTCTAACACTCCTACATTTGAGAACCTTGATGTTGAATAATCCTGCACTTTCTTGCTAAGTATAGCGGACCATTTGATGTAGGAAATCAACTAGCATGGCAAATAATGATGCAATTGATACCTTGATTGAGTACAGAAGATCCAAAAAATTATCACCCAGTCGCTGGCGCTTCTTAGCCTCCTTTAGATCCTTTTCCCTGAGCCTTTCAATTTGATCATCATAAATAAGCTGTAGCACATCCAGACAAGAGAAACAACAATATTAGTCATCGCTAAAACTCAATGTGGCAATCACTAGTAAAATAAACATAACACTAGGATATCTCAAGTATATCTCCAGACACTGATCAAAACTTAACACCACACCTTGATGTTTATGTTTGATATTCCTTTAAAATTGTCATCCTCTGTAACAGCAGCTCGGAAGTCCTCCAATGTCCATGACGTCGTCATAGGAATCTAGGAGAAATAAGAAGGTGGTCAACCATAAGAGCAACAAGTATATGCTGCGTCAATACTGGTATTGTACTCGTAGAATGCACCCCACAATTTTCTACGAGTAGAAAAATATGGGAAGAAAAGATACCTTTCCGGACTTCACTGCATCTTTAATTAGGGTCTTGTCATCTTGATACTGACAAAAAGATAGTAAAAAATGCATCAGTTTTTCATCAGTTTTCCCAAACAAATAATGGAACACAGGTATCTAAATAGACTTCTAACATGAATAGAACAGAATGAAATACATTGTAGATTTTTTTTTCTAACAATGAATATCAACATAAATTAACAACTATGAATTTACAGAGAATGTTCAGAAACTAACATGTTTATCAAGCTCCTCCATAACATCTTCAAAGAGCTCTTTTGGCATCGAGCCAGACGTGTTTGAGGCTACTGCTAAGTAAGCATGTGAATCCTTTACCTACATCGATAAATTTAAAGAACCAAGATAAAATTTGAGGCTACTGCCAAGTAAGCATGTTAAGTAGGAATAGGAAAAACATATGATTGGGATGTCATGGCTTGTTGAATACTAAGCACAGGAATTTACAAAACTGGCTCTTTGTATGCTCCATAGGGAATTTTACAGGAATTTGAAGAGAGAGAAGGTTCATGCAAGACACAAAGGAATTTTCCCATGAGGTCCAAGCTCATGTTAGGATTCCTCCAAAATTCCTATGAATTGAGCTATTTCATAGAAATTTTATAGGACTCCTACAACCTCATTCTTGTGATCCAAAGGGCCTTTATAGGAAAAATTCGTATGGATATAAAATTCCTACAAAAATTCTTCAAACCAAAGTGGCTGTTAACTTATACCAAAAAGAAAACTTCAAGTACCTGTGCACAGTAGTCACGCCAATGAGTTTTTGCAGTAAGTGTGCCATCAGCAACATGTTTTAACATCTTGCGAAACTCATCACGGTTTTTCCTCTCTTGTCTCCTTGCTTGCTCCTGCATTTGCAGACTACTGTAACTTACCTCCATAGCAGTAAAGCATTAAAATTATAGAAGTGATAAGGTAAGAGAATGAAATACCTTCTGAATCCGCTTCTGCTCTTCCTCTTCTTTCTCCAGATCCCGTATATACTCCTGTAATGCACAAAAATGTTAGTTGAACCACAAAATGACAAAAGCTAATATAGGGCACAGAAAATACAGACTTGAAAAACATCCAAGCGATCAATCTTTTCAAGTCGGGAACAGCGTTCATCATCCTCTAACCGATCTTGAACTTTTCTCCACTGGGTGCTTGCCTGAGCATATAGGAAGAAGTCACAATGATGACACTCTGAGCATAATAGTTCACTAAATCATAATATCAAAATAACCTTGATGAAGTCACATGATTCAAGAAAGGTTCTATATTCCGCTATGTGCCTTTTGTGCTCTTCAGCAGCCTTTGCTTTTTCCTACAATGCAATAATTGTTAGATCAAGATCAGCATGCATGTGATATTTTCATGGCATGAAGCTAATTTATAATCAACAGCATGTGAAAACTTCGTACAATACAATACTTGTTAAATCTAGAGGGTATGCGATAATTTCATGTCACAAACTAATTTAGGATCAACATGCTGAAATTCAAAAGCCAGAAGTCCATTATTGTGAGAAACTGATGTGTTTGGTTTGAGGAATGGTTCGTCATAGGATCCTAATTTATTCTTCTTGTTTCGTTCAAGGAAGGGAATCAGTTAGTTGTTCACCATGCGATTCATAATTACTACAATGCCAACAGAAAATGAAGAAATGATCATGCCACAAAATTCACAGTATGACACCATGATGGACCAACCAGCACTCAGAACACCAGAGACAAGTAGAGAACCAGCCAGCAAACAGGGATCCCCTCGATTCCAATGTGTTGCAGAATATGTGTATTATTACTTGTTACCAAGATTCCAAATATCAATATTTTTTAAAAAGAAACCCATACTTGAAGTTTGGAAACTAAAACTGAATATCCCCCAGCCCCAAGCTCAAGCTCGATTGATGGGCATGGAAGGAACGTGGTTTTTTTGGTCAAAACCAAGCAATTTTTAGAAAAAGGGCAAAACCAATAATGGTTTGGTCTTAGGGACAGTTCCAGTTTCTTTAAACCTGGGACCAACCCACACTAGGATTAGGCCATTCCTTCATGAAGAACATATGATGTTTTATCCAAGAAGAAACTTTTTCACGTAAAAAAACAAATATCAAAACCATGAAGCAAAATGCTCTAGGTTACCTACTTTAAACGACTAAAAATCCAGCTGGCTGCATATGACAAGTTGACAACATTAGTGGCCTGCCTGGGAAATCTGGGAGATAATCCATTAAAGTAGAAATTGCAAAAGTAAGTATTTTTCAAAGGCCCATTCCTAGGACAGACAGCCATGAAAGGAAGACAGTGCAGGCTATAACAACTACCACAATTATAAGTCTGTTGCCATCTCATACAACCTTCTTTTGTAGTTCCACAAGATAGTTCTCAAATAGATCTTCACGCTCCCTTGGACGCTCAACAGCATTGAACCTTTCATCATCCTCAAACATAGTTATTGCTTTGCTGCACAGTGAAAAACAAAATGCTAAGTGTCTACAATAGAAACAGAAAGAAGCAATACTAACAAACAGAAACTTTAAGTATTAGAAGAACTTATGAAAAGCATAGAACTTTTGGGTATGGTTGTTATATACAAAAGGTAGCCTGGAGTTGGAGAAAATACCTCCATCTTGTTGATGATGTAAGGTCCTTGCATTCCTGAAATACACATACGGAGCTCAGTATGGTCGAAGCAGCAAGAGAAGGAAAGGGGAAGCTTACTAGAGCCATCTTACTTCCAGCATTGTGACAAAATCATCGCGTGCTTTCCTCTGCTTGACACGCCTCTCCTCAGCTTCAATCTTTTTCCGCTGGTTTAAGTACTGCAAAAACAGCAGCTATAACCCTCAGTGAACCTTTTACCACAAACCTAGGTGAGGATATTAGACTTAAAGGATTCCATACTAACATTATCTCTTATAAGAACAAAATTTTACCTCATTAAAAGCTTGCTTTCTCTCTCCAAGAGTTTTCAGAGCACCATATCTTTTGTCATTTATGATAACTCTCATGGCCTGGGAATATTATATCACTGTCAGGCATTTGATTAATTAATAATAATTCAATTAAAGTTGTGTACCTGATCCCATGACCAATCAGACTCAACATTTGCTGATTCAAGCAGGGACTTGAATGCATTTTTTGCTTCCTACGGTATAAAAAAACAAGGGTTATAAATTAGGTTCACTCTAGTAAATGAACGGCTGCTTCTTAATCTACTTCTGTACTAATGTTCCGCACCAACTTATTAGTATAAACAACAGGTTCTTCTTCACTTGTTTTCTCCTCCAGTGGAGTAACATTGATCTTCCCTGCAATTGGCATTGTCTTTTTCGCCTCCTACAGGGGCAGTAAGAAAAAAATGGCATTAATGTATAGAGACAGAGAGAGAGAGAGAGATGCTTCTCACAGGCCAGCATAACGTAAGCAGAAAATACAATTATACCCAGTACAAAAGAATAGCCCAATCTAAACTATGCAAATTTCGTTCAAAGAAAAAAAATCTAAATCAGAACATGCAAATCAGTCTACATGCGTAAAAATAGCACGTCTATAACTACTCAAGATGCTGCCATACTATACTAGTTCCAACTCAAGTAGCACCCATCAGATTATCCAAGGAACTTTTTCTGAAGAAAAGAAGAGCTGAGGGTACTACATGATGTGTAAAGCCCTAAATTTTAACAGACATATATATCCACACAATGAAATAAAAGAGAAATTCTTAGTCCCTTCTATGAATTTAATCACAAAATGGGATTTGGTACCACGGCAGTCCTTGTAAATTTTCTCTCCGAGTGATTGAAGCAAGAAGCATGCAAGTGCTGTACAAGGTGGTACCGGTAGTCCAGCACCAGACACTAACTTGATGTCCTTCACACCCAGTGTAAATGATCTCCTTCACCATAACATTAACTTGATGTTCTGAAACTCTCTAAATCAATCTATCGATAAGGTATTCACAGTAATAGTGAAGGATCATGGTAAAGTTTTTACAGGCAAAATAGACATGTTGGAAGTACAGGGATGTTCCCGAAATAGCTAAACAAATCAGCAAATTAGAAAACTATACTAGGCAGTGTTCATAAGGGGGATTTGGATACAAATTCACAAAGTATTCCCCCTCATTTAAACACCCCCTTAGAGAATAACCAAAGAAGAACTTCTACAAGCCATGTAACACGCAAGGTAAGGATGTTGTAGGAGCACAAACAAATCTAAGCAATGACACACATATTATGACAGTAAGACGAAGAAAAGGCAGAGAAAAACGTAACAATGCAAGCCTTGCACAAAATGGAGGAAAGGAATTATTCTATAAATAATGGTAAGTAGATTATCTCTTTTACCAACACTACCTAATTTTGCTAAATAAAAAACATGTGAAAAAATTTACCGAAACATACCTCCAAATCTTCAGCAAATGCTCCATCTTTTGTGTCAGTAGTGCTTGTTAGAGATGAATTCTCACTATTATTTCTGCACAGTTTAGCAAATAAAACCATATCAGCTGCATTCAACTGGTATGAGGAAGAATCAGGGGAAATGCTTAAGCAACTGTAGATACCTGCTTGGCCCTGCATCACTTGCAACTGATGGAACTTCCGAACTTGTTGTAACAGGGGCAACAACAGCAGTACTTGCTCCACCATTTTGCATGGCAACATAGGAAGAAGTGATGTCCCCATTGTAAGATGGGCCAGCACCACCAGGAGGAGGAGGGTACGCTGTTACGTCATGTGTGCGTGAAGCAACTATACCTACAGTAGATGAAGACTGGTTGGCAGGTACAGAAGAAGGCTCCGCACAAACAGAACTGGATCCAACAGGGGCACCAGTAGTGATCTCAGTTTCCCGATCAGGCTGTTGATTTGATGCCTTTTCTGCTAATTCGCGTGCAATCTAGACAGAAAACCAAAAGTAATTGTAGAAATATCCCAATCTCATATTAGGCAACTACAGATGTCACGTTAAAAGAAAAACTTTTAGCTCATCAGGAATAGACCATTTGGATTGCTTTGTCACTTTGTTGTAATAGTACCTGGAACAATAGAATAGTGAGACCATGCAAGAAAGAAAATCCATGACTCCGACCAAATAACAAAAAATTAGTGGCAAGTGTTCTCAATATGAACTTACTTTCGTCCTTCTGCTGTAGTAAATTATTTCCATTCAGTTGAGGCATCAGCCCTCTGTTCATCACCAAAAGTATGTAAAGAATACCACAAAAGCCAATTTAATATATACCAAAGAAGAAACAAATAGTAGCACATTTCTTTAATTACGATATGCACAGCCCTCTGGAGGGATAAAACTGAAGAATACATTTTTGGTTCATACTTCATTGTAAATGCCCCTCCAGAAAATTGCAAGAGATTTATGATAAACAGTAGAAGAAACTAGGAACAATGGGAAGAAAACATATTGCACTTATCATATGAAAGAAGTCAGGGTGCTATACTGCTAAAGCTGCCGATAAAAGAAAGCAGAATCATATAAGTATTGTTCCATTGTGTTCATCACTTTCAGAAAATTATATTACAGTCATGTGGAAACTGAAAAATGAGTACATAAAATGCAGGCACAAAATGTAAAATTTTAATATGTTACTTATGTAGAAGTTCTAAAGCTTAACTGCTTAAGGGTAGCATCATTGAACGTAGCAATATCAGAGGTGAGTTATACCAGCTAAATATCAAATGATAATCAATATGTTGATAAAAAAACATCAATATGCTCAAATATCAAATCAAAATTACAGTCAATTCTTTATGAGAGCAAAAGACAGCAATAGGAATGCAAAAGAAAAAAGAGTGTATAAGCATACAGCACAACTAACCTCCAAAGGTGTCATCAACTCAGCAGGTTTCTCCCAACTTGATTGCCTTGTCCTCTTATTGTAATAGTACCTAGATAAAGATCGATAGCAAGCAAGCAAATAAGCAAAAAAGACCAAAACACACAACAATAGAATCACGTCGTACATCATGAAGTTATTAGTTAATACAGAAAGTAATACAAAGATGACTTACTTTTTTCCATCATTTGAAGTGTGCTCTTGCCAATCCGAAGTTGAGCTGACCTGCACATTTGCAAACTGAGTTATTGCGCGGGCAAGGATTTCCAATTTTATGTAGTAGACAAAATGGAATGATGTGGTAGAGGTATTAAATTTTACATAGTAGACAAAAATCAAGTGATGGAAATGGACCAGAGGTCCTGCAGTACATACTGAGGGCAATGAAGCTGACACAGGCTGATTCCCAGGCTGCACCATCGGTGACACAACAGGTACACTCTGACCCATAGCTGTACCCCAGGGTTGAACTACAGGAGGAGGAACCGATGTTGGTTGATACTGAAATGTAGCATTTCAGCATTAATAACTTGTTAGCAAGGAAAAGCATTCTATATATACTAATGACAAGGAGACGTACTCTATATATACATCAAGGAGACAGTCAAATTTGCAAATAAGAGCAAGGAAAATAATGAGACATACAGTATAAGACGGAGGCAGCATAGGGGCGCCCATTGTGGGCAAATGTCCACCAGGGAACACAGCTTGCTGCTGTTGCTGCATAGGCGCAGATGACATAGGTCTAGCTGCCTGATACGCCATCGGAACAGCTTGTGATGCAGGTGGAACATGACTAGAGTGAAGCATATGCTGCCCAGGTTGCGGAAAATGTGGCATCTGCCCTGGCATGCCCATGTTAGCTCCTGGCATGGCCTGACCAACAGGTCGAAAGTGTTGTGGCGCCTGTTGCATGAACTGAGGAGGCTGTTGTGGAGGACCCGCCGGTCTAAACTGAAGATGGAGCAGATAATAGCAATATTAAAAACCTAACATAAGATACTGAAGTGAATACTTCAGAAAGAAAAAAAAAGGATCCAAAGTTCTAGTTTACCTGCAAGGCAATTGATGGTTCCATATTTTGTGGTGGAGCACTAGAACCCATCATAGGAGGCCTGGGGGGCTGCTTGGAAGACAATAAAGGGGATTACCAAACTAGCACACCACACAAAAAACCTTCATACTGAGAATCATCATATTACGAACAATAGGACGGTACTTACTTGAGGAGGCCCAGAAGGCTGCATATTACTCGCCATTAAACCACATCAAACGACACAGCAAACAGAAGAACGCCTTCTGAAGATCAGGCGTCTGCCAAGCGCCAAATTGAGAGGTTAGAACATAGCCAAGTGCCAAATTGAGAGGTTAGACATAGCCAAGTGCCTAATTGAGAGGTTAGACATAGCCAAGTGCCTAATTGAGAGGTTAGACATAGCCAAGTGCGAAATTGAGAGGTTAGAACATAACATGCAGATGACAGTTGACACAATGTACTACTCAAGAAGACTGCAGCCGCTAACTTAAACTCACCGCATGGCATGTTTCTAGTCTATCTATCTGCGAATGTAAACTCACCGCATGGCATGTTTCTAGTCTATCTATCTGCGAATGTAAACTCACCGCATGGCATGTTTCTAGTCTATCTATTGTGTTTGCACATAGGACAAGAAGCAATTCCAGGTTTTGGCATCTCCCCAACTCAGTGACCCCTTATAGACTAGCCAACTTATGCGCCATCTTGCTTTCATATGCCTGCCTATCTATGATAAGACGACAATATGCAGTTTTTTAACGTCTCCTTCATCTCCTGCACCAAAACAACGGGAGATCCTACTACTTTCTCGATCAAAACCAACCATGTCGCGTGCTTGAATCGAGACCAGATACCCTACCGGCTACTAGAGATCAGCTCTCCACCTTCAAGGATGCACACGATGCAAGAAATTCTAGGTTTTACTTAAACCTCCGATTTTTTATGGAAACAAGGGCGGATCTAGATGGTGTGCCGGGTGTGCACCGGCACACCCAAAATTTGCGGAGGTTAGTTTGGGATTAACTAATCACTAGATGGCTAGAAGCTCATACCTCAAAAACCAGTTTTCTGTCCAACATTGCGGATGGGGTGGAGACAGCAGGGAAGAGATGAGGTAGGACACGAACAGCGATGGTAGCCACGACGCGCGTGAGAGGCAGAGGCGGAGGCGGTGACGCTAAGCTACGGCATGGCGGCAGCTCTAGGGCACAGCGGTGGTAGACCGACTATAGGAGGAGAGATTTTAGAGCCGCATTGGGTCGGATTTGAGCTTGGGTAGGTTAGAGCATGAGACAGGTCAGGAGAGGAAGAGACGGATGGGAGTGGTCCTGGGCTACCCATTGGGCTAGGCCGACCGAGAAATATGAGTCCATTGGGTTATAAGGGGGTCGCCCCCGTTAAACCTTATGGGCCAGAGAGGCTAGACCCAGTTGATGTTGGGTAGTTTCGATCGGATCCCTGGAAAGCAGGGCGGCGCACCATCTTGGGCCCAGTCCAGTTCGTGTGATATATGTCCCATGATCCATGAACAGTTGTGCTTAAACGTGGCAACGTGCTTTCTGGGATGAATTAATCCTGATTTCACCAGCATTATTTTCTGAAAATTTTTGAGGTGCTGTTCAGTCCTAAAGATTATTTTGAATCCAGTTTAGGTCAATGATAAGTAACTTTCCAAGGGAGTAAAAGATGGAGGGGTACGTGTGACAAGTAGATGATAAGATAGTAACTCAAAAGGAATCCAAACAAACCATACACGATAGTTCAGACTACGAGATCGAGTCAGGGTTTGATCATCTTTTTCTTTGTCATTGGCTTTAGGGCTCGTATCCTTTGCTTCGAAAAATTATTATTTTTCTTTCTCTTCTTTCTTTTTTTTCTTTTAGTTTTCAGTGGTATATTTTTTTCTTTCTTTTCTATTTCTTTTTCCAACACATCCAGGATGTTTGTCGTAGATCTTCAAATTGATCAAACTGATTTATTTACATTCTTGTTTGTATTTTACGGTTATTGTAGTACATGTTTATCTAAATTATTATTTGTCATGATTATTGATTTATTTAATATCTTCAAATTTTTGCTCCAATAGACGTGGTTAGGGTTCACCATTCATAAGTCATGAATTAGCTTTTCTCCACTAAATTATAGTGCATTTTTATTGCTTGTATGAGGTCCAACTAGGCTTGCCAGATGTAACATTAGGGTGCTTGGTTGCCTACATGCGCCTCTCAGCTAGGTCCATGCGCTACTTAAAGCTTAGCCAAGCCTCAAGGAAACGCAAAATTTAAGCATTTCTCTAGGGTCATACTGGGCAGATCCAAAGGAGGTGGCCCAGGTTGATGTGCTTTCTCTTACCCATGCAAAAAAAGCAACCAATCAAACATAGTATCCTTCGGCCAAGTTGAGTAGATAAAGATAACCAAACACCATGTCATGCAGCCTCTCAACTTGGCTCCCACGGGTCTGGTTGAGATTTTGATGTAGGCAACCAAATACATCCCTAGTGTGGAATATCACAACATCTCAACATCTCAATTAGATTTGGGCAAGCTTTTGTCCTTTAAAGTATTCTTGGAGTTACTTTTTCATGACGGGGTAAGCACAATAAGACTCCGTTTGGAACAAACAGGAATAGGAAAAAGTATGAGACTAGAAAAGGAATGCAGATGAAAAATAGTGGAATGTGAAACATAGAAAAATTTCACGAGAGAGATGCTTGGAAAGAAGGAAAAGAAAAAAATATAGAAATCTATTTAAAAGAGAGCAAACTTGCTTAAATAGCTCACTACATCTGCTTACGAAACTTTTTTTTTAGCTTAAGAAACTAGTGTAGTGAAATCTTGTTTTGTCCACAAAATGACCAACTGGTGGGCTATTAGTACATAATTGAAAACATTTTAATTTTCTCTATACCATATGCTCATTCCTATGTCCTGGTCTTTATCTTCACCGTCACATATACACTCTCTCTCCATTCTTTCATTTCTCACCAACACTGGAAGAAAAAGCACAACATGAGACAGTTGAGAGGACTTCGTGCGGCGGCAGGGATAACGGGAGCTTCATATGTAGTGGCTAGGCAACGTCTTTGTGTAGCAGGGATGGTCGTAGGCTGGGATGTTAGAAATAACCAAACTCATCTTAATCCTAGTTGAAGACCGATTGATTAGTTTCCTAATTATGCACATGCTAGTAGCACCTATTCGTGATGGTTTAGAAGTGGAGTCTAAGTTGTAGTAGTACGAGTTGATGTTCTAGTCAGATTGCTAAGTAGTCTTGAGTTGTTAATATATACACATGTAGACTATACTTGTATCAAATTTGCAAGAAGAAATAAATAGAAAAAGGGGCACAAGAGGTGCCTTGGAAAAAGTATTCGTGATCATGTACATGTCTTGTGATTTATTTCATGTGATTGATGTTTGGGTTAAAACCTAACAATTAGTATCGAGCAAGGTAGATCGGTGCTTGCCCCAAGGGAGGTGTCCCCTACTGCACCTCGGGGCAAGTCATCGTCGCTCTACGCGGTGAAGAGGAGCTAGGTGACAGCGATAACCAAGCCATCAACAAAAGCAAAGTGGACGTTGCGCCATGCTCGCTGAGAACGGCATCCAGTGCTGAGTCGTTGTACCACATCATCAAGCTATGCATGGTACAAAGTGTGGTGCACATGGCGTGCACATATATCAAGTACTTAAGTGTATGCACATATAACCTAATCACACTTGATGCACACATTAGTTCCTTAATCATTTTGTCATGAATCACCAAAACTCACTTGGTGATTGGTGATTACCTGACTAAAGCTTCAATTTTGGATAATAAATATATGCTTTGGATTTTATGATTTAGAGAGAGTTGCCCCAAAAGATATGTATTATTATGAATTTGTGTTGAATGCAAATGCACATGATTTGGTTTGAACTGAGAAAAGCTCCCCCTAAATCTTCTAATCTTTTAATGGATATAGTCTCTTTAATTTGTACATGCTAGAACTTGTTGGTAGCTTAGTGAAATATAGTACTTTAATTTGATAGCTTTGTGAAATATAATAATGGTTATAATTTCCTTAGTGAACTATGGTATTATATTTTTCCTCGAAATTTAGTAAATGGTTATATTTTCCTTAGTGAAATACGAGGACTAATATATTATTGGATACTATATTAATTCTATACTTCTAAGCTCTTGTTGACTAAAATCTTTAAGATATGTCGGCCCTAGGATTGTCGCAGAGTGCCTGTAAAGGCTCGCAGAAGGCACAAAGGAGACCGCAGATGATTAGTAAGAGGCCTGATACCCGCCATTGCATCGATGAGGTCCATCAAATTATCGAAAAACCCTTATTTCCCAAAAATTCAGGACCAAGTTCGTCACTATCTGTGGGATTCTCAGAAGGAAAAAGTTGTCCATCCTCATGGACACCTTCATAGAATTCTACCGGATAGAGATCAATAGAGTACTGATCGAGCTATTGAGGATGTTCAAGGTCTGCTCAGAGCATAAGGAGCTCGTGGAGAAAGTTGCATTACACGCAATCTCCAAGGCATGGAGGAGCTTCATGAGCGTCCTTAACACAAGGTACATGCAGAAGCAGAAAAACCCTTTCGATCAGTATAGATTCTTAGATCCCAATGTCTACTAGCAATTCATGGCCGAGAAGACCATGGAGGAAGCTAAACGTGTGAGCGAGGAGAAAAGGGCCCTCTAGGCAAAGAACAAACAACCCATAGGTTGGCAGCCATGGGTACGTAGCTAAAAAG
Source organism: Stipa capillata (assembly GCA_019208055.1). Classification (NCBI taxonomy): domain Eukaryota; kingdom Viridiplantae; phylum Streptophyta; class Magnoliopsida; order Poales; family Poaceae; genus Stipa; species Stipa capillata. The sequence goes on along the minus strand of JAGXJF010005184.1, from coordinate 184,457 downwards.
CAAGCATGGGAGCGAGAGGACGAGTTGGCAAGAGAGACGGGGGGTTAGCACTCCCTTTGGGTACATCGGAGATGGATGTGCCTGGCAATGGGCGAGAGCTCAAATACAAAAGAGTTCTTCCGATTCATCACCTTCCCAAACCCTACTGACGAGGAAGTAACCCAACATCTAGTAAGATGCCAAACGACGTACCTATAGTTCTTACACAACCTCCCCTAACTTAGTACACAGTTAATTTAGTAACTTGTTGGGCTTCTGCAGATATCTTTGAGCTAGGACTCATCCCAGACCTCTTTGTGGACTGAGAGGACGAGAGATGCTCTAACCGTGGCCCTGAGGAATCCAGAGCACCAAGGTCGCATACGAGGCATTGGGGTTAACGTTCCTTTGAGGATGAGATTCCCCAAGGACGCAGACGCGTTGCGGCATCAGAAGAATAGAAAGATCGAGCTATGGTTCTCGAGCAGGCGGTAGTGGCGGAGGTAGCGAGGCAGCTAAAGGCACAATTTCCCATTATTATGGAAAGCCTCTAGAGTCAGCAGCTACACAACTCCCATAATATTGACACAAGCCCTGTTACCCGTCGACAAAACATCACATGATCGGTTGCCAAATCAAATGATACATTGCTTGCCGACCAAATCACGGCAAGTTATTAATGATGCTCCATTGATAGACCTACTGTAGGCACTTAATCAGTCTAATATTTTGGTGATGTAGGAGCCATCATGGTGCACGCTCGTGGTACACTCAGACTACGTACCTATAGTTCTTACACAACTTCCCCTAACTTAGTACACAGTTAGTTTAGTAACTTGTTGGGCTTCTCCAGATATCTTTGAGCTAGGACTCATCCCAGACCTCTTTGGGGACTGAGAGGACGAGAGATGCTCTAACCGTGGACCTAAGAAACCTGGAGCACCGAGGTCGCATGTGAGGCATTGGGTTAATGTTCCTTTGAGGATGAGATTCCCCAAGGACGCAGACATGTTGCAACATCAGAAATCGAGCTATGGTTCTTAAGCAGGCAGTAGCGGGGGAGGTAGTGAGGCAGCTAAAGGCACAATTTCCCATTATTATGGAAAGCCTCTAGAGTCAGCAGCTACACAGCTCCCATAATGCTGACACAAGCCCCGTTACCCGTCGATAAAACAGCACATGGTTGGTTGCCAAATCAAATGACAAACTGCTTGCCGACCAAATCATGGTAAGTTATTAATGATGCTCCATTGATAGACCTACCATAGACACTTAATTAGTCTAATATTTTGGTGATGTAGGAGCCATCGTGGTGCACGCTCGTGGTGAGGTGTTCCGAGACCCCCGTACATGCTGCTTACGGCATGGTGCACCCATCTATGCCAGGGGCATTGGTGCACCACATGGCCTTAGCACCGAGCATGGTCAGGTGCTAGGTCGACCAGATCGTTGATACGTTCAGGATGGTGAAGCTCCCTATGCCACCTAAAAAAGATATCCCAATGCCACCTGAAAAAGATATCACGACACTTGGTGATGCAATTGGCTCGTTCATTCAATGGCCAAGGACGGATATCTTCCTGGATAACCCTCTTGCTACTTCATAGGCGCGTGCGTCGCCACCGGAGATGATGGCAACACAACCAATGGAGCTCCCCCTGATTCCCCAAGGATGTACTACACCAGAGGTATCGGCTAAAGCCAAGGCCAAACAGCCCACTGAACACATGTCCAAGAGGAAGCTTAGTGCTTAAGATGTGGAGCTAGCATCCCTAGCTGCATAGACATATTTCCTACCAGCGGAGGTGCACGGGACTTACACGTGGGGACAGCCATTGCTCCTGGATAAATAACTAGAAATGGCTGGGATTGTTGTAGGAAAATTGCATCAGTTTTACATGGAACAATGCAATCTGCCGGTCCAAGAATTAAATCGTTTTACGCCAAATTCAAGTTTGAGAACTTCTTCCACGATACCTTGGACGACCAAATCATTGTTGCCTCCGAGGACCTGTGGGACCTCTTCAACCTCAAAGAGTTTGATCAGTCACTCTTGCAGCTTTGGGCATTGTAAGTGTGCTCAGCTTTCATGGTCTACACATTCCTGATATATACCAATTATGAATATAACCTATCTTTCATATAAATATATTGATACGTCATGAATGTAGCCAGGACAAAACAATTGTCCGTAGGTATCTTAGACCCAGTCTGGATCACTTTTAGAGCCATCAGGGATAACCTTGACCACGTCCGCCGGTACATCGTGGATGCATGGATGGCTCAGAAGGATGGCGAGTACATCATGTTTACTTGCAACCCGGGATAAGTGTTGCACTATCATTGATTAACGGTTTTAGTTTACGAAACAAAATTGTGTAATTCATGACCTGGATTGCTTGTGCAGCTATAACTATTTCGTCACAATCTTTCCTGCCTAGAACAAGGTTTATTACTTTAATTCCTACGTTGGTGCGAAGTCAATTCATGACTGGTCTATCATGGACGTGATAAATGAGTAAGCAAATACATAACTCCAAGAATAACTCTAATTCCCCCTTAATATGCCGAGGATAACCTGTACTTGTCATGTACCGTGTGGCTGGTGTACATAGCACATGGAGGAAAACACAAGAGCCGAACGTCGAAGCTTTATCATCATTTCGACTTTTTGGTATATATCTAGCTACTTGCTAATTAAAACATTCTTTTAGCATAATTTGTATTAATATTGTCGAGTAATGAACCAACTTTTGTTTCCTTCAGTGCAAACAACAGCCTCAAGAGATGAATTTGTGTGGATTCTACGTCGCCCACCATATGGAGTTGGTTTTGGATGATTTCATCACATACATGAAAAAAGATAAGGTATGTCATGTAAAAGAATATCATTCATTCTTTATTTTTACGCTTTATAAATTTAATCTTCTAACCGACATAAGTGGACTATTGCGACTATCTAGATGACCAAAAAGGAACTCATTCAAATTCAAGGGGTTTTCTACTACTTCATGAATAGTCAAGTCCTAAAACCGAATGGTGAGTTCTATTGGCCGGAAGTTTAGAAATTGTAACAAGATTTTAATTTGACATGTGATGTGAACAATGTGTATATATGGAATTTTCAAATTTTATGATGTCATGTCATGTGAGCTATGTGTATATGATGTGAATTTTCAAATCTTGAGATGTGATGTGGTGAGCTTTTATGTTGGCATTGCTTAGGAAAATCAGGAATATTATATCTGTGTTTTGTTTCAAGTGGGGGGGGCAGGGATGACGGGCTTGTCATACGGCCCGTCTGTAATGACCTTGCTCCTGAGTCACCTGGTCTTCTGGGCTACACACTACTACAGAAACCATTTAGCAGGACGTCCCTCTATAGACTGTTCTGTGGATAGTCTGTGCAAACAATATCACAGACAGTTACAGTTATGAATCGTATGAGAAAATGATGACCGTGGCACCCATTAAGCGGGACGCTATATTATAGATGGTTCCAAACAAGAACCCTCTATACTGTATTTGTACAAACTGTTCCAAACATGAACCTTCTGTACTGTATCTGTACTATATTTGTACAGACGGTTCCTTGTTTGAAAGGGTCTATACTGGTAGTGTCCCACTTAACCTATTAGAATTATTTAGTCCCATATCGCTAGTTGAAGTGGAGGGAGACTACCTTACAAGGGTTGGTGCGTCACACCTCTCTAAAGCAATGAGAGGAGAGAAGGGAAATATCACGCACGCGCTCAGTCGCATTGCCGGGCCAGGGCGTGGCGTGGCGTGTGTGCGCGTGAATGGTCCGATGAATTCGGATTTCTCGACGTGAACGGGAGCGGACGGGTTGTGCGCACACGACATTTGTGTGAATGGTCTGGCGAATTCGGGTTTCTCAACGTGGACGGGCCGCTTGGCCTTAGCCCTGTTTTTCTTTTTTGCAAAACAACACCACAAACACCGTCTGTACAATGATTTGTACAGACTTTTTTGGATAGACGGTTCAAAAAAACGTCCCGTACATGAATTATAAATCATCTGTACAAATGGTTTTTGTGGAAGTGACAGGTCATCACAGACAGGCGGTGTGATGTTGGTCCACCTGTGGTGTGTTGTCTTCATAGACTATCAGTGTCTATCTGTGATAATTGTCATCATCACACACTACTAATCACAGATAACAGCTCTACTTGTTGATCTATGATGATATTTTTGAACTGTTTATAATGATTTATTTTATAGTAGTGATACTGTCATGCGCACTTACGGTATCATCAGTAATGGATGTAATACTATATTGTGACTGACCTATTGCATAGTGGCGGGGGTAGAGGTGTGTTCATTCTTATCCATCTAAGTTAGATCCATACGATTAGCACGGTCTGCCATATTTGTTTGGCACATATACGTGTATTCATTAGCAAAGACTGCGCCCACGTCACGTGAAACACTGATGCTTTCGTTAAATTTCTGCTAACGTGTACATCAGATGCGCGCACGTTGGTACGTGACTCGGAGTGAGTCGTTGTGTCTGCGTTGTGTATCCACCTTATACTATAAAGAAAGAACTAAGTCCAAAAAGAGAAGCCGCTGCGGCCACCGAAATTTCCTCACCACCACCGAAATTTCCGCTGCAGCGAGGCCATCCCCCATCACGATTCTGGGTGTGGTTGCGGCAGCTCCGAGCGGGCGCTCCTCAACGGGCGGCAGCGCATCGCAATCTCGGCCTCGGCCGGAGCAGGAGGCGGGTGGCGGCGTGTTGCAAGCCTCAGCCAGCGCGTGTGGAGGGCAGCAGGCACGTCGCTCCGACGGCCTGACCGGTGGCAGCAAGTGCGTCGGCGCGCTGCGGGGGCTCTGTCCCGAGCTCTCGGCGTGGCCGTGGCGGGGCTTCGGGCGGGCGTCCTTCCGGCGACCGGCTGGCCTCTTGGGCATCTTCCCGGCGGCCAGTGGGCCTCTTCGCGGTGATGCGCATCCGGCGTGCGTTGATGGCGTCGGATCTGGGCCGTTGTGCCCAGATCTGCTCCGAGATCGGCGATGGATCGGCGGTTGCGGTGTCTGCGGTGGGCGTCCTCTACGACAAGATGTTGGATATTTTCGTGGAAGTGTGGTGCTCGCCTGCCTCAAACGAGCGCGCTCCACGACCTGTGACGCATTTTTATGGCAGCACGTCGGGGGGTGCGCGGCCTTGATGTTCGCTGTCGCAATCTCGGCTGATCCGTGTTTTGCTGGTGGAAAATGGAGGCGGAGCGTCCGTAGTTTCCCACCATGGTCGACAACTCTTGTTCTTGCGGACGTTGGATGTGGCTTTGGATCTGCTTTCCAAGGTGAAGACCTACGGCAACGATGACGAGCCGTTCGGCGTTTCCTTGGAGCATCAGTGCCCTTTGCCTAGGGTGAAAACCTTGCGACGACACTGTGAATCATATCCGTTTTTGAAGATGTCGTTTCAAGGAATTGTCCTTCTTCACTTCGGTATTTTGTTTCTATTGCCATCTGGTTAATCTCCAGAAATTCCGATGGTGGGCTTCATGTATATAGGCTAGCCTTGTATGATAATCTGTTGTCATATCTTTTTTTAGGTAGCTTTAGACCAAGTTTTCGGTCATTTTTTGTACTAGGTAAATTTTTATAATAATTATTGATTGTGTGTATCTTGTTATGCAAAAGTGATGAGATAATAAAGTCCTTCCATTATAAAAAGTACTATAAAGAAAGAGGATATTTGTCTAAAAAATAAAATAAAAAATAAGAGGGTTTAGGATTAGGTTGACATCAATGCAAAGCAACGCATCCATGTAGACTTAACAGCTACCTAGTCTTGCTAATTAACCGTGGCCACGAAACGGATATCCCATGGAATGGAAACATTAGGCAGCACGCAAGTTACATATCTTAATCGATCGTTCTACACCAAATGAAAAACCAAAATCCACGCCGAAAGGAAAAGAATAACGCGCATGCAGCATGCATCTCCATCTCCATTACATGCATGATATTCTTGATGGGTAGCACTAGAAGTAGTATGTCACACGCAAACCTTGTGAGCGCCACGTGGCTGGCTCCCATTGGCCGGAAGAGCCTATTTACAGGAGCACTCCCCTAAACCCATCCATTCGCGTGTTGCGTCCCTTCGTCCTAACTTACCTTGTCATGGCCGCCGTCTCGTACCACGACATCGGCACGGTGGTACAGATGCTGCTGCTGCTGACGGTGCCGTCGTTGCTGGGAGTGGTGGTGCTGGCCGGCGACCCGCCGTTTTCATGCGGGCCATCATCAACTACGACGCAGGGGTATGCGTTTTGCGACGCGGCGCTGCCGGTGGCGCAGCGGGCGGCGGACCTGGTGGCGCGGCTGACGCCGGCGGAGAAGGTGTCGCAACTGGGCGACCAGGCTGCGGGTGTCCCGCGGCTGGGCATCCCTTCGTACAAGTGGTGGTCGGAGGCACTCCACGGGCTGGCGACCTCCGGCCGGGGCCTCCACTTCGACGGCGCCGTCCGCAGCGCCACCAGCTTCCCGCAGGTCGGCCTCACCGCCGCCGCCTTCGACGACGACCTCTGGTTCCGCATCGGCCAGGTACGTGCGCCCGTGAGGCCAACGCAGCTCCTTCCTTTTTTGTTCTCACATAATGGTGTGCGGAGGTACGTGCGCCCGTGAGGCCAACGCAGCTCCTTCGTTTTTTGTTCTCACATAATGGTGTGCGGCCGTTTCATTATGGAATGTTGCTTTGGACCGCTGGCTCGGACGGGTGGGTTGGTTGGTTGTGTCCGGCCCCATGCATCATGCATGCATGCGCCTGCATGCATCCATGCCATGCCATGCATCACGCACGAGCCTTTTTCAGTTTCTTTTTTTGATCCGTGACTCGGGAACAGACAAAGGGCGCGGTTGTGTGTACAATAGGTATGCTCGTGGGATAAGGATTTACTACCTAGCTCCCTTTGCTTTGGTAGTTAAATTAACGTATTTGCTATTCATCAAGCGACTAATTTGCTGCTCGTCACAGTCGATCCGCTTCTTTCAACTTCGCTAGCTCGTTGGAGCAGCAACGATGGCAAAACCACAGGTGAAGACCACACTGAAGTGGTTAAGGTTGCAAGACAATGCCGTTTGCAACACGAGACTGGTGACGGTGGTGGAGCCGGTGGAAGAGTCCTCGTTGAAGTGGTTAGGGGTGGCTAGGATGGAGGTTCACCGAAGTCAGCGGGTTTAAAGGAAAGGCTTAATTTGGTGGCGGTAGTTGTCGGATATGACGAGCCGGAGGCGACGACGAGGAGAAGGCGGCAACGCTAGCGGAAGTTAGCTTGGTTGGGGAGGCGTGGTAGTGACGGAAGATAAAAAATGGCTGGAGGTGAAAAAAGAAAGATTGGCCGTTGTATTTAGATCCGATGATCCAAAAAAATTGACTTGTGTTTTCAGATAAAATTAGTCAACTACGGAGCAGCCGGACCCCTTAATTAATGTGGCCGTCTTTCTATATTAATGTTGTATTTATAGTTTTATCAATTTGTTAGGCTTTGTATATTAGGTTCATGATTTCGACTTTATGTGTACATTGTTGAAACATGATGTCTAATTGCGGCACAGCACGTTGATACATTAGAAGGGTTAGCTCACATGGTATTTTGAGTAAAGAAAATTCCTTTATGCATGCCACCACTATTATTAAATATCTGCTAACTAAGAAAATTTTGTCAATTTGACGGCAATAGGGGGTGAACACCCCCTAGGATGACAACCCCAATCTTCCTTTCTCCTTCAGTTTCGTCCATCTTCTTTCTCTTTCTACTCCTCTCAATCCACCTTGCCGTTAAAGATCTGGGCCCGCTCGACCCGCTCCTCCGCCTCCCAATCCACTTCGCCTTTGCAAATCTAGGCCCACTTAACCCGCTCCACCTCCACCCTAATCTTCCTCCCGTTCCCGTTCAACCTCCTCCTATCGTCGTCCACCGCCGCTGACGTCAAGGCGGGGTGCTAGCACCCCGATTAGACTCTCCTTTGAAGCCCGGGGGTGCCAGTGTTACCCATCCAGTGCCCGTGAACCATCGGGGATTTAATCGTCTAGCTCGCCGTCGTCATCGCCTTGCCAGTCAGCCACCCCTCCCTTTTCTTTCTTCTTCCTCATCGCCTTCTTCTTATTCCTCCTCCTTCCCCTTCTTCATTCTCCCCTCCTCCTGATCCGATGGTGCATGACTGGTTGTGTGATAATACTAACGCGTGTTCTGTAGCGCGTTAGATTTTCTGTTTGGGTAATTAATTTTGTATTGACCAAGATTAGTATATTCACGAGATAAGATGGTTTTATGGCCACGGGCGAAAATCTATGAGGTGGAAGGAACAGCCTAGGTTAGTTGGTTCCTTTGGCACCCTTTGCAAGCTTTGTAACTATGGTCAGTACTAGTCACATAAGATGACAAGGTCTTGAAAAGTAATGGCACATAAAGAAGACAAAAAATATTCCATGGCAGATTGCTCTTTGCGACATTATTTAGTGGCGCATATAGAGAATTGACTCAAATAGCCATTGGTCTGAAAAAGGATTTTTCATATAAAGAAGGTGAAAAGGGATTCTTGCAAAAGTAAAGTAAAAGAGACCATGTCGCTTATGTGTTTTAGCTATTCTCCTCTCCAATCAGGCCATAATTAAGTATGTCCAAATCAAATTCCTTTATTATTAATATCCTCGCAAAACTATAGGACAAACTGCCGTGTACAGCTACACCGGGGGTACCTAGAGAAGGGCTAGCTAGCAAAGTGACAGCACGTGAGTACGTAGTGTGGCTAGTGCCAACGACAAGCAGAAGAATGTTTGTGCGGGTAATAAAAGAGGCTCCTTTTCGTTTTGGGAAGTCACATGTGACCGATAGATCTCATATGAATAGATCGAGCCTTTTCCATCGTACCTAACCTTTTTGTTCTTTGTTCTCCATGGGTGTGAACTGTGGAGTGCCCACAAGGCCACAAGCCCGTGCTAGCTTGTGCCATGAGCTAGATCCATGTGATTTGGTTCTAGCAATATTAATTAAATTAGATGGATATTACCTACCATGGCTAGTTTAACTAGTGTCAACTTTATGTAAAATACCATGTTTCAGTTCCACATGTTAGGTCGTTTACAACAATAACCAAATGTTAGGCCAGTTCAAATTGTAGAGCTTTCGGTTTCTATTGTAGTATATATTTTCCTTTTTGTAAAATTTAAGATAGATCTTTTAAGTGACTAGCCTTTCTATAGAAGTACCAACTTGTCCCATTTTTCATTTGTATCAAATAATCCGGGGTGGCTGTGCATAATTAACGAATTTAAGTCAACTACATGTTTTGCCATCTTTAGCTAATTAAGTTGTACCGCAAAAGATATTTTGATAAAATTCATTAGCTTCATTGATCAGATGGGTGCAAACGCATACCTTAATTTAGTTCATAGTAACGCTTAATTAGCAAAATGTCTCACTGCTATGTGGTCACGAAAAGTGTGTGCTCCAAGCATGTCTTGTTAGCTACTCACCTTTATTAATTTTTTACCTTTCTTGTTCACTCTAGATTGTCTGCCATGTGAAAACCATCCGTGATCTATTGACAAGGTGCATGCACATATATGTACAGGCGATCGGCACGGAGGCCAGGGCACTGTACAACCTCGGCCAGGCGGAGGGACTCACCATCTGGTCCCCCAACGTGAACATCTACCGGGACCCGCGCTGGGGCCGCGGACAGGAGACCCCCGGGGAGGACCCCACGACGGCGAGCCGGTACGCCGTCGCCTTCGTGAGAGGCATGCAGGGAAACTCGAGCGTGCTCCTCCAGGCCTCGGCCTGCTGCAAGCACGCCACGGCCTATGACCTGGAGGACTGGAACGGCGTGGCCCGCTATAACTTCGACGCCAGGGTGACAGCGCAGGACCTGGAGGACACGTACAACCCGCCGTTTAGGAGCTGCGTGGTGGACGGGAAGGCGAGCTGCGTCATGTGCGCCTACACCGGCATCAACGGCGTCCCCGCCTGCGCCAACTCCGACCTCCTCACCAAGACTGTCAGGGGAGACTGGGGTCTGGACGGGTACGTACGATGCGTACACCCTACCTACGTGAGGGCGGCGTTGTTGTTTACTTCCATGACTGCGTTTTTTGCAGGCAACTTGTTTCGAGTCACATGCGGGCCTCACGCGGAGTACTGATGCATGCGTCCGTGTGTGATTTTTTTTGGCTGTTTGCGTGCATGCGCAGGTACATAGCTTCGGACTGTGACGCGGTGGCCATCATGCGTGATGCGCAGCGGTACGCGCAGACGCCAGAGGACGCGGTTGCACTTGCCCTCAAGGCCGGTAAGCATAAATACAAGACAAAATTCACCGTGCTTAGCGCTTATACTAGTTTATTACATGAATTTGGCATAATTCAGTAAAACCACGTCTAAGATTCATGTCCTTTCATAAGCCGTCAATTGCACTCTGTTACTCTTAAAGTGAGGAAAATTAGTCGATATTCCGAATATTATACTTACCCAATTTGTTTTTCTAGGTAATTTATTGGATTCAGACTTAATTTACTAGTGATTCAGCCTTAATTTCTTTTGTAGCGATAGTTGGGTAATTCCCATTTTCTTTTGTGTCGGTCAGGACTGGACATGAACTGCGGGACCTACATGCAGCAGCACGCGGCCGCTGCGGTCCAGCAGGGGAAGATCACGGAGGACGACGTCGACAAGGCCCTCAAGAACCTCTTCGCCATCCGGATGCGTCTGGGCCACTTCGACGGCGACCCCAGGGCCAACATGTACGGCGGCCTCGGCGCAGCCGACATCTGTACCCCGGACCACAGGAACCTCGCCCTCGAGGCCGCGCAGAACGGCATCGTCCTGCTCAAGAACGATGCCGGCATCCTCCCCCTCAACCGGGCGGCGGTCGCGTCAGCCGCCGTCATCGGCCCCAACGCGAACAACCCTGGCGCGCTCATCGGCAACTACTTCGGCCCGCCGTGCGAGTCCACTACGCCGCTCAAGGGGATCCAGGGGTACGTCAAGGACGCCAGGTTCCTGGTGGGGTGCAGCTCGGCGGCCTGCGATGTGGCCGTGACGGACCAGGCGGCCGAGCTGGCGAGCTCGTCGGACTACGTGTTCCTCTTCATGGGGCTGAGCCAGCAGCAGGAAAGCGAAGGGCGCGACAGGACGAGCCTGCTGCTCCCCGGGAAGCAGCAGAGCCTCATCACCGCCGTCGCCGACGCGGCGAAGAGGCCGGTGATCCTGATCCTCCTAACCGGCGGCCCCGTGGACGTGACGTTCGCGCAGACCAACCCGAAGATCGGCGCCATCCTGTGGGCCGGATACCCCGGTCAGGCCGGCGGGCTTGCCATCGCCAGGGTGCTCTTCGGCGACCACAACCCTGGAGGGAGGCTGCCAGTGACTTGGTACCCGGAGGAGTTCACCAAGGTGCCCATGACAGACATGCGGATGCGCGCCGACCCGGCCACCGGCTACCCCGGCCGGAGCTACCGCTTCTACCAGGGCAAGACCGTCTACAAGTTTGGCTATGGCCTCAGCTACTCCAGCTATTCTCGCCGGCTAGTCTCATCTGGCACCGGGAAGCCGGCAACGAACACGAACTTACCCGCCGCCCTGGCAGCAATGCCAACTGCAGAAGGCGTCGCGAGCTACCACGTCGAAGAGATTGGCCCCGAGGGGTGTGAGGAGCTCAAGTTCCCGGCCGTCGTCGAAGTGCAGAACCACGGCCCCATGGACGGCAAGCACTCGGTGCTCATGTACCTCCGGTGGCCCAACGTGACGGCCGGCCGGCCGGCGAGGCAGCTGATCGGGTTCAGGAGCCAGCATCTCAAGGTAGGGGAGAAGGCCAACCTCAAGTTTGACATCAGCCCATGCGAACACTTGAGCAGGGTAAGGGAGGATGGCAACAAGGTGATAGACAGAGGATCTCATTTCCTAATGGTTGACAAGCATGAGTTGGAGATTAGATTCGAGGCTTGAACTTTTAGATAGCAGGAAGAAGTACAGGTGGATGTGGTGTAATTCTTTCCTTGTATAACTTATTGCACTACTATTAATGATCCAGTTGCCTTGACAACTGAGGTTTTGAGGTTGCAATGTATGCGCTTACTTCCTCTTCGAGTATAGCTCAGTTATTCCCACAAAGGAGTGTCCTCCAATGTCTTCGAAATGGAGAATGCCAGGAAAATATATATTTCCCTGCAGATGATTCATTTATCACTTCACAACCACCAGTAAAACATCTTTTAGCAAAACTTGTGTGCACCACAACAACAGATAAGCACTTTAGTTGATAAGTTTAGTTCAATTTGCTTCATACAGAGCTGTGCAGAAAGCAAAAACACTAATGTTGTGTTATCCTACTACGTTAAGAAAGGCAATTGATGAAACTAATTTGAGTGCCAACTCATTGTTCTTCACCGACCTCATCTAAACACAGCTCCATATCCCTCTGCTGTTCATATGTTGTATGATTCATGTTGCAGATAGAAAAGGAAGAGAAGGAAAATAAGCAATGCATTAGCTAGCGTAGCTGGTTGTGTGTTCTCAATCAAATAGATCCTTTTTTTGCTTACCATGAACAAGTCATTCTTTAGGCATATGTGCATCTGATGAAAATGAGTGCTTCTGCTCAGACATCCTTGAAAAGAAGTTGGAATCTGGGCATCCTCTCTGGTGGAAGTGGGCAAGACACTATCAGTTTACCTTTCATCGCGTCTCTAAATATTGACTGCCAGCGAAAGATAAGAGATCTGAGATGAAATATTATTCTAACAATGCTCTGCATGAAGGGATCTGATGCACCCATGCCAGCCCTGTAGCCAAGAATTGATTAAGTTTACTAGGCAGAGAAGAATGGTACAAACAACAAATTCCACATAAAGGCAGTGATAAGAATTAAGGTTGGTACTGTATAAGGATTGAGATTATAAGAATTGGAAATTGACACAGAAAGCTGAGCCACTAGTGAGAACCAAAATATTAATCTAGTTGTCAAACAGAAGAGCAATACTGACTCTGGATTCTGATATGTCTAAGTGTTCTAAATATTATTGCTTCTACAAAGAGCACGGTGGTAGCATGTCTTTGCTGTTAGACAGAAAGCAAGCCTACATCCTTGTAAAAAGAATTGCTGGCACATTAAAACCTTTTGACAAGTACACGTGATAAGTCTAGCTGTTAAATCTTTACTGCTATGTGGACTGTAATACACAAGAATGCTTTGAACAGTAAAAGATCAAGGCATCAAACAACCAACTGCGATGGAACGTGTGTTTCAACATCATATTGGGTGGTTATTAGAAAGGGTGGTGTATGTGACATCCAAAAGCAGTGGGTACAGAGGCAAAATGGTGGCCTTACAAGTAACTTCGACCATACTTCGACCACCCAGAACAACAAAGAATTGGTGCTGCTAGAGTCAAGCATCTTAGTTTCTCTTTATCTTTAGTTGTTAAATTCATTCTGGATGCTTTGTTTGCCATGGTTGGCCTTTCTAACTGCTTTATGACTTCTGTATACTGGCCATCACAAAATTGTCAGTGTCAGAACAAGTTGAGAAAGTTGTAGCATGTCTTTATGTTTCAAATAAAGGAAACAGGGGTACTTCCCTTGTTCAAAAAAGAAAGAGAGAGAGAGAGAGAGAGAGGCAGAGAGAAAAAAATCAGCAGAACACAACTTTACCTATCACCCGATAAATTACCTTACCACATAAAACGGAGCTTTGAACAAATTAACAAAAATTCGATTAAAAAAATAACCATAAATATAGATATGAAACAATCACGGACCAATAGAAGCGGAGACCTAGAGACTAGCAACATATCAGAGGCCTAGTTGCAACTTGGACATATAAGCTACAAGCAAATGAATGTCTGACCATCTATGTGAAGAGCATTAAGGTCTCAGAAAGAACTAATGTCAATAGAGGTTTTGAAAACAAAAATCACCCCTGAAACCAGAATCGGCACGGTGGTTGGGTTTCTAGGAAAAAATGTGTTCTTTTTTTGGCTAATTTTTTAATTTGGGTATTTTCAAGATTATGTTTGGGACGCATCTAATAAGTAATACACATATTCCACAAAAAATGAGGGACGAAGGGGTGTTAGGGCCTAATTGGCCAAATTTTGGAAAACTGGTCGTCAGATGGTACCAAGAAAGGTTTTTGGCCAGTTCTTGCACCAGACCCTAGTACCAGATATGGGATTTTTTTGTTTTGACTGGGATACCAGCTAGCAATCAGCAACCACTAGTTACAATGAAGTCATCTTCAAAATCCTTTGCATTATCCTATGATGAGACGTAACTCAGTGGTATCAGAACTACAGGTGATCATGATTGCCCTTGTCAGGATTAGTAGGAACACAGGTCAGACTTGAGCGGAGTAGTTCAGATTTTTAGCTAGATGCACCTTAGTATTTTACAGAGTATTTGATTTGCTTGGTTGGTTGCTTGACTAGTGTGCACATCAGAAATCTGGGGATTTTGTTCTCTGTTAGAATTGCCAATATCAAATTCCACACATGAAATTTCATTTATGGTGGGTAGACCGTAATTCTCACAGGCAGGCCCAAACCAAGGTTGGTTATTATAGTATTGGCATCTTAAAATAAATCACGTCCTTGAAATCTGAAATCGATTGTTCACATGCATATAAGAATTATGCATACTTCTGATGTACACTGGACAAAACAAATAAAGAAAAAAAATGATATGCCAATACTCATCGAAAAAACAAATTGCATTGGTTTACATGTAAAGAAACTACTAAACATTTCATTGGCGATCCTAACCCTTGCATAGTTAAAACACTAACATATATCTGTGATTCCAATTGTCAGAATAAACTACGGATTTGGTCGGACAAATGATTGCCTGTTAGCAAAGCTATTTGATAGTACAGCTAAAAAGTAGCTACAGATGCAATTGCTTTTAATCATCCATCGAATATAGGAAAACAAATCTACAGAACACAATAAATTCATGCATGCAACAACAATATTGTTAACAAGAGATTGTGATTAACAGGAAATATACATGCTGATAATACATGGTCAACTCTTCAAGCTAACAGACCATGAAGCAGGTAAGGTTCAGCCAGAGTTACAATGATTAAATTATTGTTAACACAAACTATAACATATCAGAAGAAGCTCTATTTATTCCAATCACTTTCCTGGATGTACTTACTCAGAATTTTCGAAATCAACATTTATCTATACAGGTTGGTATCTTGTGGTGAAATTTCACAGCTCGGCTTTGGCCCACCTGTTCACTCTGTCGAGGACTTGGGTGGCCTCGGGAGATATAGAAAAAAAAGTTCTTTCTTCAATCTTTCTTTTTTCTCTTCCAGCCTGGGAATAGGTACAGTAAGGCATGGCTGTAGTAATGTCAGTCTGCCCAGCTCCAATGGATGGTAAGAAAATAGATCTTGGAAAAGAGCCAGATTATTTCCCAATGGTTCTTGTGGCTCCAGCTGCTGTAATGGTCGATGGGTGGATGACGGTGCCGCTGCACAAACACAAAAGTACTTGCTCAATCCCTCAACACTTGGTGATGGTTGGGTTCTATGGATGAGATGATTAAGTCGAAGGGTCACTGCAAGATAAGTTCTCTATATGAGCACCAATGTTATTTTGACTGCACAATTCAGTGCTCTGATTTACCTTTCTAGTGGTGTTCTTAATGGTATGCCCATTTCCAGATGCGAGGGGTCTGGTCTGACCCCTTGACCCTGTGGCCTGCTCCTGCAAAATGATACCAAAAGGTTGGGCCGACCCATCATCTTCCAGGGTCAATTAAGGCCCCCTTCTTTTTGGCTTCGGCTTGTGCTAAAATGGGCTTAAGCTTCTCTACCCACAGAAGCTCCGGTGGGAGGAAGCTCGATTCCCTTCTTTTCGGCTTCTAAGATCTGAGCTTATTTGCTGAGATAAATGCTGAATGTCTATAATACCCTTGGAATGTTTTGTACTCTGTTTATTTGGTAATATCGTTCTTTTCAACTATTTTGGCACGTAATTAATGAAAAAAATAAATTTCAAACATAATACAGTGCTAAATCTTTCTAATATATAAAATTTGCTTATTGTGAGTCGTCGGATCTCCCGTGTACAGTCCAGATGTTGTGTTTATTAACGGGTTTGCACTGTTCAATACCAGGGGTTGTACTGTTCTCCCGACCCGCAACGAATATCCGCTTTGCACTGTTCACCCAAACCGACCCGCAATGAATAGTAACTAACCCGGTACTATTCACCCCGATCCGTTACTATTCATCAAACCCTAAAAACACATAATATATCTATTTTGATCGTCTTGCCGTCCTGATTTCATTTTTCTGCTCCTTTTAACCTAAATCTCACTCCTTAATACTCTAATATT
Source organism: Stipa capillata (assembly GCA_019208055.1). Classification (NCBI taxonomy): domain Eukaryota; kingdom Viridiplantae; phylum Streptophyta; class Magnoliopsida; order Poales; family Poaceae; genus Stipa; species Stipa capillata. The sequence goes on along the minus strand of JAGXJF010005184.1, from coordinate 168,102 downwards.
CAAATAACCATCATCTTCCTAATTATGCACCTATTCTCTATTTTTTTTTGACATTTTGCTCCCAATTAGCATCAATTGAGCCAGGACTTAGGTCAAATAATAGTTTTATACAAAGATTTCGCCAAATAATGGTAAAATCTACATATCTTCTTACCATCAGAATGAGCTACAAGATATGAAAAGCACCACATCATCTAGCTATGCACCCTCATGCTACCAAACCTGAAGCAATCGCATCACGTATTGTATGCATGGGAAGAGAAAAAGAAGCGTTAGAAACCATCTGCTTTATATTCGTCTCCCTATTTGCACTGTGTAGTGAGCTTGTAATGTCATGACTATGTGCCGTTGATTTGTGTTGAACCTATGCAAGAATGTTATGTCTTGAACTATGTGAAATTTTTATGTTATGAACATGTGTTATATATTTGTTATTCTCATGTGTTGAATTTTTTGTGTGTAATTTAACAGATGTTTTGCTCAAGTTCTAGTGAATCAAGTGATGATGCTGTTGTGTCCGAGAATGCCACTGAAGATTCAGATGATCTATTGCCTCTGCTTGCTTGTATCATTCATGACGATGGGTGCAGGGCTCCGTACACGCCAAGGAGATTACCCTTCATGACAGGGATTCAATGGGTTGAACTGAAGTTAAAGGATCCAAAAGAATTCTATAGTACTTTGGTCAACAACTATCAGTTGAAATCGACTCATAACATATGCTCTAAAGAAGCATTAGCCCTCTTCTTGTGGACATGTGGATCACCTCAGTCTAATAGTAATGGTGGAGACCGATTTGAACATTGCGCCTCTACGATTAGTAAAAAATTTACTGAGGTTTTAGAGTGTTTGGACCGTATGGCTAATGATTATATCAAGCCATTAGATCCTGCGTTCACTACTGTTCATCGTAACCTTAGAAAACCAAGATTTCGGCCTCATTTCAATAATGCTATTGGAGCAATAGATGGGACACATATTTCTGTCGTAGTGCCAAACCATCTCAAAGTGATGCACATTAACAGACATGGTTATACAAGTCAAAATGTTATGGCAATATGTGATTTCGATATGAGATTTACATTTGTGGTTACTGGATGGCCTGGATCTGTTCATGACACACGTGTGTTGTCAGATGCTTTGGTGCAATATGATGATTATCCACATCCTCCCCAAGGTAACTCACTTGTGTTTCTTTTATACCTTTTATATGTGATAGTCTTGTAATATGATGATGCTATTTTTGTTATAACTATAGGAAAATACTATCTTGTTGACTCCGGCTATCCAAATCGAACTGGCTATCTCGCTCCATTCAAAGGACAGCGGTACCATGTACCTGAATTTACACAAGTAGGTCCTGTTGGGATGAAGGAGACTTTCAACCATTGTCATTCATCTCTACGAAACGTCATTGAAAGGTCTTTTGGTGTTCTCAAGATGAAATGGCGAATTCTCCTTGGCATACCAAGCTACCCGGTTGAGAAGCAAAAGATGATTATTACCGCATGCATGTGTTTGCATAATTTTATTCGTGATAGTGCTCTACGTGATGCACATTTTGATAGATTCGAGAGAGGAGAATATGTTATGGAGGACACTCCAGCTCCAATAGGTGTGGACCATACCGCACCGATAGATGATGGTACCATGCATACAATACGTGATGCGATTGCTTCAGGTTTGGTAGCATGAGGGTGCATAGCTAGATGATGTGGTGCTTTTCATATCTTGTAGCTCATTCTGATGGTAAGAAGATATGTAGATTTTACCATTATTTGGCGAAATCTTTGTATAAAACTATTATTTGACCTAAGTCCTGGCTCAATTGATGCTAATTGGGAGCAAAATGTCAAAAAAATAGAGAATAGGTGCATAATTAGGAAGATGATGGTTATTTGAATATTAGAGTATTAAGGAGTGAGATTTAGGTTAAAAGGAGCAGAAAAATGAAATCAGGACGGCAAGACGATCAAAATAGATATATTATGTGTTTTTAGGGTTTGATGAATAGTAACGGATCGGGGTGAATAGTACCGGGTTAGTTACTATTCATTGCGGGTCGGTTTGGGTGAACAGTGCAAAGCGGATATTCGTTGCGGGTCGGGAGAACAGTACAACCCCTGGTATTGAACAGTGCAAACCCGTTAATAAACACAACATCTGGACTGTACACGGGAGATCCGACGACTCACAATAAGCAAATTTTATATATTAGAAAGATTTAGCACTGTATTATGTTTGAAATTTATTTTTTTCATTAATTACGTGCCAAAATAGTTGAAAAGAACGATATTACCAAATAAACAGAGTACAAAACATTCCAAGGGTATTATAGACATTCAGCATTTATCTCAGCAAATAAGCTCAGATCTTAGAAACCGAAAAGAAGGGAATCGAGCTTCCTCCCACCGGAGCTTCTGTGGGTAGAGAAGCTTAAGCCCATTTTAGCACAAGCCGAAGCCAAAAAGAAGGGGGCCTATATGTTCTGGCGTGCAGGCCAACCCTACTAACCTTAAGGTGCACCTGATTGCCCTGTGGCTGTTAGTGACATGCAGGTCGACCCTTGGCCTTGCTAGTTGTTAAGGTTCACGCGTTTTAGTAAAGGGGCGGAACCACCCCACCCCATCTGCATCCTGATGCCCATTGATTTGGTGATGAACAAGAAGATGTGATCAGCAAAAGTGGTATTAATTGCGACCTAGGTTTTGGTGCGAAAGCTAACGACATTTACCCTAGGAAGCATGGCCACTAGCTATGTTTTTGGCGTTCCAGGTGGGCAGGATGTGTTGCTGAAACCTTCACTTACATTGGGATGGAGAAAATACGGCGGGAAATAGTGACCTAATTGGGCTACTTTGGCCAACCAAAATCTGTAACTTTGCACTACATTGCACCAAAAGGTTACAATGGGCAGGATACCAACACTGTCAGTAATTTGCACTTCTCTTCACATATATCCATAATCATCTGGACTTTATACATTAAATTGCAGATTTTAACCCTGGACATAGCTATAATGTGCACTTAACTATAATTTGCACTTATCATTTTTTTTTAGTTTGCACACATTAATACCCATGGATTTCGTACTATAATTTACTGTATGATGAATTTAATGGCAACAGAATTATTATTGTATTTCCATAAAAAATATTATTATGTTGGCTTCATTCATTTGTCATCGTCAATAGTGTAACCTGATAAGAGAAGTAATTGGAGAGCTGGACAGAGTACAAGACTTTTAACCCGCTCACCTCAACTACATCAATGAAGTCTTGCTTGCTGCTGAAAGAGCCTATCCATTTTGTGTGATCAGGTGTCCTGTATATATAGATTATAATTAGTTTATCAAATTCATGTTGCACCTAGAGTATGCCATGGAGTAAGCTATTAGGAGAAATAGTGATGAGATGTTATCCTTGATGGTGCCATTCAGTATCAAATGAAGCAACATTCTTTGCAATCACAAAAAGAATCAACTCTAAGAACTTGGATTAGCTTTGGAGTTTGGATCACAGCCATCATAGATTTTCTCATTTGTTCGCTAAAATATTTTTCATACATATTTCATGTAATCTATTTTAAATTTGAAACAAAAGGCACATAAATAAATAATTCATAATTTCCTTGATAGCTATTCCTGATGCTAATAGCCTAATACTTCTGAGATATGATTATGGTGTCACATATCATTGACACGCAAAAATTAAGTAGCACTGTGGTGGTGATAGTATAATATACTTACTACTTAAATAGCACATAAGAAAGATATTAACAGTTAACCCCTTTAAATTCAACAATCAAATAGTAATATCCTGTTACGAACTGATAGGTTGCAATAAAAGTGGCATCTGACAGACATGGCTTGAATGTATTGAAATGAATTCATACAAGTGTTTAGCAAGATAGCTATGTCCAAGCAGCACCTTATCCATGAGATAAACACAAAACAACAATTGCATACCCTGAATCCATCTTCATGTGATGGGAGTTGAAGAAAAAGATGGTTGCTGGCACCAGCGTGATATCAAAATAGTCAATATAAATTTGAATCTCCTCAGAATCCATGTCGACCAATGCTATTGTAGCAAACTTGGATATGTCCCAAGAAGATTTAGCAAGCTGTTAAAACAGCATGAACAGGATGACATGGGGAAAAAACTGGCCTCCATAAGCCATAAAATTCCTTTTAAATCGCATAGACACGGCAGAAAAGGAGGATCCCCCAATCGAGTCCTCATCGAACGAGTTAATGAACAGGTGGAATCAGACGCTAGCTACGGCGACAAGGAACAGGAACAGGGGGTTCGTGGAGAAGGAGAGGAAAATGATATGCGCGGCGGATGATGTGCTGCAGACTTATGACGTCGTCGAGGTGGAGGCAGGCGGCGTCGGCGGCGCGGCCGAAGCGGAGGACGAGGACCTTGTCGAGGGTGTCGCAGATGGCTGCGTCCACCTCCCGCTTCCGCCGCAGCGTCGGCAGCACCACGGAGCCCATCTCGCCTCTCCTCGCCGGACCGCGGTTTCTTTCCCAAGAATCAAAAGAGTCCCCGCCCGCTCACCGGCATGTTCCGCCGTGTCCGTCGGCGACTTTGCGGCGGCTGGGGAAATGAATATGGGCCGTTTCAGTCGGCCCTGAACCACTGTTACAACCCCAGGCTGCCACCCCGCATTTTCCCTCCTTAAAACTAGCCCACGTTCTTTCCTGGGATTAGTCCAACCTTTCCCCTAAACTACTACATTTTCGGGTGCTCACGAGGGCATTGATGCTAAATTTGTATTTCTCTACAATATAGGTGTTACCAAATCATTTTAAAATATGACCTATTATAAATTAAAAGTATTAAGAATATATATTCTTCTCTTTTCCCAATATTCACATCCATTGCTTGGATTATTTTCACCGCCAAGGAACAACACGCCCTAGATTGCACAAATACAGGCACAAATCCTCCCCCAAATCAATCTAGTTCATCATCGGCTCCATGCACATGCACGAAGTAACCTCCCTTCCCTTTCTCATGAGATCGACCACCTCCTGCCCTCCCCTCCTTACGAGATCCACCTTTGCCTCCTATTGGATGGTTGGATGAAGCTCCGAGCAAGAGGCGCTTGCATGGAGTGACAATTTTTGATTATCATCCTACCACGGCCTCTAGAGCAAGGATTGATTTAGTCTGCTTCTGCTCTTTTCTTAGCACATTGATTTGATCTGCCCCTTTTCTTAGTATAGAGATTTGATTTGCCTCTTTCCCCTTTTTGCTAGGTTTGTTAGTTATGATGGGTAGATCAGAAGCACCGGCTTTCCTTTTTGCATTCTATGATTTCTATTCATAAGTGAAGGACAATGAGGAGAAATTTTGTTGTGATTGTGCACGGAATGATCCAAGCAATTTGGTCAAAATATTATAGGTCTTATTGTGAATCTTGGGATGCGTGTGTACCTTACATTTTGGGGCGGAGGGAGTATTTTATTGCTTTGTTAAATTTGGCATGGGAACACCTACTTGCTCCCGTGCCCAATTTTTAGAATTTGGCAACAGGGTCACCAATGGTGAGCACCAGTGAAAAAAGCCAATTTTCTTATGCCAGTTGGCACCGATATTTAGCAACATTATGGATGCCCTAACGTGATTAGAGATGACACCTATCTTTTTACTGAGTTGGAAGAGAGAAGTTTGTCGTTCCTTGATGAAGAGATAATTGCTTTATGTCTAAGGTGGAACTTTTCTCCATGGCACTTCATCCATCACAGATTCACAAATTTAATTTCAATCACCTCATTTTTTAAATATTCTATTATACTTTGATACCCCTTTTTATACACAACAGCCCATAGATCCAATCAAAGTTTGTGAGATATGGCACGGGTGTGTGCAGTATCAAGACTGGAGTAGATCAATCCCATAGAAAGTACCTAAATAATGACGACGAACAATCACGACAAAAGAGAAAATATTTGCGAAGCGAGCGTGTATTCTTTAGGCACGATCTCAAAAGAGTATAAGAGATTATTTCTCTCTCACAAACCCTTAATTATCGTATTTTGGTTCCTTGATTTCTTGATTTCGTGGCCATTCTCTCATAGATTTATAGAAGTTTACAATTAGTGTCTTCCAAAACAAAGATGACTTCCAATTCTAACAGGTTTTCTCTAGGATTTCTTGTAGCATACATGTTTCAGTCCTAGTAGTTTAGGACATGAGTCACATTTTCTTAACAAGATCCATTTTGACTTTTATCCACCGAGTCATTGTGCTCCTTTAAGAATCCTCTCCAAGTCAATTCCATCTTTTTTTACTCCTATCTCTGGGAGCACCCCATCATAGGGGCTCGTGCACATCATAGTGATGTGTATGTTAGTGTCTGGGATAGACTACCTGAACTCTCCACCTAAGAGCTCTTTTGTTGTGTAGTTGATTAACCACACCACCTATTCCTACAGCTCTCCATGACATAGGTTGTACTTCCTTTGAGCTCAACCTGCTCGTTGGTACCGTGTGGTTAGTCCCACCTCAATTTCCTTCTTCCATTAGCTCACACATTCTTTGTTAAAGTTTGCAACTCTCTTTATAGTTCCACACACAATTGCAATTGAGATTCGAGTACCAAGCGTTGACGTCATGTTTTCCTTCTCCTAGCCAGGATTTGTATCAGATTGCCCATTGCTTGCGCCACCTTTAAGATGACCCATTGATTTGTATCCACCTATCAATCTGTATCCACCTTTGTTCTGGAGAACTTCATGATTACTTGCCCTTTGCATATAATTCACTTGACTCCACCTCGGAGTGATAAATCACAACCACAGAGTTCAAGTGACATTGGAGATATTATATTCTTCTTCAAGCAAGGAACATAGGAACTCCCGTCAGTATGTAACATGCTCCATTATACATCTCTAGTGTAACTGTTTCTACCTTAGTGGCTCCATACTCCTTTCAATCTGCTAAGTGAATAGTTTTATGTGTCCGGCATAGAGATTCTTTGTCAAACAACTCCCTTGCCGAACATATATGGAAGCAATACCTAAATCTAATATCCATCCCTGAGGATAGTCTTTTATTATATGACCTTTCTGGACACAAAGATAGCAAACATGTTGTAAATGTTCTTGCCCTTCTTCATATGCGACTCTTGATTTTTCCAACACCATCTACGATAATTGTAAAGGCCCTCTCGTAATCTCTACACTATCATGAGATCAGCATGAACTCACGTATTAATTAAAATAAAGTTTTTCATTGCATGCGTATGTGTGTAGTTTGTGCATCGGATATCGAAAGCTTAACACCTTGCGCTAGGATAGTTTCAAAATCTATCAACCGGAGTCAAGTTTCCTTGGTGCAATTGTTTTAAATGTCTGGTAGAGGAGCTACTGGGATAACCAGATTTACGTAGAGATTTTGGATAGAAAATTGAGACACTAGTAAGGCTAAATTTATCCCAAAGTTTCTCTTAGCTAAATTGCTTCAAGGTTAAAGTTTGAGCTCAAATTAGATTATCGTTAATCTAAGAAGACTTAAAGGAATGTCCTAGAAGATCTGGTCCGAACCTTCTAATTCTAAACTCCCGTTTGAATCACTATCCCTGTTATTTTAAACATCAAGTAAAATGAACAATAAATAAATAACTACAAAACAAAAAGAGAGAGAGAGAGAGGAAACTCCATTTTCCCCCTCTCTCATACTGGGCCGCTGGCCCAGCTTTCCTTCTCCCGCACGCCCAAGTGGGCCTCGGCCCACTGCCCCGCGCCGTGTTCGCCCTTCTTTCCCAGGGCGCCGCTGCGCCATTTCTCTCTGCCAAGCAGGACCCGCTCGCAGCACCTCGCCGCCGCGTGGCCGGGGCACGCGTCGAACGGCAGCTCCGCCGGCGTCTCCGCCTCCTCTCTCCTCCCTGAGAAAAAGGGCCTCCTCGGACGCTCCGGCTCCCCTTTCTTCCCCCTCCCCCCCTTTATTCTTCTTTTCCCCAAAAACACCTTTTCTCCTTTTTCCACCACCACCAAGAACACCGCCGACCCCGCCCCATTTCCGACAAGCAGTCCGACGGCGAGCCCCCTTCCTTCCATTGCCGAGATTCCGCTTCTCTTCCTCCCTCTCATTCTCTTGTTCCTTGCCGCACCAGGTACTTGCAGAAGACCCCCACCGATGCGGCGACCTCCCTCAACTCTGACCGTCTTCCCCAAGCGAAGTCGCCGCCCCCGCGGAGGACTCCGAGCACCAGTGCCGAGACCGGCGGGCGGAGCGGGGGCCCCGCGCCTTCAAGGACCGTCCGCGACGAGCCGCCTCCAACACCTTGCCTCGTCAAGGAGTTCATCGACGTCTCCGGCAACCGCCTCCCCTCGTAGCCTTCCCGCACTTTTTCTCCTTCGAGCATTGCTCCATTGACCTTGGGGTGTCGCAGCCTTCCCGCACCTTTTCTCCTTCGAGCATTGCTCCATCGACCTTGGGGTGAGGCCCCAACGTGCACCCGCCTCTTCTTCCTCCCCTTTCTCGCTTGGTCATTTTGATTTTGATGCATCACCATCGGCGACAGGCTTGTGCAGGGGTCGGCCTAACCGAGCTAAGTGACAGCTGCCTCCAGCGGCCGACAGACCTCTTCTAATTAATTTGTAATAATCAAATTGACACCCTAATGACATCACTAATGGAGTTATGACATACCCCAATCACTGTGTGTACACTGGGTTCAGCTGTCCTTGAACTATATTCCCCTCGTCTTGAACCTTGAACTAAGGCATCCCTAATGAACTGATAATCACCCTACCGAGACATTATCGAAGTCACTAAACTTCCTTATGAAACTATTGCTTAATCACCGTAGTTTTAGTTAAGGAATCTTCTGAATGACTACTGACTGTCCAATAATCCTTAACTGCGATCAATGATAGTACTTGATTCTGGAACATACTAGTACCCCTGATTTCGTGATGATATGGTTGTACTAGAGCATCATCAAGGGTACTCACTCGGTAGCCGTATCATGTATATTGCACTTATGTATGAATGGATTTGGGACCTTTTGTCTTGACCCGGCATAAGCCACCATGATAATAAAATGTGGTTTACAATACCTAGGCCCACTTGTAATAGACCTAGGACTATAGCAAAACGATAAAAAGGAGAAGACTAGAGTATGGCCGGTGGGCCCAATGGTCCATTGACTGGTCAAGGTTGACCAGTCAAACTTTGGTCAACATGGACCCATCTGCCATTCTCTACTGAAGGAGCCTGGCTGAGAATAATAATATTTCATATCTTTATCTTTACTGAGAAAATACAATAAAAAGGGGCTTTAAAATAGTTTAAACTTCAAAAGTTCGTAAGAAATTCATCCGAATTACAAATTAAGTGATTCTTGTGTGTAAATTCCCCATTTATCAAGTAGAATTTACTGGTATATATATCACCCTTAGTTCTGATATGAGAAATTTCAAAATTTGCAAATGGTTCTCAAATTCAAATGAAAACAACTCAAACTTAGAAAATTCATAACTAAATATCCACAAATCCGAATAACGTAAAACCAATTGCATTAGTTTCATGTTCACATTCTCTACACGATAGAGTGTATTTCATACATGTTATCATCTCTGAAAACTTCAGCATTGCTTATTTGCTCCTTTTTGCTTTTTTCGGCGTCTCGGTGTTTATTTGCTAGAGCCGGGCAACGAGGGTCTTGTCGAGGGCGATCACCAACAGGAATACATCCCAGAACAGCAAGGCAAGCATGCTCGCTTGTTGAAAATGTCCCAGTTATCTTTTGCTATGCATTGGTTAGTTAATGATGTGTAGTTCGAATATTTCAAAGTGATGTTTGTGGTGCATCTATCTACTAGCATGAGTAGGTTGTTTGTGGGTATGACTAGCATTGGTGTGCCATTTAAATCATCTCAATAACTACTTAAACCTTAGAAAGATGTGAGAGACGAGAGAGGATCCTCATTGGGGACTTGACGGGTAGCAGCTCGTATGATCCTAGAAATGAGATTCCTCCTTAAGCCGATGAGGGTATGGTCGATGAGGGTCAAGTAGGGTAATGGTCGGCCAACCACTTACCCTCGACCTTATTGAGATACTCCCGTTTGAGGTAAGGGTAGTAGCTCTTCCCTCGACTACAGTTGATTCGGGATGAGGCCGTTATACTCATCTCGAAATCCCTCGAAGATTAGGAGGTCTTAGAGGGAATAATACGCTTGACTGTGATGTGTATTTGTGATTGGAGTCACTAATGGGTTGGAGCCCACTTCTTGAACGCTTGATGGAGTATTTGGGTGGCAGCTCCGCTCTAGTGTTAATATTGATGAATTGTTACTTGTCGGTAGTAGTTTTTTTTATTCCTTGGAATGATGCGATGCTATTGATGCAACTTCAGATCTGGTCATGATGATTCATTGGATGATATGTCAAGTTGTTACCTTGATTGAATGGTTTATATCTTGCAATTCATGAACTAGATGCTAGGAATATGTTGTCCCTAGTTGTTTCTGCTTAATTGAGTTGCCCGATTACTACTATCATTTAATTACCATGCAATGCTTAAGACTAACCTGAGATGAGCACTTAGCATCTTGTGTGTACGAAAGTACTCACTCGGGAATTCAAATCCTACAGATGATCTAGCATCGATGAATATGTTGATTCCAAGAACATCGTCTCTGATGCTTAATGTAGCAAGTTTGCCTGCCTTAGTCAAACACTGGGTTGTATAGCTTTTGGGAGGTGGCTTAGTTGGTCATCTCCGTGGTTATCAAACTCTTCCGCTACTGTTTTCATATGTTTGTGTGCTGAAAATGACCTCGACATCGTGTAATGTCAAAGCTAAGACCTACCTGTCGTGTGGGTAGTGTTTATTATCTCTAAATCCTTCTTTTGTAGAGTATTGTGATGATATACAAGTTGTTTTGGTGGCTGCCCATATACATTGCATGTATGAAATGGAGTGTATGGGTATGCCGTGAAGGGTTAGCGCGGTTCTTCTTTTCACTAGGTGGAGCAGGTATCGGTTGAGTGACCCGCTGGCTGAGACGTTGTGCCGGCCAGGCAGGGTGTGGGCGGATCCTACCGGGCTTTCGAGCGACCCACTAGCTTCCGAGCTAGGTTAGGGTGTGGGTATGATCGGTGGCTCCTCCGATCTTGCTATGTTTAGTGGAATTGAGAACGACTTTAAACCTTCACAGGATCTGAGAATTATATGTGATTTTGGGAAGTCTAATCGCTTCCGGCTGGCTTGACCAACGGTGAGGGCATACGACATCGATAAGCATATGGTGCATTGGTCAGGTGTCGAACCACTCCACCTCGGTGCGTATGGCGTAGGTACCGTGCCACCAGGTCGACTGGTTTCTCGGTTCTTGGTGATCATTCGTTCCCCTACTCATATACAATTCTGAGGTCCTGACAATAATCAATGCTTGATCACCTGAGAATGAAGATTTTCAGGACCTTTTCAAGAACTTCGCCTCCAACATATATGCAACTATTCAAGTTAAGATTGTTTTCCTTGACAAGAATATTAATCACCAATTGTTCCATGATGTTGGTAGAGATGAAGCCAATAAGACGACCTTGCCATTCTATTCGATCATCCACACTAGTTAGTTGCATGACAAGCTTGTTGAAGATATTAAGGTGGTCGACGTACCGTGTGCTTTCCTCTCTGCATAGCCCGAATAGTTGTCCGTTTAGCACCCACCAGTTTGTCAGCAACATATTGCCATAATAATTCTTCTAGGTCACTCCATAATTTCTTTGACGAATTTTTGTTGATCAACGAGTACTTTACCTTGTTAGAGAGACATAGATGGATTGTGCTAACAACCTTCTATTCCATCACTCTCCATTCTTCATCAGTTGTCTTAGCCAGTTTGCCCACTTCAAGAGCATCCATCGATTAGCACTTGTTGGACAAGAATATCCTCCATCACTCATTACCACAAGCTGAAATTTCCACCACCATCAAATTTTTCTACTTGATTCCACATCTTTGACATCGCTCCCGATTATGTGCCACTTGATGTTTTGCCGACCTTCTCACAAATTTGATTAATCTGGTCTTCTGCTACCACTTATTGTACTCCGATACCTCTTATTATTTGTAGCACCCCCCGAAATGATAAAAGTTTGTGAGATATGACACGGGCGTGTGCAATATAAAGACTGAAGTAGATGAATCTAGTAGAGTAACCAAATAATGATTACGAACAATCACGATAAAAGAGAAAATATTTGGCGAAGATGACCTCAAATTCTTTAAGCTCAACCTCAAAAGAGTAAATAAACTATTGCTCTCTCATGATCCTCTCACAACTTTTAGGAACTCCTGACTTATTCTTGTTCCCGCAAGCATATATGATCAATTGTAGTGTAGTGTTTGATGCCAAAAAGTGTTGAAACCCACAAGTAAATGGTGATTGGACTCACTACTTGAACTATGAAATCAAACTTAACTAAAAAAATAAAAGTTAAAGTAGAGATGCCCCAATTATCTTCCTCAACTAGTTGTATACCACAATGATGCAATAGATAATTAAAATATGCAATTACTTGATTTCAGAAATAAAAACTATTCTCAGAATAAGTAAAAACCAACAAAGTAAATAATATTAATAGGCTTGGAAATGTGTTCCGACAGTTAAAAATGAGGCATGAGGTATATGGGTTCAATAGTAGAATTCTCAAGCAAGTAATTAGGGATTATGACATTTAAAAGTGCAATCTACTATCCTATAAGATATTACTGGAAGGTAATTATACTAGCAATAAGTAGAATGATCTACCCTTTGTCCAAACATAAATTATAGGAGGACCATGGCAATCCTATGCATGACATAGATTAAAGAATAAAAACTGAAGTAATATTAGTAACCTCACTAATGAATACAAGAGCGGATTCTGTAGTTGCTGCTCTACCACATCCCCTACGATCTATTAACTAATGCATTGCTCATCCAAATGTTTTTCAGATGGTTGTTTCCGGCTAGATCAAACTATTGCAATATATGTTGCCAAGAATTTTCAAATTCCTCTACTATGCTTGAATCATTGATGCACGAGTAGAACGCATCTGAGAATCCCTCTCTGGTTTTGAACAGCCTACCCAACTTGCATATGAGAATCCTTCTCTTATGCCTTCTGCAACACATGCCACTTGCAGCATCTATGTTTTGTTTCTGGAAACACTTCTGAAATTGCTACTTTCATTGCTTGGTCTTGGTTAGTCATAAGTGATTCAGGATGCTCATTATTCATGGCTAGCATCCACTGTTGAAAAACCCATTTGAATGTGTCAGTTTTTTCATCTGGCAGCAAGGCACAACCCAAAACTATCATTTGTATGTGATTATTTATCCCCATAATTGGTGCAAAGGGCATGTTGTATCTGTTGGTGCAGAAAGTTGTGTCAAAGAATACACAATCTTTAAACTTTTTGTACAAGGCCCTTGTCCTTCCATCCACCCAAATAAGAGCCCACACAGCTTGGTCTTCATCAATTTGTGTGGCATAGAAGAATTGGGGACCTTTAGCTTGCTTCTTCTAGAAATACTCGATGGTAACTGCCATATCTCGCCATGTCAACCCTTCCCTCAAGCTCGTTCTAATGTTCCAACATCCCTTTTTGTGTAAGACAGTTTCTGGCACCACCATGTATATCTCCAGTATAGACATGATGTGGGAAGTAGAAATGTTGCGGTTGTGCAAAGTCTAGGCTATCGATTAGAGTAGGGATTAATAGAAGATTATCAAAAAAACTTATCAAAAATAAATCCCGTACATATAATTCTAGAACTCTAAGTACAACCTAGCATTCTAGCGACAAAATATGCAAAGAAACAAAAATGGAGGAATAAAAAAACACAATTACAAGGGAGACAAGGATTTGTACTCGAAGTTCGAGTCTTGGCGAGGTTTTACGTTTCAGTTGAGGAAACTTGATCCACAGATCGAAGCCAACACTAAATTGTGCACTTTTTTCAAAGGGCTTGCTGCCCTCTCACTTGTAGCAGCATTTCACCTTGCGTTAGGCGAGGTCCAAACCCTCACAAACTTCTTGGCGCTCTTTAAAAATAGCTCAAAAGCTCCCTAGGGACTTCTAGCCATCTAGTATATCCTAATGTCCAAAAGTAATAGGCTTCAATTATTTCGGTTTGGAGATGAACTCTTCTATGATGCTCAACTATGGATCAATCTCTCTCAAATATTTCCTCACAAATATCTCACTTTGGGCCCGAGGAATTAAAGATAGGACAGCACTCAGGAGAGCAGATGATTAGATTAACAAATATCTATATGTGTAAAGAAGCTTAGGAGTATGTATAACCAATCCACAAAAATCAGCTGATATCACAAAATTGGAAAAACTGGAGGTTTTGACTTGAACCCAAAGGTTCTGACTTCTTTTAAACAACGGCTATATTGCATAGACAGCAATAGATCCCGGAGGATCCAAGAAGAACCTGGAGACTCCAACTTTCAGAGCAAGTCTAGAAACGGATCTTAGAGACTCCGGCAAAAACCCGGGGTCTTTGACTTTCATAGCACAACAGATAGAAGCACATGTCAGTGGTTCTGACTTGGAACCCAGACCCTCTGGAAAAGCCTTCAATGAGACGAGGTCAGAAACAAATTTTGAAGATTCCAACATTGCACTGAAGCTTCTGAGATTTCAAGGAACTCACAGAGTTAGGACAGTAAGCGAATTCGGAGCTTCCAACAAACTTACTCTGACATCTCGAGATTTCAAAGATAAGTTCAAAAGGTGATCTTGAACACTCCAAAAACTTCTGGGAGTTCTGAGTTTGAAGTTCAAAGGACTTGATGTGAATAGAACCAGAACTTGGAGATTCTGGAAAAAACTCGGATGGTCCAACATACTAAAATCGAACAGATGGGCAACTCCGAAGCTCTAAGTTCCCAGACTCTCCACACATACATGGAACTTAGATATTCTGACTTTGATCTAAGAGGTTAAGACTTTGCTGAAAGTGTGAGAATTGAATGCTTTCAAAGGCCTCTTTGGATTGAAAATTTGATTTCTAGTTGAGCATTAGCAAGACACTCTTACCAGCTTCCAAATATCAGCCCTCTTAATAGTATGGGTTTCCTTAAGCTCAATGTGATTCCTGAACAACTAAACGAGTTCGAAAAATGGTCCTTAACCTTCTTTTCTTAAGCCATCATTTCTTAGAACTTTTTAGGCGTTATCAACACTAGTTATGCCATCGCTTTTGAGACTAAAGCAATTGATCGTAGTTGATGCACACATTAGTCCCTTAATTATTTGTTATTAATCATCAAAACCCATTTAGGAGGTCAAGATGTACTTTCAAGTGGAGACAGAAGCTATGTTTTGTTGCTTTGAAGCTTGCTACGACATCTGCCCCCGATTTTAGCATTTTCAGACTTCTCTTAACCGTTCTTAATTGAAACTGATGCGTCTGATCAAGGAGTGGGAGCAGTGTTGCTATAGCATTAACATCTTCTTGCATATGTCAGTAAGGCTTTGGGTCCTCATATTAAGGGGTTATCGGCTTACGAGAAGGACTTCTAGGTAGTTATCATGGCGGTGGAGCAGTGGCGGCCCTATCTTCATTAGCGGGAGTTCCTGATTCACACGTATCATCATAGTTTGATCCACCTCGAAGACAATGAATGCAAATGACTTGGCAACAAAAATCCTTTACCAAATTGTTGGGTTTGAAGTATCTAATTGTATACAGAAAGGGGGCTGAGAATCAGGTGGTAGATCCTTTGTCCCGGCGCCGTACAACTGCAACCACTAAAGTGCTAGCCGTATCAGATTGTCAACCCGTCTGGTTAGATGAATTGGCTGCAGGGTACCAAGCTACTCACAGAATTGGCGTTGACACCTAATCAAGCTGAAATGTTTACCTTCAAGGATGGACTTCTTCATTTCAAGGGGCAAGTGTGGTTGGGGCACAATGAAGAGCTGCAGTGGCATGTCTTTGCTGTAGTCCATGATAGCACCACGAGAGGGCACTATTTTTGTGGTGGTCAACAAGTTCAGTAAGTTTGTCCATTTCGTTCCTTTGAGCCACCTATTTGCTGCTTTCCAATTAGCTCAGGCCTTCTTGAATTAAGTGTTCCGACTCCATGGCATGCCACACGCGATCGTGTCCAACAGGGATAAGGTGTTCACCAGTCGGTTTTGGCAGGTGTTATTTCGCCTCTTTGCAGCTCAATTGCGGCTGAATATGGCTTATCATCCGTAGTCCGACGGGCAGATTGAGAGGGTGAACCAGTGTTTGCAAGCTTATTTGAGGTGTTTTGTTCATGCTTGCCTAAGGATGTGGGTAAAGTGGTGTTAGAAATGTGCCCTAGTGGCAATCATAGGGATGATCATATTTCATTGTATCTATGATTTATTAAATATTCCTTGAATAATATTATTTGTATTGATTAGCAAGTATGTGACTTGTTCGTGAAACTCCGTACCAAGCTTGAATGATTATTCTAAATTGGTCCCTAGTCGAAATTTATGTAAGGACACATATGAATAATAGACTAGCATATGTATTGGTTGATGACCATGTTTCACAGGTCACGGACATAGAGATGTTGAATCAATTATATGAGCACATGTTAAGGAACATGGGGTTGGACTGACCCAACTTGAGACACAATGTGTATGCTATGTTCTTTGACCTGAGATTGTCGTATGTGCTTGAGATGTGTAATGACTTACTTAGGGGTTGCCAAACGCTACTTCGTAACTGGGTAGTTATAAATGTTGATTTCTTGTTTGTTATGAAGCATGATGCGAGGCATGGTCAATCGAGATGGGATTTGCCTCTCTCTATAATGAGAGAGATATCTCAGGGCCCCTCGAGTGATCGGATCCAGAAATGCATGGCCGTGCTACTTAAGGTTAAAGAGTTAACCTAATAAAGGATCCGAGATACATGATTGAGAAAGAGCGGTCAAGTTCGAGCTTGAGTTTGACAAATATTGTGAGCCAAAGGGAGTAGCATATATAACATTTTAAAGGTTCGTCCAATACGATCTTTATGTACGTTTATGAGTTGGCATGTCCTGCTAGGGGCCGCTACGAATTAGTGACCGAGTAGGAGTACACGTGTCATGTCTAAACGTGCGTGAACCTATAGGGTCACACACTTAAGGGGCTGGAGCCTAATTTGGATTAGGATCCGAGTTAGACTAGGTATTAAGTCCTAATGGGCCTCTAACGAAGAAGCCCATTATGGGGATATCTATATAAGGAGAGGGGGCGGACGTGTTAGGGTTAAGCTGATTCAGAATTCTCGAAACCTAGCCGTCACCTGTCCCACACCCAAAGTTGCCTGCTCGGATCTAGCAATCCGGACAAGTGACGTTCCTCCCTGAAGTGTGGATACCATGGAGGCGTTGCAGCTGCGACGCTTGGACGAACCATTCGAGGGAACCGCGAGGAGGAGAAGATAGTACGACTACAGCTGCACCGACGCTGCATCGACTCTACTTCCGCTACGGATCTACGTGTTTAGAGGTAATCTCGTGATCTATTACTGTAGCAACTCCTGATTTACGTGGTAGAAAATTTTATTTACGCTAGTGTAGCCTACCTGTATCCCTACAAGTGGTAGCTCTCGCGGAGTATTGTTATAGCACTTGTTTCCATTTGACTTTAGGAAAGTCCCCGTTTTCTGGTGCTTTATGGCCGTGAACCACCGCAGCTGGGTTTACAAGGTGTCGAAGAGACTGCTGTCCCGGATTTACAGGAGTGGCTGGAGGAGCGAGCCCTATGACAGTTCACCTTCAATGTTCCCAGCAGCGGATGAAGCACAAGCTAAAAAGAAGGGCCCAGAGCCATTGTTTTCGGTTGGGCAGCACGTTTATTTGAAGATCCAACCTTATGTCCAGTCCTCTTGCGCACATCGGACAAGCTCTCTTTCGAGTACTAAGGTCCCTTCAAGATCATCCAGAAGGTTGGCACGGTTGCCTACAAGCTTGAGTTGCGGGCGTAGTCTGATCCATCTGGTTTTTCACGTCTCTAGTTCAAGCTAGCCTTGGGCCCTACTGAGCAGGTAACGGATGTCGATCCCCAGGTAAATTTTGATTCGTAGGAACCAGAGGAAGTTTTGGATCAGCGGCTTCGCAAGAAGGGACGAGCTATGGTCGTGCAAGTTCTGGTACATCGGCAGGGTTCAGCCCCTTCGTCTACAACTTGGGAGGTTTGGGGCCAAGCTGGATTTCAAGGAGTGGGGAATGTCAGCAACCTGAAGGCCGTCGTAGAAGAAGGCTCAAGCCCAATCCTTGTTATGTCGGCCCAGATTGGGTCCAGTAGCTAGTTGGCATGTATTATTTGGGGGTGTGTGTGGTGTGAGAGAGGCGTACATTTAGAGAAAACTGGTGGCGAAGGCCGCGGCGGCTCGATCTGTTCTTCCGACCCAACGATCTTATAACAAATAATATTCAGCAAATAGTAAACCGAGTCCTAACGTGGATCAATACCGCTAGTGCCATAAGGCATCAATGGAAGGCCATGACATCCTTGTTCATGATTGTCTCATAGGAAATTTAGAATGAGAGCAATGTACGTGTCTTCCGACAAGTCTCTACCGCACCGCCGATAATCATAGAAAAAATCCAGAATGAAAGCTTGGCTCACTGTAGGGGCTAAATTCTTGGGGAATTTACCGGGAGAGTAGGTTTTTTTCTCCCTTTAATGGAGTCTGACCGTGTTACATCATGTATAAACTCTCTCTTAATAACTGAAACGAAACAAATCTTTTACCTCCATTTAGGAAAAAAAGGAAAATTCTGCACCAAACCGCACCTCAGTTGAATTCGTAGTCCCAAATGCACAACATTTGGATTGTTCGCGTAACAAAGAAGTACTATTACTATCTCTGAGAACTCAGATTATTCAAGATTTAGTGACTGAAATCTTCCCCGTCTATAATTTCAACGGGGCATATTTTTGTGAGGAAATTTTCATGGTTCCAGATGGTACAGCTGAGGACATAGATTACAACTCAAAGAAGTGTGCATAGTAAGTAAGGTGTAAGGTAACAACGAAATTTTTGTAACATACGTGGTGTGCTGCGTGTGCTGATATTGTTAAGTTCTGAGAAAGATAGTTCAGGTTCATAAATTTTGTAGTTACAAATAACGTTTCATGTACTCGTCCATGCGGGTGTACTGAACCTCTGGGTAGAGTAGAGAAGCTTCTTCTCCACCGTCCCCAATGTCAAAGTTTGTCAAGCAACCCTCATAGAAAATGTCGTGGAAATGCCCCACGGCTACCTGATGAGCAAGGTCCGCGTCTGCATACAAGCAGATATGTCAATTGCGAATTTGCTTATTCAAGTTATGGACGAAACTATATTTTTTAAATTTTCTTGAAAAAACCATTTTTGAATTACAGGACATATTTGCCAATTTGATCACCGATCTTAAATAAATCTAGATAACAAAAACGAAATAACTGTCGAACACTCAAAGCACAATCTAAAGAAATTTTGCCGCTCATAGTGAAACCAGACATATTTCTCGTGCTTATTTAATTTTTATTGTATTTATATGATAATCATCCGTGTGACTTTAGAACAGAACCATGCTCCACAGGCTAAGTCCTTTATACTCCCTCTATTTGTAAACAGATATTGTTTGACATGGATATAATATCTAATATGCAACTTTCATCATGACCTTTTGTATGGATGTAAAAATATTTTTCATAACAAATTTGATTGAACCATTTCGACCTAACCAACATAAATACTTTTATTATATATAGTTGTCAAATACATAGGAGTTTGATCGCACACGTTTTAGAGCATTATCTTTTTCGAATGAATGCAATATAAACGTAATTGATAGTATTACTTAGTGTAGTAGACGGAAATGATACCTTTATTTCTAAATTGGTACTTCCCTAAGATTACTTCCACAGAGATTTATCTAAACTACAATGTATAACTTTGGATTTGAAATGAATGTTAACAATTCCATCGTCCTAGTAAAAAGATGACTTCAAAATAAATGACGATTTTTTACCCAGAAAATACGTGTGACCATTTCACCATTTTGGTGCTACTAAAGGTGACATCTTTAATAATTTGACTTCAACCAATAAATGGGAAACAAATTGTTACCTTTCATTGACGCCAAGATTTCATCCCTGGGAATGGGAATTTTCTCAAGAACTTTTCCTGAGAGCTTTTCCCATTTAGCAATCAGCTCATTTTGACTAAGGATATTTTCCGGCGGCCTAAGGTATATTGTCTTGTTCAAGGCCCGAGGATCATCAATGGACTTTATTGTGTATGTTGCCACGTCATCTTCGTCCATAAATATCACTGAATAGTACGATACAACCATAAGTCAGAGGTGGAAATTTGAGGGGAAAACCCATCTTATACAAGTTCAGATACACCTAGCAGTCAGAAGTCCTTTCCGGGAAAAACCATCTTATATTTTCTCTAAAATTACATGTGAATCGATAATAGTACCTCCGTTTTAAAATAAATAATTTTTTAGTTTCTCTAATTTTTCTCAAATTGCCTATCCTTCTACACTTCCAATGCAGTTTTAGTTATTTTATTCCTATTTTGCCCTTTAAAAACCAATATCATTAAGAAAAGAACTAATTACTCATCGATGGTGAGAATATTTATTGACTTGGGGAGGAAAAAGATGGATGTGAAAATGATTCAAGAGAAATATTAGCATTTCATTTAAATCCTTAATTCTTGTGCTCAACTCTAAAAGGACATCTATTTTAAAACAGATAAGAGTATCTCCCTAATGCAATATTACAATATAGATTCTTTCCTGGGAAACTTTCAGTGTTTCCTAGGAGCTCATGAGAAATAAAACTGTGGATACCCTTTGCTAAAGCTTCATCAATTTATATGTAGTAAAAATAGAGTGAAGATTGAGAGTACCTCTTTTGTCAATTATAGATGTACTATATTTAACATGTAATTTTGGAATAAACATGGACGTAAATTTTCTCTTACTGTGCGAAACCAAAAGCACGAAACTGAAAGTCAAATGGCAAAGGTAGAAAAATGGACATTTAACAAGGAGTTTTCTTGTTTCTTTCAATAGCAACAAAGCATAAACTCAACATTCCCCAAAAAACACTAATTTATCCGTTAAGTTATGCAGCCAGTATTATATGATAATTTTATGAGGTAAGCAAAATTAATACATTCTTTGAACTAAATTGGTTCTTCAGAATGTACCTGGAAGTATGTATGATAGGGAGCATATATAGTCTAATCTATCATGTACTTCTCGAAACTTGAAAGATATTTTTAGTTTGAGCACTAAATCTTTCTTTCAAATTTATTTGAGCAATAAATCAACATGAAAAGTTAACCAAAAGAAGTTTAGCGGATAGTCTTTGGAGCATCGCATCACCTCTTACAATCTCTCAAGTATAACATTTCAAAATGATGATTGCGAAATCCCACAAAAGAACAAAATAATGTTTGCTAAATTGAAGCTGCAAATTAAATTGATTTGGGAAATTACGGCTTTCTAGTTTTTGAAATGATGATTATGCTTTACTGAATCTTGAACTGGATGTTGGACTGCAAGTTAAATATACAACTAGAAAAAAGAACAGTACAAGTTTTGTTTATGTTTACCTTTGACGTTGCCATCCCCATACACGTGAACTTTCTCTTTGGGTGGGAGAAGGGTACCAATTTGACAGAGGTTAGGACAAAAGTAAGCAGCAAAGCAATTAGCAGAAACATAGGTGTGGGGAATGTTTGCTTCTTCTATTGCCCTTCGTATCTCCATCTTCTCATCAAATGTAATCTTTCCCGGTTCAAGAGCATGCTCCATCCTCGCTGGGTCCATGCCGAATTCAGATGGTAGGAAACGCTGCATGCAAATTGCAAAATTGTATGTTTATGGCTGTGCACGCCACTTATGGTTATTGTTCTTTTCACCAACTTATGAAAAGAAGCAAAGAAGAATTGCGACATATCGTCTTGGTAATATTTGATTTCCTGATTTCCTCTGTTTATATTATGTTGGTAGCACCCAAAAAAAAGAAACTCTCCCGGTCTATCATGCACAAGAATAGCTGAGTCTTCATGTCTAAACACGGAATGAATAACTTTATTTTTGCATTTTACAGCAGGCGGCGTATCAAATCTGAAACCAGCTGAGTGCTGGAAACACGTGAAAAATCATATCCGGAATTAAACCTAAAAAAGTTCCGGATTGAGTGCAGGGCAAGTTCTATGTCCGTGTAATAATTTAAGGCAAAACTCAATCGCATATAAAATATTGGAAATAGATAAATTGATATTGCAAAATGCAAAATTCTACATGAGGGGTTGGGCGGGGATGTTCCCATGGAGGCATGGAGGGGGGACGCCATTGTCACCGACGGCGGCAACGGGCGGCAACAGGCGGCAACGAGGGGGCTCTCTCCGGTGGAGGCCTTCCCAATCTTTCCATTCTCAAGGAATTTAACCTTTTAGGCTTTGTTTGGATGCAAGAGGGACAAAATCCAGGATGCCAAATCCCATGAGGGGATTTTGGGATGTACAGAGGATCCCCTCCCCAATGGGGGAGATGGTCCCGGTCGGGAATTTACCAAACGGTGAGTTCCTGTTGATGTCGAAGAGCTGCTGCTCGCCGGTGCGGGGGTAGATGCCATTGCGGAGGCGGTGCTAGGCGTCGCTGGAGGCGAGGAGGAGGGTGAGGGAGTTGGAGGTGAGCTGGGCCTTGAGCTAGGTGACATCGTCGGGGGAGGTCGCGAGGGAGGCCGGGGAGGCGGTGGTCGTCGCAGGTGACGCTAGTGGTGGTGTGGGTGGTGACGAGGTCGGAGCAGGCGCAGAGGTGGGCTTCGGAGGCGGAGGTGGAGGAGGAGGGGGAGAGGGACAGGAGGAGGAGGAAGACAAGGAGCACGGCGGAGGAGAGCAGGAGGAGCAGTGCCGGCACCGTGAGCAGCCGCGCCGTCAAGCCGCTGCCACTGCCGCCCGACGGGAGCACCATTGCCAGGGTGGCGGCCGTTTGGATCGGAGATGTTAGAATTATTGCGCCTAGCTAGCCCATTAATTAAATTTCTAAAAATATCAAAGGCCCAATTAAATTGCTAATACTTGTAATTGGTTTAGTACCATATTGCTAGTGGAAAGAAAATGGAGGAGGGAGCTAGTCTATATAAAGAGGAGGAGGTGGCTGCCCTCATTGCACCTCAAGCCTTAGGGCTTTCTTCTCTCTCCCACAAAGAGCCCTCTTGTGTTCTGTCTCTTCGTGAGTGTGAACCTCGAGTGAAGCTTGTTCCTTCTAAATGTTCCTAGTATTATGCTGCCACATGAGTGCTATTCCATCCTGACGTTCGCGTGCACGGGCATCCGGGAAGACAGGCCTCCGAAACCCTCGCCTTTGAGATCCTGCACCGGGAGAAGACGAATAAGGTTTTTGGGGAGCGCTCTGCGTGACTGTCCGCTGCTGTTCGGCTTACTTTCTTCGACTACTTCACGCTGCTAAATCGGAGCGAGGTGGTGTTGCGGTACGACTCCTCTTCATCAAGCGAACGATTACATGGCGGGTGACAACGGCAACAATAGCGGTGCTGCTATCTTCCTAAATGAACGCAACGTACGTTCTGTCTCTCTCTATTCATAATAGCTTTAGACTATGAGCTAGATACTAGCATGTCTAGGCTATTTGATGAAATTCTGATGATTAAGTACACTAGTATGTGTAGCTTAATTGAAAATGCTTCTGTAGATATATTCACTAGAATATTTATCATGTCGTATTTCGTGATTTCATGGATTAGTATAATGCGAAAATTATCTAATTATTCCAACAATCCAAAAACCTTATATTGTCAAATCGTATGTTAGGCAATTTTCGATGACTGGCTTTGCCGCTACGCTAAAACTAGGTCCTTTTAATGGACCACATTTTAAGAGATGTCAAACTTAAGTAACCTTGTGGCTTACCGCTATGAACGTGTACTGGGTGGCGGCTAGCAAGCCTGAGGGAACGGCTACTCCTGAACAGAAAAAAGCGTTCCAGGATGCCACCGTCATTTTTTGTTGGTGCCGTCATTAGCGTGCTTGGTGAGAAATTGGTTGATGCATATCTACATATGTATGATGCCAATGAATTGTGGGATGTGCTCGAGGCCAAGTTTGGCGCAGTCGATGCTGGCAGTGAACTGTATATCATGGAGCAATATCATGACTACAAAATGGTCGATGACCGTTCTGTAGTTGAGCGCGCTCATGAGATACAGTGCATTGTAAAAGAACTCAAACTCCTAAAGTGTGTGTTGCCCGACAAGTTTGTCGTTGAAGGCATTATTGCCAAGTTGCCTCCCTCATGGAGGAACTTTGCTACTTCTCTAAAACATAAGAGACAAGAGTTCTCTGTCGAGAATCGTATTGGGTCTCTTGATGTTGAAAAGAAGGCGAGAGCAAAAAACACACACTCTAAGGGAATCGAAGGAACTTCAGGCGCTAACTTAGTGCAGAAGAAAAACACCCATAAGTTCAAAGGGAAAAACAAGGTTGCACCGACTACCAACTTCAAGAAGAAGAAGAACACAAAAGAGCATCCTTACTTTGTGTGCGGTGAGCTTGGATATTGGGCCAAGAACTGCAAGAGTCGTAAAGGCAGGAAGAGTCAGCAAGGACATAACTCTAAGTCTGTCAATGTGACTATTGGCAACACCGAGACGAGAGCAGGGTATGGTAATTCACCTACTGTTCTATCGGTTTGTCAGTCTACCGATTGGTGGATTGATACTGGTGCCAATATTCATGTGTGTGCTGATATCTCTTTGTTCTCTACTTACCACGTCGCTCGGAATTCCTCAGTCCTGATGGGGAATGGGTCACATGCTTCTGTTCATGGTGTTGACACAGCCGATCTAAAGTTTACTTCGGAAAAGATCATGCAGCTACAGAACGTGCAGCATGTCCCTTCAATAAACAAGAATCTTGTTAGCGGCTCCCTTCTCTGTCGAGATGGGTTTAATTTGGTATTTGAGTCAAATAAAGTAGTCTTGTCCAAATATGGATCTTTCATTAGAAAAGGCTATGAGTGCGGAGGCTTGTCTCGCCTATCTCTTTCAGACTTTTGTAATAAAGTTATAAACCATGCTTGTGATGAAGTTAATGGAGGTGAAGCTAATATATGGCATTCACCACTTTGTCATATTAACTATGGTACTATGACACGGCTTGCCAGCTTGAGTTTAATCCCGAAAATCACCTTAGTTAAAGGCTCTAAGTGCCAAACTTGTGTGCAAGCGAAGCAATCTTGTAAGCCCCATAAGGCTGCAGAGGAAAGGAACTTGGCACCATTAGAGCTCATTCATTCTGATCTATATGAGATGAATGGTGTATTGACACAAGGTGGAAAGAAATACTTCATGATCTTGATTGATGATTACACTAGGTATTACTATGTGTATCTGTTAAAATCTAAGGATGAAGCTTTACACTACTTTAAAGTCTATAAGGCAGTAGTTGAGAACTAACTTGAAAGAAAAATCAAAAGGGTTAGGTTCGACCGTGGTGGAGAGTATTTTTCTAATGAGTTTATTTTATTCTGTGAGGAACATGGTATAATCCATGAAAGAACGCCTCCCTATTCACCCCAGTCAAATGAGGTTGTCGAGAGGAAGAACCGTACTCTAACAGATTTGGTTAATGCCATGTTAGACACTACGGGGCTATCAAAGGCATGGTGGGGAGAGTCTATATTGACTTCTTGTCATGTTCTAAACAGAGTTCCTACAAAGAATAAAGAGATAACCCCATTTGAATAATAGAAAAAGAAAATGACATCACTCTCACATTTGCGCACTTGGGGTTGCTTGGCGAAAGTCAATGTGCCAATTCCAAAGAAACGCAAGCTTGGACCAAAAACCGTGGATTGTATCTTTCTGGGCTATGCTCATCATAGCATTGGTTATAGATTTTTAGTAGTGAAATCTGAAGTGCCTGATGTGCATATTGGTGTCATCATGGAATCCAGAGATGCCACATTCTTTGAAGATATATTTCCTATGAAAAACACATCTAGCAATTCTAGTTGAAAATCTGAACAAACTCCTAATCCTGCCACATCCTTAAAATATTTTGAACAAACACCTGAGGAAAATCCTGAGGAGATAGACAATAAAGCTCCTAGGAGGAGCAAGAGACAAAGGATAGCAAAATTTTTTGGTGATGATTTCATTGTAAATCTTGTGGATGATACTCCCAGGACTTTTTCAGAAGCTTATGCATCCCCGGATGCTGACTATTGAAAAGAAGCAGTCCGTAGCGAAATGGATTCTATTCTCGCTAACGGAACCTGGAAAATCACTGACTGTCCTTACGGTTGCAAAACCGTAGGATGCAGGTGGGTGTTCAGAAAGAAGTTTAGGCCTGATGGTACTATTGAGAAGTACAAGGCGCGGCTTGTGGCCAAGGGTTATACCCAGAAAGAAGGCGAAAACTTCTTTGATACTTACTCACCTGTTGCCCGAATGACCACCATTCGTGTACTACTATCATTAGCTGCCTCACATGGTCTTCTCGTTCATCAAATGGACGTTAAGACAGTTCACATGCACGAGCGCGATCCGAGCCGTGACGTGGCTGGCTGGCAGGTGCGGTCTTTTGGACTTCCGTGAGAATTATTTTTAGTAACGGACGCGTTACTATAATTAATTATGAAGTTCCTGTTCGTTTCATCTCCTGACGAGGAACTGAAACGAGTGCCTGTTCGCTTTCTCTCTCGACGGGGAGTTGAAGCACTTGGACTTCCTGACCGTGCCTATATATACTTTCAGATAGTTTTGTAGTCAAGAATGAAAGGTGTGTAAGTCACTGAAGTCTTTGTATGGCCTTAAACAAGCACCTAAACAATGTCATAAGAAGTTCGACAAAACTCTTACATCTGCAGGCTTTGTTAATGAAGCTGATAGATGTGTGTATTACTGCCATGGTGGGGGTGAAGGAGTTATTCTATATTTGTATGTCGATGACATACTAATATTTAGATCCAATCTTTATGTTGCTGAGGAGGTCAAGAAATTCTTATCTCACAACTTTAAAATGAAGAATTTAGGAGTAGCTGATGTTATCTTGAACATCAAGCTATTGAGAGGTGAAGATGGTGGGATCACGCTTTTGCAATCTCACTATGTGGAAAAGGTCTTGAGTCGTTTTAGTTATATCGACTGCAAGCCTTCTCCAACACCTTATGATCCTAGTGTGTTGCTTCAGAAGAATCGAAGAATAGCTAGAATCAACTGAGATACTCTCAAATCATTGGTTCGCTCATATATTTAGCTAGCGCCACGAGGCCTGACATCGTGTTTGCTGTGAGCAAACTAAGCCGGTTTGTCTCCAATCCAGGCGATGATCATTGGCATGCTCTTGAAAAAGTAATACGCTATCTAAAAGGCACAAAGAGTTTTGGCATTCACTATACTGGGTACCCAAGGGTACTGGAGGGTTATAGTGACTCAAACTGGATATCTGATGCTAATGAAATCAAAACCACAAGTGGATATGTCTTCACTCTTGGAGGTGGCACTGTTTCATGGAAATCTTGCAAGCAGACCATCTTAATGAGGTCAACAATGGAAATAGAACTCACAACATTAGATATAGCTACAGTTGAAGCTGAGTGGCTTCGAGAGCTCTTGATGGACTTACAGGTGATTGAAAAGCCAATATCTGTTATCCTCATGAACTGTGATTGCCAAAGTGAACAGTTCTAAGGATATTATGAAATCATCAAGACATGTAAAGAGAAGGGTGAAATCTGTCAGAAAATTGAGAAACTCCGGAGTGATAGCCTTGGATTATATCCAAACGCTAAGACTGGCAGATCCCTTCACAAAAAGTTTTGTCATGGAATGTGATAGACACTGCATCGAGGGAGATGGGTGTGAGACCCACTGCATGAGTTATCCATGGTGGTAACCCATTCTATGTGATCGGAGATCCCGTGAAATAGAATTGGCAAGACAAGCTATTGGTTAACTGAGAGGAGAGTATTTCTTTTATGAAGACCCACTCCGTGAAGATGCAATTCTCTCCTAATCTATATGGCAGGTTGATCTTTATCTTAATGTGTTCTGAGTGGCCTTTTGAGCAGAGATGTTGTCCTACAGAACATCTTGAAAGAACACACCTATATGGGTTTCGACTGTTAAACGTCGCAGTTTATGAGAGCTGGGTACTCTTTAATAAACTCATGATAAGGCCCGGAGTATGACGTATAAGCTCCACCCACGGAAAAGCTCTACGGCAGCCCAATATCGGTCAAGGCTTTGCGTGAAACTTGTTTGCACAAAACTTGCAGTTCAACGCATAGTCCACTGTTCAAGTTGCAAATAAGTGTAGGTCACTGTCTAGGTGGATGTTCAACTTAACAGTCTCCACTGAAACGCTGGTATATCAAACAATACTTTGGAACAGAGAGCAATTTCCTGGTGCCTCTGGGATCTGGTGGGGGATTGTTAGAATTATTGGGCCTAGCTAGCCCATTAATTAAATTCCTGAAAATCCCAAAGGCCCAATTAAATTGCTAACACTTGTAATTGGTTTAGTACCATATTGCTAGTGGAAAGAAAATGGAGGAGAGAGCTAGTCTATATAAAGAGGAGGAGGTGGCTGCCCTCATTGCACCTCAAGCCTTAGGGCTTTCCTCTCTCTCCCACAAAGAGCCCTCTTGTGCTCTGTCTCTTCGTGAGCGTGAACCTCGAGTGAAGCTTATTCCTTCTAAATTTTCCTAGTATTATGCTGCCACATTAGTGCTATTCCATCCCGACGTTCGCGTGCACGGGCGTCCGGGAGGACAGACCTCCGAAACCCTCGCCTTTGAGATCCTGCACCGGGAGAAGACGAATAAGGTTTTTAGGGAGCGTTCTGCGTGACTGTCCGCTGCTGTTCGGCTTACCTTCTTCAACTACTTGACGCTGCTAAATCGGAGCGAGGTGGTGTTGCGGTACGACTCCTCTTCATCAAGCGAACGACTACATGGCGGGTGACAACGGCAACAATAGCGGTGCTGCTATCTTCCTAAATGAACGCCACGTACGTTTTGTGTCTCTCTCTATTCATAATAGTCTTAGGCTATGAGCTAGATACTAGCATATCTAGGCTATTTGATGAAATTCTAATGATTAAGTACACTAGCATGTGTAGCTTGATTGGAAATGCTTTTGTAGATATATTCACTAGAATATTTATCATGTCGTATTTCGTGATTTCATAGATTAGTATAATGCGAAAATTATCTAATTATTCCAACAGGAGACGGCAACAGACGCGGGGGTTGGCTCCAGATCTCGTCTCGACCGCGCCAACGCTGCTGCCATGAGCACAGCGATCTCGCCTGGATCGGAGATGGTAGCGACAGACGTGCGAGTTGGCTCCGGATCTTGTCTCGGGTGCACTGATGTTGCTGCTGCTTGTCTGCTTGTCTCCGGACCTCGTCTATGGCGGCGGCGTGGCGGCAGATGGCGGCAAGGTAGCACAGCGGCCATGAGCAAGAGAGCTAGCGAGGCACGAGAAGCGAGTGAGAGAAGACGATAAGAGCAGCGAGCGAGAAAGAGACAGGGAAATCTTACCACATGTCAGGAGTTTTTTCCGTCCCAGGGATTCGGCGGGGATGGGCTGAGATTTCCCTCTCCTGGGCCTTAACCAAATGGACCTGCAGGCTTTCTAGGGAGAATTTACCATGAGCCTCTTTGTCCTCAAGATTGGGCTGGGATCCCTGTGTTTTCCCGGTGCACCAAATGAGCCCTTAATATATGTAAATCTGCTAGTAGCTTGCGTGAGTTAATCCACCAACCTCGATATTTCTAGCTTCTTTAATAGCCTCCACAAGCTTGAGCTGCAGCAGGAAGTGAGCCCCGGACATAACCGATACGACCACACGCACCTGCTTCACGGCCGCAACGAGGCTCCGGTGGTCGTCGAGCGACGCCTCGACGAGGCTCGCTCCCTGCGCTTTGAACAACAGCAGGATCTGGAGCTTATGGACGTCGAGCCGGATCTATGGCCGCATCAGGACGTAGGTCTGGTGGCCTTGGGCTAAGCTCGCCTTCACGATCCTTCTGTCGATGTACCCCGGTGCCGCTGACAACAAGAACCTTACTCTTCTCCATGCCTGAAGCAGAGATGCAAATGAGATGGCTGCGCTACCATTCTTTGGGATATATGGGTACTGAAGTCCAATACTGTGAGGTCAGAGTAGACTTGTCATCGTATTCAAGAACAAGACGTAGAGATATACGTTAAAAAAATTATTTTTGGTTTCATAAATATTGTCAATGTCTAAGTTTAGTTTATCAACTCTATATCGAAAATTCCAGATCTTAAAGTATCAAAACCGTCTAGATTTGATTTCTTGGTCCATTGAAAGTGATTTTGACGACGATGTGGTGACAGTTTCGCATATGTAGTAGTCAAGGCAACACAAAAATTTAAAAATAATAAAAACAATATGAGAAATAAGCAAAAACCGAAATTTTTAAGGAAACTAGATTCGAAACAGCTAATTCAAAGAAAAATCGGGGAAACTAGATTTTAGAATTTAGAATTTAGAAAATTTTGAAAACAAATATAAAAATATCATATTTTCTTAGGAAACTAACCATTTGTATGGAAAACTAGTTTTTTGAAATTAATATTTATAAGAAAAATTAGGAATAAATCAAAATAATAGAAAATTTGAAGCAAAATAAGAAAAGAATAGAATTCCTCAAATCTTCAATAACTTTTCTAGAATATTTATTTTTTCTAAATTTTTATTTTCCTGATTGTTTCTCTCAATTTATATCTTTTGTCGCTTCTGAGTTTTTTTTATTTTTTTGTGCAAACTGCGCCACCACGCATGCAAAATCTTCGTCATGTCATCGTAAAAACCACTTTCAGTGAAGATGATAAAAATATGCGAATCTAAAAAACAAACCAACGGTAGGTAGAGTGGTCGCATAGCCCACCGGGGATAGCAAGTGCACACTCATATATTTTTGTCATAGTCAAGTTATTTGGACGGTTGATCTTCATCTAATAGTCCAGCTTTCTTCCTCAAAAAAAAATAGTCCAGCTTTCTTCGCCCCTGTCACCACTGCTTCTTATCCCCTTTTCCCTCTCGACGACGCCTCTATTTTTCGTCCCGTCACCATAGCATCCCCCTCCCCACGCGCCACTGCACTTGCCTCACCGGTATCACTCAGGTGCCGGCGAAGCTAGCCTCCAGCACCACCCCTGCTGCTCCAGCCTCCATCCTCCTCCTGTCCACCATCACCTCCATCGCTAATAGCCGCTGCTCCTACCTTCTTCCTCGTCTCCAGCAACACCTTTGCCGCTAGATCCAACTCCACCTGCCCCACCTTCGAGCCATAGTTCAAGCCACCGTCTCCTTGCCGCTGCATCAACTTGCCTGCTTGATGGGAGGAGGAAGAAGGGGAGGCTCATCGGTGATGGCGACAAGCTCGACGGTGACGACAGGCATCCCGGTGACTAATCGGTGGTGGGACGGGTAATATCTCCCACCCCCCTTCCGGGCTTAGAGGAGTACCTGATCAGGGTGCTGGCGCCTTGACTTGATGCCGACGGCCGGCTGCCAAATCTGGCTAAGGTGGTGGTGGAGGAGGCGGCGAGGCGGCGGTGGGAAAGAGGGAGAAGAAGGCACTGGTGGGGGAGGAAAGAGGAGGTAGAAGGGTGCGGAGGCGAGCTGTGCCGGTGAAGGCAGAGGTGGAGAGGTGCAGCAAAGAAGAAGAGGCAAGAGGGAGAGTCGCGCGACATGACTAGGACAGCGAACGGTCGGAAAAGCTGATGATGTATAGTGCATATATGTATAATAAACGCTCTTGAGCGAGTTTAGCCAATTAACCTTAACATTTCCAGCTTCTTTGATAGCCGCAACCAGCTTGAGTT
This sequence comes from Stipa capillata, assembly GCA_019208055.1. Classification (NCBI taxonomy): domain Eukaryota; kingdom Viridiplantae; phylum Streptophyta; class Magnoliopsida; order Poales; family Poaceae; genus Stipa; species Stipa capillata. The sequence goes on along the minus strand of JAGXJF010005184.1, from coordinate 136,199 downwards.
GCAGCATGATGTTGTGGCTCCGGAAGTGAACCCCGGACATGGCCGACACGACCACGTCCACCTGCCCCACTGCGGTGACGAGGCTCCGGTGGTCGTCGAGCGAGACCTCCACGAGGCGCGCCCCCTGTGCCTTGAACGACAGCAGCATCTGGATCTTGTCGACGTCGAGGCCGATCTCCGGCCGCATCAGGACGTAGGTCCGGTGGCCATGGGCTAAGCTCGCCTTCACGATCCTTCTGCCGACGAAGCCTGTGCCACCAACCACAAGAACCCTACTTTTCTCCATGCCTAACGCAAAAGATTCAAATGGGATAGCTTCCCGGGGATGCCGAATATATAGTTTTAAGTGCTGCGGTTACTTTATGGAGTAAGCAAGCTAGTGTATCTGGTAGAAAGCAGCATCGGCAAATTGCATCGACTTGTACACAAATTTACTAATCGTCTATGGTTAGTGGTGATTACTGATGAATGATGACCTAGTTGTATTTAACTATACCATTATAGCAAGTACTCATGATCAGTGGTAATTGTTGAGGATCGATAGTGAAATATTTTTCTTTTTGATGAATATTTCAATACTCGATCCTTCACATAGCTATTTGCGGTTGATGCACTTGATAGAATACCACGTCACTACTACGGACTATAAAGTCCAGATTTGCATATATTACTCCACCAAAAAAGTTGTCTTAATTGATCCTGAAGACTATGCCGCGCACCAACTACCAAAGTTGCTTTAGTTACACCACTCCTATGGATGTCACACGGTACCAAAAAAGTCTGTCTTAATTGATCCTGAAGAGTGCCGCGCACCAACTACCAAAGTTGCTTTAGTTCCACCACTCCTATAAGGCTGTCACACGGTAGCTAGCTAGGTTGGGGCCTCTCAAATCACACCTGGTAGACTAGATGTACTACCCCTCTTTGCTTTGTTCCCCATATAGCCAACTAGTTTCTTGTACGAGAAGCTTAAATCACTTCCATCGTAGTTTTGTGTAACTGGCTTGACAACGGAGTGATCCCTCGAATCGTACTAGCTAGCTTATGACATATTACTGGTATCTTTTCTAATTCTAGGTAAGCAAATTTAGGAAGCAGATTGCTTCCCTTGCTTCCCTTTATTTTTGTTCCTGATGTCATGCAAATGAACTGGCAAGCTTATTTCCAAATCCCACCGTGCAATCGGCAAAAAAAAAGAGAAAGAACTAAAGATCCATAGTCTGATCCTAATACAACATCTGATCACCGTAGAAACATAGTAATCGAACTATCGTGACATTGTTTTTTTAAATGCAACAGAAAAATTGTAATATAAAAGTATATTTTCTAAGATGTTCACATGTAGGGTAACAAAATTGTTAAATGGCAACTTTTTTACGATGGGGTGAAAATATATTTTTTGTATAATAAAACTTGTCCTATAAAAACTATGGTCGGACTACATATGCAAACTATTTTCAAAAACGTAAATAGAAAATAGAACAACAAGTCGATTATACATTTTCGCTAGCTCATTTCCAAAATTCGTCTATCGTGCAAATATCAGAGCTCCACTACCGCACGCATGACTGACTGGTGTGCAGCACAGCACAAACATACAAGTGCCTTTTTGTGTGTCCCCATGAAATATTTTGTTGCCTAGCTCGCCGCTGCAGCCTCGTCCGAACCCCAGCTGACACAGTGCTCCTCCAGTTCTGTCCTAACCCACCTTTATTTTTTCCTTCCTCCTGCTGCTGCTGCTGCTGCTCACGGCTTCTCTTTTTACCCGCATGCATGCGTGGAAGCCGGAGCAGTGGGCTCGACCTTTCTAGGCGCACGTGGGTCCCGCCACGCCCTTTTATCATAGCAGGTTGGGAGGCGGGTACGCTACATGTCAGTACCCCTCACATGGCATGCGCGGCCCATCGGGCCCACATAGCTCTCCAAAATGAAAAATCACACTGACAATGGGCCCACCGAGACCTGACCCACACGTAAGTGACCCACCACGGTTACCCCTCGGTATCTATGCGCCTGCGATGCCTCGGCTCTCGTCACATGGCCGTGCCCACCTCCGCTCGTCATTTGACTACGGGCACACTAGGGAGTGCACCCCGGGATTTTGTACACTAACTGACGGGGTGGCCTGGGTGATTCTGTGGCCCACATGGCAGTGATGGTTGTAGGGTTTGCTGTGTTTGGTCGCGGTGGAGGCGTGGGTCACGCTACGGTCCAAGTGGATAAGGGCCGCAGGGAGCCGAGGCAGGGACAGGAAAAAATGGGAGCCCACTTGTCAACTGACCCCACGAGGGCCTGCGCCAGAGGAGAGGGACGTGGGACCCACCCAGCAGGGACAAGTGTCGCTGGTTCCTGCTGGGGAGCAGCGTCTCTGACCGTTCGTGCACAGGCCGGCACAGCATTGTCTTTACTTATTTTTATTTTTGAGAACTTCCTTTTCATATTTAGGGTTTAATTGTTTAGACTGTACCAATCGTCAGCTCAAACTCTTAAAGCCCTCTTCTTTTGGCTTCTTGGCTGGTTTATGGCTCCAAGAAGTCAGAAGCCTAAAAAAAGGCCCGGTGGTGGCAATAAGCACTTTCACATTTACGTTGGTAGCAAGAAACTGTCATTGGGCAGCTTCCCGAGCTTATTGTGGAGGTCATTTTGAAATTACCCTCAGAGTTTGGCCGTGAGGGGCTGTTTGGTTGCCGGCCACGTTTTGCCAAACCAAATTTGTGGTAATTGCCACACTTGTGGCTTGCCACCCTTTTGGCAAAGAAAGATTGTTTGGTTGGTCACTAAGCTGTGGCAAAAAAATTCTGAGAAGTGTTTGGTTTGCTGCCACAGATGTTTGGCCAAAAACATTGGCAAGTGTTTGGTTTCCTGCCACATTTTATTCACATTGTGGTTCAAATGGATCATTAAACTATAGGACGAACCATTAACCTACAATAATAATAATTAACAACAATAATAACAATTAACTAGAACGTAAAAGCCATCAGTTTTCATCCATCAGTGGCACCAGAAGGGTCAGCTCCCTGTAAATGTCACGCACAAATGCACAGATGTTCTTGGCATATTCAACTTGCCCATCAGATATACGGCCAATTGCAAGCCTCATTAGCTCTCCTGACAAATCAGCAACCTAAAATATTGACAGCACAGAAATAGCATTAATTTCAAGCAAGTACAGAAAAGGGAAAAGTAGCATAACTAAATTAGAGTTGTATCAGTATATTTACCCCTACAAGATAGTCAAGTACGTTTATCTGCAAAGGCTCGACAGATTTATCACTTAGCGCTAGCAAACAATCATTAATTTGCATCAAATAGGACTTAAAATTACAACCCTTCTTGATAATTTCTTCCAACAAATCCAACTCCTCAATCCTATAAAAGACAAAGCAAATTTTACTAAACAAAAACGAGGAAGCTAAGTTTCAATTAATATTTATTTTAAAATTTACCCTGTGTAGAAACCTTTTGCAAAACTGAGGAGTTCAGTAAGTGCAGTAAGTGCAGGACGGTTCCCTTTAGACATCTGTAACATTTGCATCAATATCAGACTATAACATCAATCATCATCTTAATCAGATATATCAATCTGATAGTTACCTTTTCTTGTATTCCTTTCTCTAATGGATCCCCGTTTTCTAAAGGGAAGCAAAATGGACAAACATATTCACTGGTCATTTGTGTAGAAGCAAGCAATGGTTCCACACAAGAGCTGTGGTACCTGCTCAATCGATCATTCAGTCAACAGACGAGAAAATTGCACAAAAAGAAGATAAAACGTGCCAGCCAATATCAAGGATAGTTTGGCTGACTAGTCAGTTCCCTTCACTTAATACAAGCAGCTCACATATTTGAAATTTTAGCAGACAAACAGCGTGTTGTTAGATTGGAGGCAGACAATCAATCTCATGTAAACTAATGATTTATGACGCAACACACTAATAATTCTAAAGGCGTGATACTCAGAAGAATAATATTATGCGATTGACACTTAAGGCAAACATGAAAAAACAATGCAAGCACCAGTAACTTACCAGTCTTGACATACCACACATCTAGCAGTTACACCATCTCCCACATCACACAAACAGATGACACAGAATCTTTTCTGCTTACAATCCTCAACATATAACATAGAAACATTGTCCAACGATGTGCTGATCTGAAAATGGCAAACTGAAGTGAGCAAACTGTTTGCCAAGAAATAAAACAAAACACCAAACCTTCAAACACCAACCTTTAGAAGCATGGAGAGCAAGGAACCACTATCATTGACATCAGGAGACAGAGTTCAGCGGCACTGAGCGAACCACTCATCGACCTTTTTAATCTCAAGAACACCCTTATCCATCTCAGAACAATGAAATGCAACAGGCTGACCACTGTCCTATAAAGGTTCATGTATCATGAAAGTTAGCAAAAAATATCCAACATGATAGAATATAATCACTATTCACCATTTCAAGAAAATGTAAGGATGAATGCGCAAGTAAGTCTGAAAGCTCACTATGTGGGATATCTCATTAATCTAAATTTTAGCAGCAACTAGACAAATAAACATGAAGGCAAGAAATGCAGCTATGCTGCAAAAACATTTAAGGCTATTGTATGAATGTGGCGTAGATATTGATAACACGACTAACTTACTCTCAGCCTTAGCAGTCCAGCCCAAGACTGGTGATCAGGCAACATAAAGAAGGCATCACATTGCTCTGTCCATGACCTGAAAGGAAAGAAGATTTGTTGAATAATGAAACAAAGGACCTCAAATATAATTGATGGCTTACGACATTACTCAAGAGCAGTAAAGGATTGGAAGTGCACAAAGCAGCTTGCAGAAAAAGTGCACAAGGCAACCAAAAAAAAAGGAGTTACTCTAGTATAATCTGTTGATCATTTCAAAGATATCTGCAGTAGTATAATTCAGCTTCAATATGGTAGCAAGACCTCGTTATTCATATTTATGCCCATAAACAACACTGAGATGCTTAGCATAACCATTTTGGATATAGATGACTAAAGGATGATATGCAAACAAGTAGCAAATTCAATCCAGAAATAGATCATAGTGAATTTACTGCAAATAGCTCTTCAAATGTTCTTCCGAGTATTTCTTCCATACAAAAAAGGAACAAATCTCTCTCTCTCTCACCCACACACACGCACAAACACACACAACCTTCAATCCAGAACTGAAAGATAATCCAAAACACGGCAATCTTTTCGCTTGACCTAGTGCCTCCTTCCTTTCCTGCCACAATTACCCCCCTCATTGCATAATTATGTTTTTCTCGAATGCATGTCTGCATGTTTAATTGGAGACGTCAAATTTTTCAGTAATTATGTAAACATACTTGATCAATGGTTTTTTTAATGAGACAAGAAGAACAGGGTCATCAGAAAACCTTGACTGAAACAAAATAAGTGAAAAGGAAGCAAAAGTATTGCGCTTTGGCAGTTTACAGAAAATGACATTGTTTGCAGCCTATAAAAATCCAAGGTTAGTGATCTTGGAATCATAGTTCATGTGGTTTTTATTAATATAACAATATTTCTCTTAATTTGTCATATTGTTCATAGAGCTCACATATTTTTCTCAATCCAAGCAAAGTAATACAGCGTAATTTTGTTAAAGTCAACAAGCTTTGCTTGTGCACAATATGATGACAAAAATGAAACAATGATTCAACTCATAGATCTATGTATCAGATTGATTTCAATTTTGTTTAGTACCAATTCAAAGTGTCGGCAAAGACAGCCTCAATGTTGTTGACCAAAAGATCTGCCGTCACAGTGAGGATTGAAAAAATAAGGACTCTTCTCTTTTTCGTACGCGCCTGGCGTGCAGTGCAGTCCATGGATTCAAGTGCTGAGGCGAAGAATTAAAATGAACAAACGAACTGTAGAGAGCGGGGCGTACCAGAGTAGAGGAAGACGAGGTAGACCGCGGCGTCCACCCCAGCTACGGCGGAGAAGTCGTCCTCGGAGGCGGCGAGCGCCTGGCAGACCCACCCGACGGGGCTCCGCGTGCCCTCCTGATGGTCGGGGTCGGCGGCCGTCACCCTCCAGAGGCCGGGGGAGTGAGGAAGGGGGCAAGGCAAAAGGGGAACGGGGGCACAGGTGCGGGGGCAGCAGAGGCAGCGCCGAGAGCGGCCTCACCTGCCGAGGTCGCCGCGGGAGCAGCACCGAAATCGAGCCAAATCGCCCGGGGCCGCGGCGGTTCGCGCGGCGCAAGCGCCTTCCCGGAACACAGTAGCGCGGAGGCACGGGCCGGAGCGGTGGCGGCGAGGGCTAGATCTGCGGCGGCGGCGGCGGGGGAATGGGGGGGACGGGGAGTGGGGAAGGGGGCAAGGCAAATGGGGAACGGGGGCGCAGGCGCGGGGGGCAGCAGAGATGGTCGGGGCGGCGGCAAGCTCAGCGAGCGCAACAGGGAGCAGCCATGGAGAGCGGAGGAGGGGCGAGACGAGGGCGGTGTGGTGCGCCAGAGGGCGGTGTGGCGGGGAAAAAGCCCGCCACGTTTTTGGTGGAGAAGGCTGTGGCGGATGCGGTGTTGGACTGTGGCGAGCCAAAATTACGGGTAGCAACCAAACGCCTGCCGAAGGGAGTATGGCATGCCTAAAACTTGGCTTGGCAATGTCTGGCTGGCAATCAAACAGCCTCTGAATTACGGCGAGTTGCCACTCCCCCGTCCCCCCCATTCCCGCATCACCCCTCCCCCTCACCCCGCACACCCCGACCCACGCCCGCCGCCGCTCCCCCGGCCCTCCTCCTCCAGCCACCGCAGTCAGCGCCACTCCCCCAGCCCTCCTCCTCCAGCCACCGCCGCCAGCGCCGCTCCCCCCCACCGCCGGCGCTGCCGCTCCCCCCGCCCTCCTCCTCCCCGCCACACCGGTAGCACCCTCGCTGGTCCCATGGTCGCCCGCCGCCGCCGCTACCAAGCTCCCGCCGGTCCCGAGCTCGCCCGGATCCTCATCCCGCTCCCGCCGCCTCTGTGCCTGGCCTCCCACGTCCACCTCCCTCCCCGGCCTGCACCGGCCCCGTCCTGCTCTCCTCCGCCCCTGGCCTCCTCCTCCCCCGCCCGCCCCGCTCTCCTCCGCCCCCGCCGGCCCCGTCCTCCTCCGCCCACCGCCGGCCCGCGCCCGCCAACGCCGCCAGCTCTCCTTCCCCGTCTCCAACGCCAACGCCCGCCAGCGCCACCCGGATCCAGTGAGCCCGAGTTCGGCCCGGATCTGCTCGCCCTAGAACCGATTTAGATTTTTTTTATTTTTTGAATGTGTATGCACTGATGAACTGATGTGCATTTGTTCATCAGTGCAATTCTTGTTCATCAACTCTAGGTGAGGCTGCGGATGTGACGTGTGGTGCCGGTGCATTCGTGTAGTCTCAGCTTGTTGCTCCTCCATTCTGTCCAAATCCGAGGCCAAGTTCTTGTTGGGAATGTTCTACCTTGGTGAACAATAGTTGTAGGTGGTGATGATTGATTTTTAGGTGCAATTCTATGATAAATCGGGGGAATTGTTCTGATGAATCAGTGCCAATGCCAACCCAGCTCAAGCAGTGAATTCTTGTGATTATGACATCAGTGTTTTCTCATTCGGTTGAACCACTCTTGTTTGAAGGGCGTTATAGACATTGCATCATTCACCATAACAAATAAGCTCACATGAATAAGCCGAAAAGAAGAGAATCAGGGCTTTCTCCCACCGGAGCTTCTGTGAGCAGTTAAGCTTGAGCCGGCTTATGCACAAGCTCAAGCCGAAAAGAAGGGGGCCTAAGGCGACCTGCCAGAGAATCTGGAAATCATTGTGTTAATGTAAATCATGAGAGAGAAAAATTCAATCTTTTATAATCTTTTTATTTTTAAAGGTAATTTGGGGGTAGTAGTATAACCAGTCTTGCTGGAAGGAAAGTGTAGGTATGCATGCTTCGCTTGAGAGCTAATAAATGCTAGGAATTTTCCTGTTCAGGATTTAGAAGCTAATTAGCCAAACATACGAGACTAAGATTCCATAGTATGGTATGCTCCCTCCTTTCTAAAATAGAAGACCTTTTAGACTCTAAACTTTTTTAGAATACAAATCCTTCTATATTTGCAGTGCACTTTTATCATACATGCTTTATAGTTGGCTTCCAATGCAATAAATGTTGCATGTTTTAATATATGATGAGTATTTGTATTTAGGGGGAAAAAGAGATAAACAAAGAAATAATTGAAAGATAATATTATTATTTTACCATTACTCTTAGTTCTTATCTCCAATACTAAAATGACTTCTATTGTGAGGCGAAGAGTGTATTCCTTTCTTTGGATATACTAAACAAGTACCAGAGGAAATCCGTGTTTGGCAATGTTGAATGTTCATTTATGATGTTTGGTGCACCAAACAGTTTTCCTCGGTCCATACAAGACATCTCTTCTTCTCGAGACAAGGCACAAGATTGGTTGAGTGAGAGGTTTGATAGGTGGGCAAAGTTAATGGATCACATCGACCATTTCCACCTGATTTGATTTGGGTTACAATGTCCGAGGCAAACCCAGTAACCTTGTCTTACTGGGAGAGTCTGTGTTAACCTACTCGCACACTCAAACTTAGTTGTTTGCAATTTGAATCATCCACTTCTGCATACGGCTGGTGTGTGTACTGCACACCATGAACCCACGATCAACGCGATGGCCTGGTTACAGCTCGGACCAACTGTTTTCAGTTCATAGGAAATCCTGACTTATATTGACACACCCAAGATAAAATGTTGGGCTTTGCTGCTAGATCATAGCAATATGGAAGACTGTAAATTCTATGTCCACTAGCTAAAGACTCGCGCGATTGCGCGACGCGCCCTAACCCGTCACACGTATATTAAATTTAGTGCGTATGAGTATAAATAAAAATCCTTTGAGTATAAGTGTAACATATCCTTTTTTTTGGTTTTAATCTATTAAGTGACATACCTCTAAACATTAAATTACATAACATTTTTTTAGTTATAAATCGATATAAATATTTTTAGTACACAACTTATTTTGTTAACTTTAAATTACCATATGTATGTAGAGACATGTTCAAATTTATATGCGTAGAAAGAAGGTCCTTAATTAATTTTGAATTAATCTTAGGTTCCTAACCCGTCACACGTATATTAAATTTAGTGCGTATGCGTATAAATAAAAATCCTTTGAATATAAGTGTAACATACCCTTTTTTCAGTTTTAATCTATTAAGTGACATACCTCTAAACATTAAATTACTTAACATTTTTTAGCTATAAATCGATTTACATATTTTTAGTACACAACTTATTTTGTTAACTTTAAATTACCATACGTACGTAGAGACATGTTCAAATTTATATGCGTAGAAAGAAGGTCCTTAATTAATCTTGAATTAATCTTAGGCTAAAAGAATGAGATATGTTAATTCCATGAATTACTAATTTAGTTTTTCTCAGTGGAACCATTTTTAATAGATTCTTAATATTTTATTTGGCCTATCTGAATTTTTTTATAATTTTTGGATTTCATTTGGATGCCTTTGTGGATAATTCAAACATGTTTGAATTAATTTTGAGTTAAAAGAATGAGATATGTTAATTCTATAAATTATTACTTTGGTTTTTCTCGGTGGAACTATTTTGAATGAATTTCTTATATTTTATTTAGCCTAGATAAATTTTCTCGTAATTTTTGAATTTTATTTTAATGCCTTTTGAATTCCTTTTTAAATTTCGGTTTTTAGGTTGTGATGAACAGTAACAGGTTGGGTGAACAGTATCGGACCCGATATGAACAGTAATGAACCCCGTTATGAGTAGTACTAAACCTGTTATGAATAGTATTAACCCGTTATGAACAGTATTGAACCCGTTACTGTTTACCACTTGATTTAAACCGTCCATATGAGATCTGACGGCTGAGAATCGGCTACGTCATCATGAATGACATGACATGCTGTGAAAGCAGCAATCCCAGCTGTTTTCTATATATAGATTAAGAGGATGCAATTATAAAGGAGTTCAAAACTTCCAGCCTAGACTATATCATTGATACACATAGTCATAATTATTATAAAATAACTAGTATCAACGGGAGCAAACCCGATAAAAAGTACAAACATCTAGGAAGTAACTAATAAATAATTAAAACTCAGAATGCTGAAATCTCCATATTAGGCCACCACCCATGATGGGAAACAGACTTCTGATAACCTTCTCCAACTAGGCACATGCTCTTGTCACCACCTGGCGGTCCTTCAGCCGTTGAAGCGTAGACCAAGTACAGAGCCAGTGTGTATATGAGTTTATAACTAGTAAATGAGAGTTAATGTTCTGCTTAAAAAAATATCATTTCTCCAAAGCCATAATGACCAACACAGGGCCGCCGCCCTACCAAAATTAGAGCTCTCATTTGTTTGCTCACACCCCGCAGCTAATTCCCAAACATATTAGCAACACTAGGGGAGGAGATAACTTAGAGGCCACTTAAATAATACACCACATAGCACGAGGAACATGACGGTTGAAAAGGAGATGTTTACTGGTTTCAACGTGCTGGCAGAAACAATATTTAGAGCTACTAACCCAATTTTTTTAATAAGGTTGTCTTGTGTTAATATGACCCCTAGCGCATGTACCAAAGAAAATCCATACTTTCAAAAGGATTTTTAGTTTCCATAGCTGTTGATGTTGTATAGGAACATCAATATGCAGTAGTGCATTGTACATAGACTGAATGGAAAATTTCCTGTTCTGGCGCAAGCCCTACCTAAAAGAATGTAGTTCATTGGACAATTGTACCAACGCTAGGCATGCTTGTAAGTTGTTCCAAGCTACCAGTATTTGACCCCACGAAGGCACAACCCAAAGAGATGCCCAGGGACACCGACCTCATAATATCATACAACGAGCTATGTTTGATCCTCACAATGTTAAAAAGAATCGGGTATTGATCTTTGAGTGAAGTTGAACCCAACCACTTATCCTCCCAAAACCACATTTAAGTTCAATCATTGACCACGAAGGAACCAAAACGGAAGAAATTACGTTTAGCCCGCATAAGCCGTGCCCAAAAGTAAGGAATCCCCCGGTTTCCATTCAACCAGAGAAAGGGGTTTGGATCCCAAGAACTTATCGCGGATCATGTCCTGCCACATCCCTGTAGTATTAAATAATCTAAAAGGCCACTTGCAAAGCAAGCTTTCATTTTTGAGTCATAGATCCTGTATCTCCAACATGCCTTGATCTGGATACTCCACTTGGCCAAGCGATATTATTTTTTGTGTTCATCGCTTTGCCAATAAAATATGGACCGAAAGTAATCCAGTCATGCAAGAACGCGCCAAGGGACTTCCAAGAAAGAGAGTATGCACATCGGCAAAATACTTAGCACTTTATTGATTAGGACAAGCCTGCCACTGGCGGGCAGACGTTTGCCTTTCTAAGTGCTTAAGCATTTTTTGAATCGCTCTAGAAGGAGAAGACATGGAGCAAGTGTTCAACAAAGGAGAAGAAAACATAGACTACTGCTTGGACTTCGATGAGCAGGATAACGTAGACCAGTAGTATGTACTTCTATAGGTTGATCTGGATAGCGTAACAATTAGGTTAACTTTTGTTGTAACATAAACTTGGTTTTAATTTCTCCATACTTTTGGAGTTGGTGTTGTAAAAGATTTCAGTTTTGGATCTGTTTCAATGTTACGTAATATAAGTTTGTAATAATAGAATGCTACAATGTTTCTGTTGTACTACTCTGGTTGACTTATGTTAAGGGAAAGAACTAGTTATATGTGGGTTGCTATGTAAAGAAAATTGACTAATGACCAAAATAAACAAGTAGCTCGAGAGGCAGCTGCGTGCAATTTGTAGAGAATAGAGACAGCCTCTAATGATAATTCAATGGTGCATCTCCAAAGGCTTCTTTCTTATGAGGCCAAAAGAACACCACATATGCTCTACTAAGATTATATTTAGCACTAGTAGGGTGCCCGTGCGTTGCAACAGAACCTCAAATAGTAGAAAACATCTCAGATTCTGACCAAATCATAGGTCCATAACAAAAATTGCTACTTTGCCTTACAATATTCTAATAGTAGAGTGTTCGTGCGTTGCTACAGAAGATATTTACTTGATATCTCGTCTTCATGCATACGATAAACATAATATAGTGAGACAAATAAAGTTCATTGTAAGCTTGAGGAAATAAATTAATGTGCACCATAAACACCATAGTTTGGCACCAAATATTATAGTTCACCACAAAATACCATAGTTTAGGGACGAGACAATGACTAATAATTTCCTAGATAATAACCACATATTAATGCCTCCTGGTGAGATGTATGTCATTTTCTAGTTGTAACTCTTGGAGTTGATGGAGAAAGTGACGCGGTCCTTCTAGCTGTAATACACGGGTTTGATTGAGTTGTTGGCAAACTTGAAGTATCATAGCTTTTCTTCCCCTGATAGTAAAAAAAAGTTAGACACATACAAGGCCTCAATGGTTCAGCTGTAACAAAATTTTATATAGTGAATATTTCATTGGAAACGTACTAGTCAATGGTGATGGAGTTTCAAAATGGTAGGTTACATGTGAATATAATCTTCGTATATCTAGAGGTAGTAAAAAAAATATGTAATATATAATCACAATATCATATATTTTACAAAGAAAATAATAACTTTTATGTTAACATAAATTTTACATACGTACCTGGCGCTCCAAGAGAAAGCATTGTAACAAGGACGTTATGTTGTGACGTAGCAGCCTCCTGCAAACGACCTATTTCCTAGACCAAATGTGTATTAGAGCATCTCCAACCAATACCCTATCCAATCCTCTATAGCTATACTTGGGGGATTTGTAGAAAAAAGGGGCTCCAACCGAACCCCCATCTTCTCCCCCATCCTTCGGGATCCCTCGTCTGCTCCTCCCCATACCTCAAATCTGGGGATGCCAGTCCATCCCCCAAATGCAATTCCAACCCCAATGTAGTATTTATAGTAGCTATTTGCAATATTTGAATGCACAACATATTAATAAAATATATGTGATGTAATATAGGGGATGAGATTTAGGGGTTCGGTTGGAGTACACAGAGAAATATGAAGAGAATATTTTAAGGGAGGTCCCCTATATGAAGATATAGGGGATAAGATTTAGTGCACCGGTTGGAGATGCTCTTATGCATAAGAAGAAAGACATGTTGACCCCTGATAGTAAGTACAACAAATGTTAAAATTAGTATAAGTCGTGAGTAGCATGTTTCGAACAAATGCAACCATATGTACTGAAAAGACAGTCACGTCGATAGTGCAAGCTTTACGTGTGCAAAGGGTTTAGCTGCAGCACTTAAATCACAAATTTCCCCGTAGCTGATTAAGAAGGTATTACATGACAAAACAGAGCCGACAACATCTTTACATGCGAATAAGATATATCAAACTCGGTTAAAAAAATGATAAGTATTATTTACGTGGAACAAGTCAAAAGGTCTTACCCAAATAACCAATCTATCCAGAATAAATAATCTCCACCGGATTGAGCATGCGCGACCGCGCCTGGTGTGATGGAAACCCATAAGCAATTAGGTCACATGTGATTTGGGTCTCGTTGTCCAATTCAATGACATATGCACTATCCAAACATATAGGGTTCTCATCAAGGAGGTAAACCTCTCCTTTGATCATGCAAACGGCTCCTATGTGCATTTTGCGATAGACTTCATTCACATACATATTATGTCCGTATGCCTCTAGCTTACATCCCTATGTGTTTATGCAAAAAAAAATCAGTAAAATTCATATATCTTTAAACTTGTAAACACATGTTTCTCACACATTAGAGAAATACCTTATCATCGATGAGTACCATTCTAAGTACTTCATTGAGTTGTTAAAACCTCATTTCAACGTAAACCCACGTCCATGCCATAGGTTTGTAACTGCGGAGCAATATCATATTTGTTAGATAATCTCAGTTACAATTGATATAGATAGAAATAAAAAGATTCCGACATCACTCTTCACCACGAACAACACCCTCTCATCTCCTCTCTCTCTCACATTGGCACAGTTGCCCACTCTATCATCGGCACCTCCGTCCATCCCTCTCCAACCAACCTCATCGGATGCCGCTAATCCCCTCTCCGACCAACACTGGCATACCTATTCTCCCATACTATACAGCACACCGTCTTGTCTAAACTTCATAAACTTAGAAAGCTCTCCTCTTGTATAGAAAAATTAGAAAAGAGAGACCGGCAGAGAAACATCAGAAAAGAGAGACATGTGGAAAAAAAATCAGAAAAACACTGATCCCTTCTCACTCTCGCACACTCACACTCCTGTCTCCTATCCTCTTTTACTGTCACGCATTCCCCTCACAGCACACACCGCCCACCATCGTCCACCTCCCTCATCTTCCCTTCACTACATGCACCGCCCACCATTCTACCCCTCCCTCACCAGCCCGCCGACTGACGGCTCTTCCTCGTCTTCCCCTCATCTTCTGGTCGAGCTCCAGGCCGATGGCTCCTCCTCGTGTCCCCTGATAGCTCCTCACGCATGCCGCCGCCACCAACCTCACGCCTCTCAGATCAGTCCTCTCATATGGTAGCCGGTGGCAGATTTGGCCTCCCCTACTGCTGCACCGAGCGGATGCGGCCAGGTCGAGCGCACGCCGTAAGCCATCGGCGGGAGGGAGAGAGCCCCAGGGTTCGCGCGGTCGGCCGGAGGGAGCATGTCATGCGGGTGGTGCCGCCAGCCGGAGGGAGATAGCGCAGCGTGGGTGGCACCGTCGGCCGGAGGAAGAGCGCGGCGGGGGTGGCGCCGTCGGTAGAGGGAGAGCGCCATGGGGTTCCAAGGGGCCACACTCCTCCTCGGCATCGCTCGCCTGACCTGCCTCTCTCCTAACCAACCCCTCCCCACTAACTAGAGCGTTCCCATCACCACGACAGGTATATACCTTCGCTGTTCTTGGATTGGCTTCGATGTTCTTAGGGTAGAAAGGGATGATTTTTGTAGATATGACGAATTTGGATATATAGCCGAGCAAACATCTTGACGACTGATAAAAACATGGTAAAATCATGGTGCTATCAAATCAAATTAGTTATGTTGTTAGGATTGGTAGGAGTTGTGACTCACGGTGATAATAAAATTTGTTAGGTTGTTAGGATAAAATCACGATGTTATCAAATCAAATTAGTTGTGTTGTTAGGATTAGTATGAGTTGTGACCCACGGTGATAATAAAATTGGCTAGGTTGATAGGATAAAAAAACAAAATAAAAATAATCCCAGGATCACATCGGGACATTTAGGGTGTGTTTGGTAGCCTGCATGAGACTGCGTGTTCCCGACTCGACCCACTTTTCGCTGTTTGGTAGCTTGCACGGGGCCTTCTCAGCTATGTTGATCTCAACCCATATGCTCCCGTATCCATGCTGAGTGGAGAACCCCTGAGCAGAGGTTCACTGATCAGCATGCACGAGTCCAACCCACCAAAAATTCTCAGCCCGACCCACCAGTTCCCGTCTCGACCCACGAAAAAAAATCCAGCCGCAGGTTACCTCTCTCCCCAGCAGCGAACGCATTCTCCTCATCTCCCGAACGAGCGCCGCCACCCTCCTGCCGCCACCTCCCGTGTCCGATGGCAGGCTTCTCCGGCGACTGACCACTCCGGCGACTCCGCGACGTCCACCTCCTCCTCCTCCCCGCCTTCTCTACCGCGATTTGTTCCACTCCGCCGCCCCGACGTGCTCGCCGTCTCCCCTGGTCGCCGCCCCGTCCAAGGTCGTCTTCGCCGCCGCCCCGTGGTCGCCACCGCCCCTGGTCGCCGGCGCCCCAGTCCGCCTCCTCCTCCTCCCCGCCTTCTCCGCCGTGATCTGTTCCACTCTGCCGCCCCGACGTGCTTGCCGTCTCCCCTGGTCGCTGCCCCTTCTAAGGTTGTCTTCACCGACGCCCCGTGGTTGCCACCGCCTGTGGTCGCCGGCGCCCCACCTGGCCATCACCGCCGCCCCAAGGTATGTCCCTCCTTCCTCCCTCCCCCTCCTTCTTCCTCCCCCCCTCCTCCCTCCTGCTCCTCCTTTTCTTTCAATTCGGTTCTAGTTGAATTTGGTTCTCTGAATATTGAATGGACTGCACACAACACATATACAATGATCTGCAAATAGTGAAAGATGTAGGCAAATAATGGTCTCTGAATTTTGGTCTCTGAATCAAAAAATACAATCTTTCCTGAGCAGATTAGCAACTGATGAGTCTCTGATGTAGCTTGGAATTAAACTCCTGAATCTTTCCTGACCAGCTGTATAATGGATTCAGAAGATTTGCTAATCTGTATAGTAAGGTAGTATGTATAAATTTCAGAGATAGGACAGTAGGCCATTGTGTGTGATTTCAGAGATGCATAATTTGTATAATGATTTTTGTGCATTCTCGAAAAAAATTCAGAGATGTGCTAATTTGTATAGCATTGATGTTTATATTTGTAAAGGCACTGCGTTGTTTCCCATTGATCATATTTGGTGTTAATTGTTCATTTGTCCAAACATGAAATACTTATTTGTTTTTACTTGTTTAGATGGATGAATTGGCAAGAAAACGATGCCAACTAATTTTGAGAGGAGCCGGTCTAGTAGCTGCATTGTGTGCTTATATGATGTTTGTGTTAAGAAGAGCTAGGGAACAAGCCCCGAGGATAACCGTGGGTAGTATGGCCGATCGTGCCATAGCTAGGGAGTCAAATTTGAGATACATTTATCACTCTAGCGACATAAATTGCTCAAATCAGCTAAGAATGAGAAAAGCTCCCTTTTTCCGTTTGTGTACTTTGTTTAGAGAGAGGCAATTGTTGGTGGATAGCATCCATACTTCTATCGAGGAACAAGTAGCCATGTTTCTTCTAGTAGTCAGCCACAACCAAAGGTTTAGGACACTACAACTGATCTTTAGAAGATCTATTGAAGTCATTAGTAGGTATTTTAAGGCGGTGCTTTATGCTGTTGGGGAGTTGCGAGATGAGATGATTCGGCCTCCCTCCAATCAATGCCACCCTAAAATACAACAAAGCACCCGCTTCAATCCATATTTCAAGGTAAATTATTTTGTTTACAAATAAAGTCAAACAATTGATGGGATTTATGAATAACAAATATTTGTCTTTATTAATTAGGATTGTATTGGAGCAATTGATGGAACTCATGTGCTTGCTAGAGTCCCAAGAAAGATCTCGGCTACCTTTAGGGGTAGAAAAGAAGGGACTACCCAAAATGTCATGGCCGCGGTAGACTTTGATCTAAAGTTTACCTATGTACTTGCGGGGTGGGAGGGGTCAGCCCATGATGCTCTTATACTTGCAAATGCATTGGAGAGGGATGATGGGCTGAAAGTTCCTACAGGTAATAAACTACAGTCTAATAGCTAAATATATTAATATTTCTCCATCATAGCTAATAGTTGCTATTTCATAGGAAAATTCTATCTTGTTGATGCGGGGTATGCTGTGAGGCCGGGTTTTCTCCCACCATACCGTGCCACAAGGTACCACTTGAAGGAGTATGGTCGAGGGAACCATTCTCAAAATGCTAAAGAGTTGTTCAACTTAAGACACTCTTCTTTGAGGACATCGGTTGAAAGGGCTTTTGGCGCGTACAAAAACCGGTGGAAGTTTGTTTACAATAAGCCATTCCATCCTTACAAGACCCAAGTAAAAGTAGTGATTGCTTGTGCAATTCTCCACAATTGGGTACTTCAATTTGGTGAGGATGAATATTTCCCTCCGGAGGAAACATGGGACCCGGAACCCACCGATGAAGATCCCAATGATATAGTCCACGACAATAATTCTTGGGCTCATAAGAGAGATGAATTTGCAAATCAGATGTGGGCGAATAGGGGGTTAGCACACATTTGATGTATATGTGTTGAAACTTAGTGTTGTAATCCCTCTCATTGAGTTGTGACCTGGTGTTGTAAAACAATTGCCGAATGTTATATTTAAGTGCTGAAATATGCTTTTTAATTGCTGGAGTGTTATATTTAATTGCTGAAACATGCTTTTTAATTACTGGAATGTTATATTGATGTGCTGAAATATGTATTTAATTGCTGGAATTTGTTACTAAGTGTTGGAATGTATGTTGTAGATGGATAATGACGTGCAAGAGATTCCGAATGTTGGTGCTAAAGCCAAGAAGGCCCCGAAGGTCATGAATTGGACCCCACCTATGTCTGCTATCATGTTGAAAGGTCTTGCAGAGGTGGCAGCAAAAGGTGTTAGGACTGACAAAGGATTCAAGGAGGCCGATAAAATGAAAGTTGCAAAGACTTTGACTGCTTTCGTTGGTTATGACGTGACTAACACCCAAGTGCACAATCATCTTCGCAAGTGGCGGACTAGGTGGCAAAGAATTGTTCATCTGCGTGGATTAAGTGGGGCACTTTGGGATGATGACAAGAAAATGATAATGCTAGAAGAGCAACACTATTTGGGCCACACTCAGGTATGCATGTACATGTTGAAATCTTTTTTAAAATGCTGACATGAGTTACTTTATTGCTGAAATGGTGCTAAAATGAGTTAGTTTTGCTGATTAAGTGCTGATTTTATTGTTGAAATGCTGCTAAAATGTTGTTTCATTGTGCAGGATCATCCAACGGATGCTGAATTACTCAATACACCGCTTGAGCACTACAATTATATGGAACTTTGCTTTGCTGATAAGCTCACCACCGGGAGGTTTTCAATGGCCTCCGATGTGCCATTGGGAAAACCTATTGATGTGGAGGGCAAAGAAAAACCCATTGTCATGGAGGGGCAAGGAACAAGTGGCGAGGGATTTGTAAATGGTCCTGTTGGGTCTGAGTTTGTATTTGTTGGTGCTAGTGATACTAATGACCCTTCACCTACTTCAACTAAGAAGAGAAAGAGGACATCTGTTTGCACTGAAGAAGACTCAATCCAGATTAGCAACATGTCTGATGCTATGCGTGAGATTGCAAGTGCTATCAACAACACGTGCCATGCTGAAACGCACCTTGATTTGTATAAGGCTGTCATGGACCTTGTTGAGTTTGATCTCGCCGAGCGATTGGGCTGTTTTAGATTATCTAACGGAACATAAGGGAAAAGGCCTTAATTTCGTGAAGATGGATGATGAAGTCCGCAAAGCATCGTTCAAGCGTATCTTGGAAAAGAATCCCGATCTTCTTTGAGTTGATGTTAGTTGGTGCATTTTGAAAAACTATCCCTTTTGTAATGACTATTATATAAGTTTAATTTGGAACGTCGTTATATAATATGGATATAGTCATGGATTGGTTCAACTGACTGCTTAAATGATGTTGAAATTATTGCTGAAATGGTGCTTAAATGATGTTCAAATGATTTGTCTAAATATCTTACGTGCTAAATTTTGATTTTTCATATGCATATATAGTCGAAATGTGCACACAATTTTCTTTATCATGTGCACACAATTTTCTTTATCATGTGTTTGTAACTATTGTGGTATCCTCACCACCTTAAGGAGGAGGTAACCACATCTACCTCAGATACAGGCTACCAAACAAAGTCTCAGCACAGCATGTCTCAACAGATACAGGCTACCAAACAAAGTCTCAGCTCAGCATGTCTCAACATATACATGCTACCAAACAACTGCAGTTGTATGTACTCAGCATGTCTATACTCAGCATGGCTCAGGGGGGAACAACATGACAGAGTCATACAGGCTACCAAACACACCCTTACATGCTGAATATATACATCAAAATGGAAAGGCTACCTGCAGAATACTTTAAAGTTGGATACCTGAAAATTAAATGTGTTGTTCCAACTATCTCGTTTGGAATCAGGACTAAGTATATTTGCATTGGAATCAGGAATACATGTATCACATCTGGACAAATTAATTTGAGACCACTACTGGAGCAAGAATGTATGACCTCCTTTTAACAGTTAGATGTGCTTTCCTTGTTTTGAGAAAGAAGTAAACCTTTGATTTCAGGAGAGCATAGAGGCCATTTGATCATATCTGTAAGTCCTAGTTTTGTTAGAATAACATGGATTAGACAGCATTCAGGAATATGTTTAGAGTATCTGAGCACCAACCAAAGTCATATATCAGTCTTCAAAAAACTACTATTTATGGTGGTAAGGTTGTGCATTTGGCACTATACTATCTTGATTAGTAATTTATAGATACTTAGGTCACTATTAATCATTTTGTTGGTAAAAACAAAATCAAATTATTTATCGAAATTTGTCATGTGAACAATTGAGATACATATGATGTGCCCACTCTCTTTTTGTCTTTTATCTTATGCATTTGGTGTTATATCGACGATCTGATACTTGTTGAAATCCTTATCTGAAGATTCACAAGCTGATTCAATGCCGTGTAATAAAAGTTGGTTTTGTGCATCTCATGATGCAGCGACCGGGGAGATACCTCTTCCATTATAAAAAAATAATCTGAAGACTCACAAGCTAGTGTAAATACCTGCTAGTTCAGGCTTAGGATTCTTCTCCCTTGTTTTATCCCATGAATGTCTGATAAATATAGGATATGAGTTCCAATCTTTGGTACTTCAAGACTGATGAAATGCACATCATATTTGATCTCCTTTATCTTACTTTCCTGCATAAAATATTTTTCTTTTGTAGTGATGAAACACTAAATGATGCTTTTTTTTTGTTTCTGCAGATTATTTTGTATACTGAGTTATATGTAAGTAGCTCATTTCTGCTTGCTTGCATTTTGTAAAGTTTACCATCTAATTGCTTGTTTATTGAGCAAATCACAGAACGTTTTCATATTTATCTCATGTATAATTCTTGGATAAAAGCATTGATCTCATACACATTATTTATTGGATGCATTCATATTGCGTGGAATTCATTATTTTGCAAGGTGATAATATGACATTAATCTTTCCTGGTGTTAATTTTAATTAGATTGGGATTCATGTTGATGGTAAACATTTCTATGGAGTGTTAACTGCTCTTATAGTCCTGCCCACAGTTTGGCTGCGAGATATTCGAGTGCTCTTGTACCTTTAAGGTTTCACCACTCTTAGCTTGCTTAATTAATTTTCTTACTGCATCATTAGTAATATTAACATAATCTAATTACCTGCACAACACGTGGTATGATCGCAACTTTGTGGTTTTCGTATCGGTTGCTTTAGTCGGCACTACTGAAGGTGTAGGCTTCCATTTGACTGAAAATAGTAGAGTGGAGTGGTATGCCCTTTGCTATCGGTACGCATGCACCTAATTTTCTGGAATTGGCGTGTGGCTGTTTTTTCAGCACTGATTCTTTTTTTGTCATGCATTCTTTCAGAATTGAATGTAGAATCTTAACAATGTAAAGAAGGCTTTCTTTTGTCACGCTAGGTTTTTTTTTGGTTGAACTGTCACAGAGTGGCACGACAGAAGCATTGCAGCGGTCCATATGATACAAACATAATTTACAAACTCGAATTACAACATAAGTCTTACAACACATTCCCAAAAGTACGGGAAATTTAAAACCGTTATTGTTTGGTTACAGCAAAAGTCTTATCTACACCTAACTACCCTCACGACCTATTACACTACTCGGCGTTGTCCTCGTCGCGGTACTCGACGTAGTAGTCGACGCCTTCGTCCTCTTTCGTCATCGGCTGATCTTCAAGAGCTTCATCGTCGACCTCGACGTAGATCACCTCCTCCTCCGTCGTCGGCTCGCAATCTACTCAAAGGAATTAGATAGAGGGATGAGTACAAAAGGTACTCAACAAGTCCAGGAATAGCAAAGAGGTGTTTGATGCACTATCTACTGAGAACGACAACGTTCTCTCAAAAGCAATGCAGGTGGAGAAGGTAAGAGAGTCAAGTTTTAATTAAAGAGACTAATGATCTCATGTCTCACAAGCTGCTAGGATTCCCGATGAATCCCTTTCTTGCCGGGTTCGCAGTTCCAACCGGGAACACGGAGTGACAATGCCACACTTCTATACACTCTGTAGAGGTGCACAACTGTACCCACAAACGATCATAGTCATGGAGTTCATGTCGTCACATGCACTACCAGACCGTCAAATCACAGAGCCGTTTCACCGCCCGCTCGGTTATACTCCGCGTCGCAGTCCTGCACAATCAGGCCAAGGACTACCAGTCTCACGTTGATACTCCGGATACAACGTGTTGTGGATAGCCAACGGCTAGCGCCACCTTCCCAATAGCTGATACCCCGCATACAACTATTGAGGTCTTCCTTTCCCAGGGGAGTATAGACCTAGGGTAAAGGGTACTTTAGCTCAGCCCCGCCCATACAGGGTATGTGGTATGCGCGATCACTACGGCCCTTAAGCACAATCGATCATTGGTTGCATTAACCTTATATGAACTTTCCCGTGTGATGAAATCCACCTTCCCAAATGTGCCAAACTGCACCCATACCAGGATTTCACCACCCGCCATGTGATCACCCAAAAACCGGCGATCCAAAACAAAACAACAGTTGATTCATCTTTAGAAATTAGGTTTTCAGTGCATGTTATAGACAAGAGGGAAATCGAAGAATAGTTTCAACGAACATGAACAAGAAACTGGACTTGCCTGGTAACGGATAGGTAGTGGAGTTCGACGGTCCTGACTGCTGAACTCCGGCTTCTGATAAAAGCAATGAAGTCCGATAAGGACTAACTCGGAGGATTCCAAATATGAATGCAAATGGTATGACATGGTATTATGCATGTATGCGAAAATGGTGCATCCCAATGGTTTGAGGGAATTAGCTATGATCTTCTTAAATATTTCCTTAAAAGACCTAGAATTTCTCTAAAGGATAATCCAAACGCGACATATTTTAAATCTTGTGTTAATTCCTTACTTTATGACAATTACCTACTTTAGCCTTTAATTACTCCATTTGAAGGTCTAACAACTTTATTTATACTATCCGTTTTAATAAGGAAAAACAAGTAAGATCTTATAAGATTATTGTTAAGGTTTAACTTCTTTTTAAGGAACGACACATTTACTTAATTTAAAGGTAATTCACAACTTAAGCATATATGTATGTATCCAAGACCTTATTTCTATTTACTTCTTCTCTTTTCCTGTTTTAAAGGAACAGAAATGCATGCATATATGCGAGATGCATCTATTAACGTTTCGGATAGAATCTAAACATGATTTGAATAAAATTTGAAACAACCAGAGGAATAAACAGGTCTCACTATCGTTATCTTTTTTTTATCCGATATTAACCTTTCATAACAATGATTCTAATCAACTTAACTCTTGATTCCGGGTTACTTGAAGTTCAATATCTTTTTCTTTTAACTCTTCTAATTAATTCGGTATTCGATTAAGAGTTTCTAAGAATTAGTTCAAAGTTTAAATTTCTTAGAAGGAATTATATACCCTATACAATCACAAGAATCTCAAAATTTGGTTCAGATTTTAGGTACCAAGGAAAATACAGTGGAACTCCTCTATTAATAACCTTTTTTTTTAACCTTTCTCTCCCTTTTCTCTTACTCATCCACCAAATCCCTAAATTCCCCTTTAGCTCTCTCTCTCACTCAGCCGTGCGCCGCCGCCGGTACCCATGCCTCTCGCCGCCGCCACCCTCGGGTGGTCACGTCGCCCCGTTTCCTCGCCTCCCGGCCGCCTGCGCCTTGGCCCTTCGGCTTCCTCCGCCGCCCTTGGCCTCGCCCGGGTCCGGCGCTGGCCCGGCGCTCCGCCCCGGTCGCCTCCCTTGGTTGCCTTACTGCGGCCGCTGCCCGGGCCGGATGCGGTCGGCGTCGCAGCTCCGACCTCGGGGCTCCGCCGGCCCACCCCCGCTGGTGGCGCGCCGCAGTGCCCGTGCCGCCCGACTTGTTCTCCAGGTAAGCATTCTTCTCTCCCCTTCTTGCTCCCTCAATTCCCAGTGTTGCTATGATGATTTGGGTTTGATTCAAGTGCAATTGGTTATTAGATGATTCAATTGTTTGGTTTGTGCGGTAGTTGACTGATTTCTGCCTAAGATCATGGGTATGCTTCCCTTAGCTATTAAACTGAAGAACAGATTTTACACTTGCTTCTTGCTATACTGGTTGATTGGTTAAACTGGTTGACAAACATTATACTTGGTTCAGTTTGCTAAGGATGATGCTTTCATATCCAGATTGCTTTCAATCTGGTTAGACTGATAAGAACACGTACTTTACACGATGCCTACTTTGGGTTTCAGTACATATATTCATATATACTGATGAGAGCAGATGCTACAACTTGTTGCCTAGTTGATGCCTTGACATATATATAAGATGATCTCTTTTGAGAAAGGGTCTGAGAAAAGTATTCGGATGCCCTGATAAGAACAGATATTTATCAATTGCTGCCTATCAAAGGAAAAACCTAATGATGTTGTTCTATTCTGAGAATTCTTGTTTGGGATTTCTATAGTTCAAAATGATAAGAATAGGTGCTATTTAATTCCTTTACAAGAATTCTGTGATGATAAAATGGATACTGAGGGTCCTCCTTAACATGCCAAAATGCATGGATATAAAAGGTTTGTATACTCTAGATGCTCTTTACCTTAAATTGATTTGAACTAGGGTAAGATGATTTCCTCTCCTACGCCCTGCCACCCTTCTGGTTCCTAGCTTCCTAATTTCCTCCCCTGCTCGTGTTGATCCAGCTATTCTCAGGGTTCTTGAGGCCTTGGTCTCTTGGAATTGCTTCCTGGTCGCCTGGTTCAGTTCTTGGAAATGCTAGACTCAGCGGCTATTGCTGCTGTTGCATTGCCTCTTCTGATTATTTTGCTCATTCTTACTAGCTCTCGGTTGCCTAAGTCGGTTGGGCAATCCCCTTGCCAAGTTTGGCCACCTCATGCTTGCTTATTTAGCTACGTGGGCTGCTGATTAAACCATTTAGCTGGTCTGATGTCTATCTATTCCAGATTTTTATTTGGTAAAAATCTATGGCTGCCTTGGATGCTAAGCTATTCACTTGAGTAATTTTTGTTGGCTGCTTGAGGTCCACTCGATGGCTGCTGCTCCGTTCACACGGTTGGAAAATGGCTGCTAGATATAGCACTTGCTGGACTGTTGCCTTGGTCTATTTTATATGTGTGGCTGCTAGCACACTGGTTGCCTTGGCATCTAAACAACTTTTGTGGGCTAAATGATGAATATAGGTGACTGCCTTATCCATGTTTTGTTTTATAAAAATGATTTCTTTTTAAACAAAGATCATGGAGGCAATTTAGTATAAGGAAGAATAAAATTATTTTAATACTCTTCTCACCTCTTTTATCCCTAATATAAAATACTAGGGTTTGTCCGATGAGGGTCTTAGCCACGTGGCCCTCGGACACTTTCGAAAACAAAAATGTTTTATAAAACTATTTTCAAAAACTAGAATGTACTCTAGGTCATCGGCACTATTTTGCCCCCGCAGCTACCCCTGCGGACGTCGGCGGAACTGTGCCGATAAGACCACACGTATTTTAAAATATAGGGTTAGAAACTTTTTGCCTCCTACAGCAACGGCATGATTCCCAACGGTCTCGAGTACCCATACTCGCTGACCTGGGATGACCGCCTACATTCCCGAAGGACTTCCCCCTTCGGCTCTCGGTATCCCTCTCCGACTTGAAGACTTCGAAGACCCGAAGGTTCAAGACTTAGGTTAGATGATGTATAGATAGAAAGAATTAATTATGTAATTTTCTTTCTTCTTCTTTATTCTTTTGTAACCATGTTGTATCATTAACATTTGTATCATGCATTTGAATTAATAAAGTTTCTACTTAAATTCCATTTGCATTCTATCTTGCATGAATTCTAAATGCCATGTATGCGATGAATGCGAATGCACAACAATTTTCTCCCCCCTCTCGACTAACTCTCGACGTAGCTCGTTAGGTTTAGCTCAACTCAGCAGCGCGATTGCTCCACAACTTCCTCCTCACGCCCCTCTCGACTACGCCAGTATTAGGGTTCTCACATCCTACCCCCCTTAAAAGAATTTCGTCCTCGAAATTAAAGATGAGGTACCTGAATAAGGATGGGTAGTCTCTACGCAGATCTTCCTCCTTCTCCCACGTTGCTTCTCGGACTGGATGATTCTTCCACTGCACCTTGCAATACTTGATCGCTCGATTCCTCAACTGCTTCCATTCTTCGGCAAGAATTTTGATTGGCTTCTCAACGTATGACAAGTCATCTTGCAATTCCACTTCCAAGGGTTCCACTCTATCGGTCGGTTCCTTCAAACACTTCCGGAGTTGTGAGATGTGGAATACATCGTGTACCTTCGACAATGACGTCGGTAGCTTCAACTGATAGGCTACTTCTCCCTTCCGGTCTAGAATCTGGAATGGTCCGATATATCTGGGACTCAACTTCCCTTTCATACCGAATCTCTTTACACCTTTGGTAGGACTCACCTTCAGATAAACTAAATCTCCTACTTCAAACTTTACCTGCCGTCTCTTTTTATCTGCATAACTCTTCTGCCGACTCTGAGCTATTCTCAACCGCTCTCGAATGATCGCTATTGCATCATGTTTTTCTTTAATAAGATCCGGTCCGATGAGGTTCTTCTCTCCGGTCTCATACCAACATATCGGTGATCGACACTTCCGACCATATAGGGCTTCAAATGGAGCCATCTGTATACTGCTCTGGTAACTGTTGTTGTATGCGAATTCCGCCAAAGCGAGATGTTCGTCCCATGAACCTCCAAAATCAAATACACAGGCTCTCAACATATCTTCCAGAGTTTGATTTGTTCTTTCCGTCTGTCCACCGGTCTGAGGATGATATGCTGTACTGAAATCGAGCTGAGTACCTAAAGCTTGCTGTAATTGCTGCCAAAATGCAGATGTGAATACCGATCCTCGGTCAGACACAATCCTTTTGGGAACTCCATGTTTGCTAACGATCTCTTGAACATAGAGCTTGGCAAGTCTTTCACAGGAATAATTCTGATTTATGGCGATAAAGTGCGCTGTCTTGGTTAACCGATCAATGATAACCCAGATAGCGTCTTTATGCCTTTGAGTCCTCGGTAATCCGGTAATGAAATCCATACCGATCTCCTCCCACTTCCACTGTGGTATCGGTAACGGCCGCATTAATCCTGCCGGATTCTGATGTTCTACCTTAATTCTTGAGCAAGTGTCGCACTCCGACACGAACTTGGCAATCTCCTGCTTCATGTTGTTCCACCAAAATATTCCCTTCAAATCCATATACATCTTTGTACTTCCGGGATGAATACTATAAGGAGTTTGGTGAGCTTCTTTCAAGATTATCCTCTTGATCTCCGGAATGTTTGGAACACATATCCGGTTCTTATACCATAGCGATCCATCTTCCGCTAAGGTAAACTCCGATGGTTGCTTTGCTTTGATCCTCTTTACCTCTTCCGCAATGAACTTATCTTCCAGTTGATGTGTCTTGATCTCTTCCTGAAGATTCGGTTGAACCACTAAAGCTGCAACACTGACTTCACCTTTGTTGATTACAACCTCAACTCTATCTTTGTCCAAGTCCTGAAGAATATGCTTGGATATATCTTCGACCTTCTCCGGTTGAATTTCAGACTTCCGGCTCAGGGCATCTGCTACAACATTGGCTTTTCCTGGTGTATAGTTGATCTCCAAATCATAATCCTTGATCAGTTCAAGCCATCTTCGCTGCCTCATGTTCAATTCCTTCTGCGTGAAGAAGTACTTCAGGCTTTTGTGATCCGAGTATAGCTCACACTTGGATCCATAGAGGTAATGCCGCCATTGTTTCAGCGCGAACACTACTGCTGCCAACTCTAAATCATGTGTCGGATAGTTGACTTCATGTGGTCTGAGATGTCTTGAGGCATAAGCGATGACTTTCCGGTCTTGCATTAGCACACATCCTAACCCTGACTTGGATGCATCGCAGTAAACACTGAAATTCTTACCACTTTCTGGTAAAGTTAACACTGGAGCGGTAGTGAGTTTCCGCTTCAGCTCCTGAAAACTGCTCTCACAAGCTTCGGTCCACTGAAATTTGGTATCTTTTCTCAACAACTTGGTCATAGGTCCAGAAATTTTGGAGAATCCTTCGATGAATCTCCTGTAATAGCCTGCTAATCCCAGAAAACTTCTGACTTCTGTGACCGATGTTGGAGATTTCCAATCTACAACCGCTTCAATCTTCTTTGGATCCACTGCTACTCCTTCTTTTGTGATGACTTGACCTAGAAAAGAAACTTGATCTAGCCAAAATTCACATTTGCTGAACTTAGCATACAATTGATGCTCTCTCAAAGTCTGCAATACTATCCGAAGATGTTCTGCATGATCCTCTTCACTCCGAGAATAAATGAGAATATCATCGATAAACACGATCACGAATTTATCGAGATACTTCATAAAGATCTTATTCATCAAGTTCATGAACACTGCTGGTGCATTCGTCAGGCCGAATGGTACCACAAGGTATTCATGGTGTCCATATCGAGAGACAAATCCTGTCTTCGGGATATCCTCCGGCTTGATCTTGATTTGATGGTATCCCGATCGCAAATCTATCTTGGAGAAAACTCCAGCACCTTTAACTTGGTCAAACAAATCGTCGATCCTTGGCAAAGGATACTTGTTTTTGATAGTGACATTGTTCAGATTTCTGTAATCTACACACATCCGAATGCTACCATCCTTCTTATCAACGAAAAGAACTGGTGCTCCCCAAGGTGATGTGCTTTCTCGGATAAAACCCTTCTCCGCTAATTCGTCCAACTGTTTCTTCAACTCCACTAGCTCTACGGGTCCCATTCTATATGGCCTTTGAGCTATTGGTGATGTGCCTGGTATCAGATCAATAGTGAATTCTACCTCTCTATCTGGTGGCATACCTAGCAACTCATCTGGGAATACGTCAGGAAATTCCCTGATAACTGATATTTGCTCAATACCCTTCTCTTCCAAAGTATTCAACTGAAATTCCGGTTCAGTTTCTGGGTTCCTCTGACCTTGAAACATAACTTTTCCGCCTACCCAGTGGTTAAGAACTACAGTCTTGCTAGCACAATCAATCTGAGCTTTATGACGTGCCAACCAATCCATACCTAATATAACATCTAGACCTTGGAGTGGTATGATCAAAAGATGAGCAAAGAATGCATAGCCACTAATCTCTATGACTAGCCATTCTATCTTCATATCCACCTTTATGGGTCCTCCAGGTGATTGCACCTGTAAATGCTTCTCTAAAGAACTAGCTTCCCATGGTATCCCCTTCATGAATTCCTCAGAGATGAATGAATGCGTTGCTCCAGAATCAAAAAGTACGATACCAATACGAGATGAGATAGGTAGTGTACCTATCACCACGTCGCTTGCTGTTCCAACTTCTTCAGTGGTCACATGGTTCACCCTTCCGTGAACCTTGCCTCTGCCACGGACTTGAGTACCTCGTCCGCCTCGAACTGCTGCTCCTGGAGCTGGTGCTGCTGGCTTCGGTGCTTGAGGTCGTGGCTGTTGAGCTTTTGGATTCGGGCAATCGCCGATCTTATGTCCTGGTTGACCACAACCGTAGCAGTTTCCTTTCTTTGGGCATTGCGGTGCATAGTGACTTCCTCCACAAGTGTAGCACGTACCCGGAGGTATCGGTGCTCGGCTTGCTACTCCAGTAGGTATAACTTCAGCTTGATTCCTCTGAACATAAAACACTCGACGAGGCTTATTCTGCTGATACTGCTGTCGCCTCGGCTCAAACTTCCTCTTCCGATCCTCTTGCACCTTGCGATAGTCATTCTCCAAGGTGATGGCACGATCCACAAGATCTTGAAATTCTGTTGCACGGACAAGTCTCAGCTGCATCAACAGGAACGGATGAAGTCCCTCCATGAACTTCTGCTGTCTCTTGCTCTCCGTGTCCACATCATCCGGTGCATAACGTGACAATCGATTGAACTCATGCACATATCGGGTAACGGTCATGTTACCTTGCTCCAAGTCCATGAATTCCTTCCTCTTCAGTGCCACTATACTGGATGGCACGTGAGCTTCACGAAACTTCGTCTTGAAGATATCCCATGTGATTACTCCTCCAGCTGGTTGAACTGCCTTGAGATTGACCCACCATGCCGCTGCAGTTCCGGTAAGCTGGTGTGTGGCATAGCGTACCTTCTCCTCGTCATTGCATCCGACCGTCTCCAACTTCCTCTCGGTGTCTAGCAACCAATCTTCTGCATCCATTGGTTCAGCTGATGTGGCAAAGATCATAGGTCTAGTCTGCTGAAAATCGCCCAAACTAACGCCTCCTCCTGCTGGAGCTTGAGTATCACGGGCTCGTCCTTCCATCCGATTCAGCATCTCAGCGAAGAACTTGTTTTGATTCTCCTGAGCTTCACGCCGCTCTTGCCTTTCTTCATCTCTGGCCTTCCGATCCTCTTCCATCTGGCACATGTACTGCATGAACGCTTCTTCGGTGCTATACCTCGGTGATGGTGGAGGTATACCGCTGCCTCCACTTCCACTAGCTGCATCAGCTTTCGCCTTCTGCTCAGCTTCCATCCGAGCCTTCTCTTCAGCTTCCATTCTGGCTTTCTCTTCCGCTTCCTTCCGAGTTTGCTCGTCCGTCAACCTTAGGGTTTCCTCACTTGGACTCGCCATTCACCTACATTGTGATATGAAGCAAAGCTTAATAATATAATCTTCAACGACATATACTAAGCTTTTATCTTCATAATCACAGCTAAGCATTCATGCAAAGATTCGAGAAAAACCATAACTCCAAGAAGACACTCAATTTCATAAAATGTGATAACCTATGTGCTCTTATCTACTGTGTCCAAAACAAAAGCAAAAACAAATATTTCATTATCGATATTTAGGGTTCTAACCTTATAACCTATTTCCTTACCCTTATACCCTTGTCATGATTACTTCTTTTTCTTTTTGAAATTACGAATCTCCTATAGGTTAAGAAGGTAAGCGAGTGTATGATATATTGCTATCTTTTTCTCAAAGCAGTTAAATTAACCCACAATCTTAGGTATTTCTAGAGAGATTAATAGGAAAATTGTTTGAAAATAATACATTTATCCTTGTTAAAAGAAAACTATAGATGAGATAGTCCTTATAGAGGTTCCAACTTCATTCCTAGGGTTCACAGGTCTCCTAACTAGACTTTTATGCCTAGAGGTCTCAACAATTGCTCTGATACCACCTGTCACAGAGTGGCACGACAGAAGCATTGCAGCGGTCCATATGATACAAACATAATTTACAAACTCGAATTACAACATAAGTCTTACAACACATTCCCAAAAGTACGGGAAATTTAAAACCGTTATTGTTTGGTTACAGCAAAAGTCTTATCTACACCTAACTACCCTCACGACCTATTACACTACTCGGCGTTGTCCTCGTCGCGGTACTCGACGTAGTAGTCGACGCCTTCGTCCTCTTTCGTCATCGGCTGATCTTCAAGAGCTTCATCGTCGACCTCGACGTAGATCACCTCCTCCTCCGTCGTCGGCTCGCAATCTACTCAAAGGAATTAGATAGAGGGATGAGTACAAAAGGTACTCAACAAGTCCAGGAATAGCAAAGAGGTGTTTGATGCACTATCTACTGAGAACGACAACGTTCTCTCAAAAGCAATGCAGGTGGAGAAGGTAAGAGAGTCAAGTTTTAATTAAAGAGACTAATGATCTCATGTCTCACAAGCTGCTAGGATTCCCGATGAATCCCTTTCTTGCCGGGTTCGCAGTTCCAACCGGGAACACGGAGTGACAATGCCACACTTCTATACACTCTGCAGAGGTGCACAACTGTACCCACAAACGATCATAGTCATGGAGTTCATGTCGTCACATGCACTACCAGACCGTCAAATCACAGAGCCGTTTCACCGCCCGCTCGGTTATACTCCGCGTCGCAGTCCTGCACAATCAGGCCAAGGACTACCAGTCTCACGTTGATACTCCGGATACAACGTGTTGTGGATAGCCAACGGCTAGCGCCACCTTCCCAATAGCTGATACCCCGCATACAACTATTGAGGTCTTCCTTTCCCAGGGGAGTATAGACCTAGGGTAAAGGGTACTTTAGCTCAGCCCCGCCCATACAGGGTATGTGGTATGCGCGATCACTACGGCCCTTAAGCACAATCGATCATTGGTTGCATTAACCTTATATGAACTTTCCCGTGTGATGAAATCCCACCTTCCCAAATGTGCCAAACTGCACCCATACCAGGATTTCACCACCCCGCCATGCGATCACCCAAAAACCGGCGATCCAAAACAAAACAACAGTTGATTCATCTTTAGAAATTAGGTTTTCAGTGCATGTATAGACAAGAGGAAAATCGAAGAACAGTTTCAACGAACATGAACAAGAAACTGGACTTGCCTGGTAACGGATAGGTAGTGGAGTTCGACGGTCCTGACTGCTGAACTCCGGCTTCTGATAAAAGCAATGAAGTCCGATAAGGACTAACTCGGAGGATTCCAAATATGAATGCAAATGGTATGACATGGTATTATGCATGTATGCGAAAATGGTGCATCCCAATGGTTTGAGGGAATTAGCTATGATCTTCTTAAATATTTCCTTAAAAGACCTAGAATTTCTCTAAAGGATAATCCAAACGCGACATATTTTAAATCTTGTGTTAATTCCTTACTTTATGACAATTACCTACTTTAGCCTTTAATTACTCCATTTGAAGGTCTAACAACTTTATTTATACTATCCGTTTTAATAAGGAAAAACAAGTAAGATCTTATAAGATTATTGTTAAGGTTTAACTTCTTTTTAAGGAACGACACATTTACTTAATTTAAAGGTAATTCACAACTTAAGCATATATGTATGTATCCAAGACCTTATTTCTATTTACTTCTTCTCTTTTCCTGTTTTAAAGGAACAGAAATGCATGCATATATGCGAGATGCATCTATTAACGTTTCGGATAGAATCTAAACATGATTTGAATAAAATTTGAAACAACCAGAGGAATAAACAGGTCTCACTATCGTTATCGTTTTTTTTTAATCCGATATTAACCTTTCATAACAATGATTCTAATCAACTTAACTCTTGATTCCGGGTTACTTGAAGTTCAATATCTTTTTCTTTTAACTCTTCTAATTAATTCGGTATTCGATTAAGAGTTTCTAAGAATTAGTTCAAAGTTTAAATTTCTTAGAAGGAATTATATACCCTATACAATCACAAGAATCTCAAAATTTGGTTCAGATTTTAGGTACCAAGGAAAATACAGTGGAACTCCTCTATTAATAACCTTTTTTTTTAACCTTTCTCTCCCTTTTCTCTTACTCATCCACCAAATCCCTAAATTCCCCTTTAGCTCTCTCTCTCACTCAGCCGTGCGCCGCCGCCGGTACCCATGCCTCTCGCCGCCGCCACCCTCGGGTGGTCGCGTCGCCCCGTTTCCTCGCCTCCCGGCCGCCTGCGCCTTGGCCCTTCGGCTTCCTCCGCCGCCCTTGGCCTCGCCCGGGTCCGGCGCTGGCCCGGCGCTCCGCCCCGGTCGCCTCCCTTGGTTGCCTTACTGCGGCCGCTGCCCGGGCCGGATGCGGTCGGCGTCGCAGCTCCGACCTCGGGGCTCCGCCGGCCCACCCCCGCTGGTGGCGCGCCGCAGTGCCCGTGCCGCCCGACTTGTTCTCCAGGTAAGCATTCTTCTCTCCCCTTCTTGCTCCCTCAATTCCCAGTGTTGCTATGATGATTTGGGTTTGATTCAAGTGCAATTGGTTATTAGATGATTCAATTGTTTGGTTTGTGCGGTAGTTGACTGATTTCTGCCTAAGATCATGGGTATGCTTCCCTTAGCTATTAAACTGAAGAACAGATTTTACACTTGCTTCTTGCTATACTGGTTGATTGGTTAAACTGGTTGACAAACATTATACTTGGTTCAGTTTGCTAAGGATGATGCTTTCATATCCAGATTGCTTTCAATCTGGTTAGACTGATAAGAACACGTACTTTACACGATGCCTACTTTGGGTTTCAGTACATATATTCATATATACTGATGAGAGCAGATGCTACAACTTGTTGCCTAGTTGATGCCTTGACATATATATAAGATGATCTCTTTTGAGAAAGGGTCTGAGAAAAGTATTCGGATGCCCTGATAAGAACAGATATTTATCAATTGCTGCCTATCAAAGGAAAACCTAATGATGTTGTTCTATTCTGAGAATTCTTGTTTGGGATTTCTATAGTTCAAAATGATAAGAATAGGTGCTATTTAATTCCTTTACAAGAATTCTGTGATGATAAAATGGATACTGAGGGTCCTCCTTAACATGCCAAAATGCATGGATATAAAAGGTTTGTATACTCTAGATGCTCTTTACCTTAAATTGATTTGAACTAGGGTAAGATGATTTCCTCTCCTACGCCCTGCCACCCTTCTGGTTCCTAGCTTCCTAATTTCCTCCCCTGCTCGTGTTGATCCAGCTATTCTCAGGGTTCTTGAGGCCTTGGTCTCTTGGAATTGCTTCCTGGTCGCCTGGTTCAGTTCTTGGAAATGCTAGACTCAGCGGCTATTGCTGCTGTTGCATTGCCTCTTCTGATTATTTTGCTCATTCTTACTAGCTCTCGGTTGCCTAAGTCGGTTGGGCAATCCCCTTGCCAAGTTTGGCCACCTCATGCTTGCTTATTTAGCTACGTGGGCTGCTGATTAAACCATTTAGCTGGTCTGATGTCTATCTATTCCAGATTTTTATTTGGTAAAAATCTATGGCTGCCTTGGATGCTAAGCTATTCACTTGAGTAATTTTTGTTGGCTGCTTGAGGTCCACTCGATGGCTGCTGCTCCGTTCACACGGTTGGAAAATGGCTGCTAGATATAGCACTTGCTGGACTGTTGCCTTGGTCTATTTTATATGTGTGGCTGCTAGCACACTGGTTGCCTTGGCATCTAAACAACTTTTGTGGGCTAAATGATGAATATAGGTGACTGCCTTATCCATGTTTTGTTTTATAAAAATGATTTCTTTTAAACAAAGATCATGGAGGCAATTTAGTATAAGGAAGAATAAAATTATTTTAATACTCTTCTCACCTCTTTTATCCCTAATATAAAATACTAGGGTTTGTCCGATGAGGGTCTTAGCCACGTGGCCCTCGGACACTTTCGAAAACAAAAATGTTTTATAAAACTATTTTCAAAAACTAGAATGTACTCTAGGTCGTCGGCACTATTTTGCCCCCGCAGCTACCCCTGCGGACGTCGGCGGAACTGTGCCGATAAGACCACACGTATTTTAAAATATAGGGTTAGAAACTTTTTGCCTCCTACAGCAACGGCATGATTCCCAACGGTCTCGAGTACCCATACTCGCTGACCTGGGATGACCGCCTACATTCCCGAAGGACTTCCCCCTTCGGCTCTCGGTATCCCTCTCCGACTTGAAGACTTCGAAGACCCGAAGGTTCAAGACTTAGGTTAGATGATGTATAGATAGAAAGAATTAATTATGTAATTTTCTTTCTTCTTCTTTATTCTTTTGTAACCATGTTGTATCATTAACATTTGTATCATGCATTTGAATTAATAAAGTTTCTACTTAAATTCCATTTGCATTCTATCTTGCATGAATTCTAAATGCCATGTATGCGATGAATGCGAATGCACAACAATTTTCTCCCCCCTCTCGACTAACTCTCGACGTAGCTCGTTAGGTTTAGCTCAACTCAGCAGCGCGATTGCTCCACAACTTCCTCCTCACGCCCCTCTCGACTACGCCAGTATTAGGGTTCTCACATGAACTAATGCAGTCTACACCATCATTCCTTTTAAGAAAGAGCAATTTTACCTCTTGTAGTACATTTGTTTTTCTTTTTCTTTTTTTGAAAAGCCAGTACATTTGCTTTGGAAACACAATTTTTTTTCAAATAGCAAATGGCACATGAACTGCGGTCTCCTATTACATGCAATATTTTCCTCACAAGCAGCTAAATGCAAGGTGGTGCATTATGAGTAAGGAAGTACTATTAAGATTAGTTGAGACAGGATCTAAGTTCATTGCATTTTCAAGATTTTTCTCTTGCCTGTTCTTGGAAAAAGAACCCTTGCATAGTGCAAAACACTGACCTGCTGAGATTAATAAATTTTAGTTGCTAAAGGGTCATTTCAATTGAGGACTATTTCTAGGCTCTATAATAAAGCTAAACATTTTTAAAACACTTCTGGTTACCATAGTTCTGTGCAGTTCAGCTGCTTAAGTCATCATCTGCTTTGTGATCTGTTGAGAGAGGAGCATAAACACTACTACATAATTCATTTAATGGGACGCCCCTGTACAGACGGATTTTTGAAGCCGTCTATACAAATAGTATCATAGACTGTTCCAAAAGAAAACCGTCTGAGAAAATGAGTACAAGTGGTTCCCAACAAGCGAGACGCTACAGTACAAACGGTTTCAAATTGGAATTGGAACCGTCTGTACAAATAGCACAGACGGGTCCAAATTGGAACCGTCTGTACAAATCGAATAGTACAGATGATTCTAAGTTTGGAACCGACTGTACAAATCTGTAAACAGTATAGACGGTTTTAAACTTGGAACCGTCTGTACAAAATTGAACAGTACAGATGGTTCTAAGTTTAGAACCGTCTGTACCAATCTGTAAATAGTACAAACGGTTTTAAACTTAGAACCGTCTGTACAAATCAAACAATACAGACGGTTCTAAGTTTGTAACCGTCTGTACAAATAGATGAAGCAAAGCTGGTTGATACTCTGCTGCCGCGGCAGCAAAAACTGCAGATTTTCTTGCCTAGGCAGGAATGTGGCAGCATCGGGGAGGGAATTTGATAGGTCCGATTGTCGAAAGGTTTTCACGGCTGTGAGCAGGAGGCCAAACTCTACGTCTCCAGAAAGTTTGAGCCAATTCCAAGAAAGTTGACGAAATGACTAGTGGAAATCCCGGCCTGAAATCGAAGATTTTGAAAACGGTACCTCGACAAAAGTGCTCGGCAGAAACTGAGATCAAAGTGGAAAGTAAGTTCTCGACTCAAGCTAACCAGGGAAACAAGAATCACCCAAATCGAGTCCGGGTGAAGGAGATATGCCCTCGCAAGATCCGAAAAAGTTAGCGAAAAACTTCTAGAGCCAAAAAGTCCCATTTAGAAGTGGAATTTTGAAGGTCAAGACGGGTATAGGTGTAAACACGTGTATTTTTATCGGATGCGCCTCGTTGTTAGTTTTAATTTGAGTGGTCGTGGACCCAAAACGGACTTTGTATGAGAAAGTTATGGCTGTTTTACTAAAACCTCTCAAACTAGGGTTGGATCTGGACTCTAAAACTAGTATTCGGAACTACAGTACAGACGGCTCCAATTTGAAACCGTCTGTATAAATCGCATAGACGGGTCCAAATTGGAGCTGTCTGTACAAATCGAATAGTATAGATGGTTCTCAACTTGGAACCGTCTGTGCTATTTGTACAGACAGTTCCAAATTTAGAACCGTCTGTACTAGAAGCGTCCCGCTTAGTCGTAGGGATTAGTTAAGAGGAAATCCGTCCCGTCTGTATCGCATACTCAGCCTAGTTCAGCTGGCAACTCCCCTTGCTTGGACAACACGAGGTTGCGGGATCGAATCCCGCTGGAAGCATATTGTGCGATTTAATTTCAGTAGTTGGATGGGACGACGCGGACGGCGGGATGAGACGCGGCTGAAGACTAGGTACATGGCGCGAGGGGTCAAAAACCGTCTGTACAAACCTGATTTGTACAGACTCTTTTGTACAGACGGTTTAAAAAACCATCCCGCACAGGGGTTCCGAACCATCTGTACAAATAATTTCTGTAGTAGTGAAAAGAACTTCATGGGTAGTCTTACTGTTAAGCTTCCTATACCATGTATTCCTGAGTTGTGCATTTTGTGTGTTGCATATTTCAGGTCTCGTGATGGCTTTGATTGGATCTCTTAGTATACTTGTGGTACGCCCTTTTTCTTCCTTTATATAGCTTATATGTGTTTGCACTGAGCTGCATAATAAGTAAAATTGTGCAAAAATAAACTTGTTGAGAAAACAATTGTTACAGTGAAATAGTAGATCTATCTACTATTTCTGTCGGTTGTTTCATGAGAATAACAATGTCATCCCTTTTTATAGTTTTCTTCTCCGGATAAATCTAGTACTTGCAGGTCAATCTAGGAGTGATCAATAGCTGAATGAATAGTCTGCATTTTGTTAATAGTCGAGTTTTGGAAGATCTTGAGCTTATAGGTTTTCTTCTTTAGGGAATGAACTAAAATTTTGTGGATATTTTAGTTTAAATTAACAGTTAAATCAGTTACCCTTGCAAGTTATTTGTGCTCAAGTTCAGTTCTTGATGATACATATAACCTTTATATGAGTTAAATTCAGCTAGTTTAGCAGTTCATTAGTAACTAATACTACACATGTTCCATCTTGATTTAAACCATTTTATTCTATTTCCAGGAAAAAAGAGAGAGCACCGTTCTTGAGGAGAGTCTTAAGATGACTTCAGCAGGTTTCTTTCAACAAGATTTTGGTTCTTCTGAGGGATTTTCATAATGGAGAGGTGATTTGGGTAGGTTCATTTCAAATAGATTTCCCATTGCTTATATTTTGGGTTTGTAAAATCCTTAAGATCAGAGTGCATGTATTTTTCATTTTTTGGAAGTATTTACAGCGAAAGTTGTTTAGAAGTATTTAATTTTTTGGGGCTAAAGTACCACCTTCAAGTATCAATGCGCTGCTACCCAACTTTTGTGATGCGTGGATTCGTTTATAGTCTTTTCTGTCCGAGTGCCCTCCATTATGGAAAGGAAAACTCTACACGCCGTCATGCCTATCCGCGTCCTCTGTACTCCTCATCTAGAGCCGTTGATTGAACCAAATCCGGCGGCCCAAAACCAGTCCGCTTAATTACGGGAAATTGCCACCGCTCGGGATGTAGTCCTGATTTTTCGCACTGTGACGTCAGGGTGTTTCATTGTTTCCATCGCGTTGAGTCCTTTCATCTTCTCCAGCGGACGGACTGTTCATCTTCCACCGTGTAGCGGAACCCCGCACGGCGCCGGTTCCTCTTGCATTCTCCGGCGCGGCGACGCCGGTCCTCGTTTCTCCCGCGCGGCGCTCTCTCCTTCGTCTTCTCCAGCGGCGGCATTCTCCGGCGCGGCAGCATTCTTATTCTCCGGTGCCGCGGACTCTCCTGTTCCGCACGGCGCCGGTCCCTCTTGCATTCTCCGGCGCGGCGACGCCGGTTGTCGTTTCTCCCGCGTGGCGCTCTCTCCTTCGTCTTCTCCGGCGGCGGCATTCTCCGGTGCGGCGGCATTCTTATTCTCCGGTGCCGCGTACTCTCCTTCATCTTCTCCAGCGCGGCGGTGCGGCTATCCGGCGGTCCCCTTCGAAACCGAGGTACATTCCCTCCCTCTCTTTCTTCAACATTTTTTCTATGGTTTTGTGTTCGTCCTTTCCGATTTGTAGCTCAATCGTTATTTATATGCTAGGTTATTTTGTACGATTTTGGAATGCATCCCATTTCACCGGTTATGCTACGGTTGTGAACTCCGATTATGCTAGGGTTGTGAATCATGCTAGGGTTGTGAATTGGGATTTCATGTTTTCCGATTATGCTAGGGTTTCGAAATCTGATTTCATATGGAATGCTCTTCGACCGGTTCATGTATAAAATTCTCGGCTTGTGTAACCTACCTGAGTTCACATAGGCTAATGTTGTACCGTATTCAATTTCATGAATTGATCATGCATTGTTTGTAGTGTTCTATATTTTTGTTCGGTTAGCCTTGGGTAATGTTTCATCGAAATTATGGCGGGATGTGTGGTCCTGCAAATTCAAATAGATCTTTGTTTCTATCCCATACCGTACATGTTGCCATCGAACAGAAGTTTTGTTGTTTAAGTTTTTGTTTCCACCATGAACTATATATGTTTCCAATGCATAATTACTATGTTGCTGTGGCTTCGGTAATGTTTCATCGAAATTATGGCGGGATGTGTGGTCCTGCAAATTCAAAAGATCTTTGTTTCCATCCCATACCGTACATGTTGCCACCGCATAGAAGTTTTGTTGTTCTAGTTTTTGTTTCCACCATTAACTATATATGTTTCCAATGCATAATTAGTATGTTCTTATAGTATATGTTTCCATCTCACACTATATAGGTTGCCAATGCAAAATTATTTTGTTGTTACATTCTTTTCTTTATATATCAGAGCATATATGTTGCCACTTCATATTACTTATGTTGTTACAGCACAATTAGTATGTTTCACCAGCATAATGTTTTTGTTGCTTGTTTGTGTTCCTTTTGACTATCCATAAGTAATTACCTGCAGCTATGTTCATTTTGATGTTCTTTTATCTGGATTCCTATTTGCAAAAATGAAGGAATCAGGTGTTGAGTTATTGAATCGCTTCTCTGCTAAACGTTTTAAGAAAGTCGTTGATGGGTTAACTGAACCACAAAAGCTATTGTTCGGGAGAGTGGCCTTGGAATTCTTTTGGATGTTAGCTCTTATTCTGTGCCTGACGGGTTGCTTCAGTGGATTATTGAGAGGATTACTCCAGAACTCTGTGAGTTTAGGAACAACCGCAATGGGACAAGTATTTTGTTCACAAAAGAAATGGTGCAGAAGGTTACAGGTCTTCCATCTGGCACTCGGCCTGTCATTGTTCTTGGCAGTCACGAGGAATCGGAGTTTTGTGATGTGTACAAAAGAGACTACGCAACCACAAGACGGGCGCCAATTGCTGATGCTATTGAGATGCTGAAAACAGATATGGATAAGGAGACATTCTTGAGGACCTTTTTTCTCATAGCATTGTCAACATATCTTTGTCTTGGAACCAATAACATGCTGCGACTGGGTTATCTTGGTAGCCTCAATGATGTTGACAATATCTGTCAATATGATTGGTGTGCACACATCTTAAAACATGTCATGGAAGAGGTTGCTAAGTTCCAGAAGAAGCAAACATCTAGGTTGGCAAAAGTAAACATCGGTGGATTCATTGATCTACTTGCCGTAAGCCCACTTCACTTACAAATTGTTATTTTTCCACTTTTTGTTATTGTATTTCACAGAATCTCACGCTTGGTTCGAATACTTGTTTTAATTGCAGATTATATATATGGATCACTTGGATTTCCCTCCGTCAATCTTGTCCGATCATCGTTTTGATTACTCCCTGCCAAGGGCGTCTCACGTGAAGGATGAAGATTTTGATTTCGTCATGAAACAGGATAGGAACAAATTATCTTTGAAGCCACATTCTTATGGTGCCCGCCCCGTAAGTTCATGCATAACTCAAGTTTGTCCCTCCGGTTGATGGCCCCCAATGTTGTATAGACAATTAATTTTTTTTTGTAGTTCCGTCCATTTCACATGACTCCATACTTTGATCGTCTTTCGACCGATGACATCAGAGACAAAGCAATGGGTGACCAGCGCAGTCGTCCTTCAAGCTCGCAAGCTCCATGGGTAAACTTCGTATGTTTACTTATCTTTAAAGTACATTAGTATGTTTCCATAACATATAAGCATTGTTATCCATACTATCCCCTGTAGACATCATTTCATTGAATGTTATATTAAATGTTTCATTCTCATGACTTCCATGCTTCCATTCATATAGCAGTATGTTCCCACCTCTCTAACATTCCATACCTATGTTGTTGTCCATGTCTTTCTTCTGTTTTTAAAAAAATTCATTAGTTACAGTTCAAATGTTTCCATATAACTCTATATATGTTTAGTCACTGAAGTTTTGTTTCATGCACAGATATCAGTTATTTTTCATTATAACTTTCAATGTTTCATTCTTGCCAATGTCTTTTTCAACAGATTCCAGGTTATTTGCTACATATTATAGAGAAGCACAATGCCCTTTGGGTCGCAGACTTAGAGAGAAACCATGCAATAATGAGAACAATGCATGCCAAACGCATGGAAGAGTTTGCCATGGAGGTTATCGCTGCTTCCAAGCTTC
This sequence comes from Stipa capillata, assembly GCA_019208055.1. NCBI lineage: Eukaryota > Viridiplantae > Streptophyta > Magnoliopsida > Poales > Poaceae > Stipa > Stipa capillata. Next base: position 94,200 of record JAGXJF010005184.1, on the reverse strand, counting down.
ATGAGGTCCGAGGGGAAGCAACCCGCAACACCGCTGTACCATGTGAAATAGGTACAGCTAGCCCATCTCCGGGAGTAGCTGTGGGTGCGGATAGTGAGCCCCAGGATGTTGCTGATGGTGGCTCTAGTGGGAAAAATGAGGACGAATTCTGGAAGAGTGTTTCCAAGGCAGCGGAAGAAGTAGAACAAGCACGTGCGAAAGAAGATGAAAATATATCCATCAGCAATAACAAGTCTGCTCAAGAGCCATCAGAGGCCCCTCTCCGTGATATTCCAACCAGGGCAACACGAAGCCGCACTGTTTTGGAGTCTGCTGAACTAGGTACCTTAGTCAACACGAAATATCATTTTTATGTATTATTGGTTCCCTCACATGTTTCACTCCATTCATGTTTAGGATGTGCGGTTAGTGAACTCGATAGAAGCATCGGAACACTCTCTCTTGACAAGAAGAACCGGAAAAAAGGGCGTTCATTGGTACTGATGACGATGTCATGAATAAGAAGGTTAAGGTTAATAAATATGTTGATGATATCTACAAGACGTACATACTAAAGAAATGCGTCAACCCGCCCAAGAAGGGTGAAGAACAGTAAGCATTTTCCTTCGCCTTAATTGTTTCATATCCTCTTCCTTGTTTAATTCAACATTGCAATGATTTTGGATGTTAGATGTTCCATGTTTGTTTTACAGGCCACATTTCATTGTCTTTAATGATTACCATATATCATATCAAAACTTCCGGGAGTCATTAAAGCCTCGTTCAAGGATCAACACGGAGGTCATGGAGCTTTACATTAGGCACTTCAACCTTGTTGCTAACAAAACAATATCAAACCAGCCAATTTGCAAGAAATTTGCCTTTTCCCAATCTATTACGGTAATGTCGATGTTAACTACTTTGCATGGAAATGTTTCATTGCTGCAATAAATATTGTTTCCTTTGTAGTCAAAACTCATGGTGGATGATAGAACATTCAATCCAAACACATGCAAGGGAGAATTCATGCGAGTTTACGAAGAATTCAAGCTTGAGAAATTTGATCTAGTTAGTCCCTATTCCACCATGTTATTGCAGTTCTTATCTCCAATTTCTTTGCATTAATACAACTCTCATCTTCATCACTGCAGCTGTACTTTGCGATTGTTCACGGGGACCATTGGATCCTTGGTTGTATCAATCTACTCTACAGGACATCCAACGTTTTTAACTCGTTGAAAAGAAGCAGCTTAGACGACATATATGAGGCAGCCAACAATGTGGTATGTATTTCTGTTTCAATTCCATTATCTATGTGTAATCCTTACTACTTGGTTTTGTTTCACAACAATGCCATCTGTTTTCTAACATTACCAATGGCAGGTCGTGAACTTTGAACTCGCACGTGCTACAAACACGTTCACTAGGTACAAAAGAGGGGAATTCAAATCTGACTATCCACAAGACTGCCCACAGCAGCGGACCATGTTAGTGCTCATATGTGCAATCTTTAACACAAGTTATGCCAATATTACATAATTGAGAAGCAATAATAGTTGATCTTTCTTGTCATATGCACTAGTTATGATTGTGGGATCTTCATGATGCTTTTCATGGAAAAATGGGATGGCAAGGCACTGAAGAAATTTGACCCGGTATAGTCTCATATTCCTATCACTCTATGTGTGCACTTGCTGATCAATTCTAACAATACATTTTTTCATTGCAGGACCATATCACAGACTTCCGCAAGCTCATCGCTGAGGGGCTCATCAGGTCGCCATTGAATACGCAAGATTCTTCATGGGTTTTCACATGGAAGAAATGAATCATTACTCATCTTAAACTTGTCATCGGATTGTGAATCTTGCTGTATTATATGACATATGTGGATTGTTTCTATGTGTCATATATGGATTGTTACTATGTCGTGAATTAAGTTGAATTATGAACCTATGAGTCTGTTATGTCCGTACTATTATATGACATGTATGTATTGTTACCATGTCGTCAGTGGAATGATATATCGTGTTTCATATGCAGTCCAAATATGTTGCTTCCTTTGCATACATTTGTTATCTTCACATGTGTATGGCACATTCTTATATGCCAGTGGAAACATAATGTACTGGTGGAAGGAACATCTCACTATATTCACATCAACAGGGACGTCAAGGCCATTTTTGTTTCACATGAATCACAACTTTGTTTCACTCCTCATATGTTAATGTTTCATTTTTTGTGTAACAATGTTTCATCCATGCAAAGTAGTTAACATCATTCTTCGGCCTCATCCAAAGTCTAGACTTCCTCTGTCCATCCAGATATTACCGTAATAGCTTCGGAAACATTTTAATGTGCTGGTGGAAACATAATGAGCTAGCCGAAGGAACATCTCACTATATTCACATCAACAGGGACGTCAAGGCCATTTTTGTTTCACATGAATCACAACTTTGTTTCACTCCTCATATGTTTCATTTTCTGTGTAACAATGTTTCATCCATGCAAAGTAGCTAACATCATTCTTCGACCTCATCCAAAGTCTAATTCCTTTGTCCATTTCTGTATGAAACATTTTACAGCGCAAATAAACTGGTAACTTGTTGATCATTCAATATATTTTTGTTCCCCTCAATTACTCTATCAAGGAGAAGCATAGAAAAGCAAAGTATGAATCCACTTGCATAGTTTCACACAGTGAGAAGCAAAACAAACCAAACTACGGCTCCAACTTAACTAAACACACTAGTTCTTTCAAAATGTCCCGAACTAAACGAATACATATGTTTATCTGATCCGATCATCACAATGTGAGCTCAGTTTCATGCCTAACTCTTTCGGCTTCGTCACTTTCTCTCTTATTCTGAAGCGCTAACTGTGGGCAAGTCTTTCTATTGTGTGTGTCCTCCCTGCAAAACGAGCAACAATTCTTTGCCCTGTTAGTACGTTTCTTGCTATTCATTGCCCTAATCTCCACTCCTGGCATCTTCCTCTTCTTTTTCTCCAGTGGACGACTGTAACATCCCCGGTTTTCGGTTGCTTTTGATTGTGCATCATGACATGGCATCGCATGAGTCGAATTAAAATTTTTGAACTAGGATTTGTAAGTCTAACAAGAGGTTGCAAATATATCTAAAAGTTGGTAAAGCAAATTCAAAAGGGACCAAAAGAAATCAAAGATTTGTTGAATTCGAAGTTGAATAGAAGGAAAAGTTCTTAATTGGTTTGAATTTGCAAAACAGAATTGAACCCGTTATTGAATTGGAACCAACTTGAAATCCATTGGAAATTAAAGAGCAAAAATTTAGAGCAAAAGAATTTAGGTTGAATCATTTGATTTTTGAACAAATTTGGAAGGAAAGGAGAAAAGAAGCAAAAAGAAAAAAAAATATAAAACCTATCTAACCCCTCCCCCCCGGCCGGGCCTCTTTCTCCTGGCCCATTCTCTCCCCCGCGTGGGCCTTTCTCTCCCCGGCCCACTCCCTTCTCCCGGCCCGCTCCTGGCCTGCCCCGCACGCCCCCCCTTCTTCTTCCTCTCTCCCTCACCCCGCGCCTGCTTCTCTTCCGCCGCGTGGCGCACACCTCCTGCCATCGCGCCACCTCGCCCGCCCCTCTCCGTCTCCCCATAAAACTCTCCCCTCTCGGCCGCTCCGCTTCTTCCCCCCATTTCTTCCGCCGCCGAGACACCCCTCCTCCGCCTTGGTTCTTGCCGCTCCGATCGCCGCCCCACTCGCCGCCGCTCCCCGCTCTTCCCGACGCCGCTTGCCCCGTAGCTCTCTCGGCCGTCGCCCTCGCCATTCTCCGCCGCTCACCTCGCCGCCAAGCGCCTCGCCTCCGTCCTCGCCGTGCCGCTTCGTCGCCGCCTCGGTCTACGCCGTCCCGGAGCTCCGCCTCACCGCCGAGCTCGCATCGCTCCCGTCGCCGTTCCCCTCCGCCCCACAGCCACCTCGGTCCGGAGCCGAGCTCCCTCCGGTGCCCCGCCCTGGGACCCACGTCGCCGCCGCCCTCGGAGCCTCGCCCTCGTCCCCAAGCGCCGCCGCTCCCCCACCTCGCCGGTCGCCTCCGCTCGCCCCGCCTCAAGTGCCCCGGCCGCCCGTGCTCTCCTCCGCACCGGCTCCGCTTCTCCGAGCCCGAGCCACCTGCCGCCTCCGCCCCTGCTGACGAGCCCACCGCCGGTAAACCCACCGCCGTGCCCTTCCCCGGGAACCCGCCGCCGGCCTCACCCCGGTCCAACCGAGCCCAGGCAATAGCCTCCCGACCGGCCGGTTGGATTAGTTGGGTTAGTTAGTTAATTAGTTAGGTTAGTAGCTAGTTAGGGTAGTTAAGGCACAGTTAGTAGTTTTATTAAATGCTAACTATGATTAATGCCGTGATTTATTACTAATGAGTGTATTTATTACTGTTCTGACATACTAATTGCTCTCATTAACAGCTAATCAGTGCAATTAATTGAGTCAATTAAACATGTTCCTATGACAGTCGGGTCCCACACGTCAGGATTTAAGAAAAATGAAAAAGGAAAGAAAAGGAATATGACCAGTGGGTCCCCCTTGTCATAGGCTTGGTCAATTTTGACCCATGTTGACTGAGGGGCCCACTTGTCATTCTCTGTGGCTAGGTTAGTCTGAGTAATAAAAGTTTATTAATGAATTTCTTTACTGAGAAAAATACAACAAAGGGGATTAAACTTTATAAAATTCATAGAAAATTCATACTTTATCAAAAAAATACAAATAATATATCAAAATGTTCAGAAAAATAAGAGCTAATCAAATACATCATTTTCATACATGTTTGCATTCTAGGAAAAGTGAAATTAACTAAAAAATCAATTTAGGGTTTCCCTGAACCCCCGGAAATCTTCGGATCGCGATATTTTGCGCGTCCGGACTCCGATTAATTTGATTCCAGTTGCATTAGTTTTCATTTTGAATTCTCTAGGTCATGGCATACATTGCATCTCATGCTAGAGTTCATCATCGTGGTGTTCACACTATGCTTGTTTTCGGTGTTTTCGTTCTCCCGATAGGACCGGAGGATCTCGACGAGTATAACCTTGAGCAGTATCAGGACCTAGTAGCGGAACCGCAAGGCAAGCAGCCCCCTTTGAACATATTGCGGATATCCCATTATTTGCAAATCTATTATTTGTTTTTAAATCCGTATTGCATGCGATCAACTGATATTTTATGTTAAGGTTAGCCCTATCCCCGAAATGAAAACTTACTTTGTCGCTCCATCAACCCCACTGACCCTCCCAACCTATTTAGAGTGTATTACTCGTTGCTTGAATACTACTATTATAGCTTGCGATGCTTAGATCTGCTTAGTTCGGTAAACGTCATAGTTTCTTGGATGGCAGACAAAGCACAATACTCTGGATGGGATAAGAGAATGGGTGGGTGTTCTCCTGGGAATGCTTAATAAATCTGACTCATAACAATCGGGCATGGACGAGAGGCCATGCTCGGAGCATGGTGGGTTGTCTCGTTCATCCCACAAGGACCGGTTTCCAGCGTACATTGACCCAAGATTTTGCGTACTACTACACGGGTGTATATGGGCCACCCCCGACCGAATAATTTGTCTAGACTTAGGTGATGAGCCGCATAGTTTGCCATTTTTGTGAATTGGGTGCGTGGAAAATAAGGAGGTGGTGTGATGCAACAATATAGGAGTGAGGGTTACACACGGTCCGGGACCGGGGATGTATCACCTGCCACAACTAGTGGGACCGCGCCGAAGTATCGGCCGAACTGTCGTTCGTGGATTAGCCCATTAGGGCGGCTCATACCTAAGTCCAAAACATTGTAAAGGTCGTGTTCAACCACCCTCTGCTAGCACACCTCGTGAAAGTGTGTACTCGGTAGCACTAAGAGTCGGTTGATACGTGTAGGTAAAGATGTACCCCCTGTAGGGTTGAAACTATTCGAATAGCCGTGTCCACGGTTATGGACAGCTTGGTGATTACCTGCATCGAATTAGACAAGTATAACCTTAATCTAAAATTGACCTACTCTAAGGATGAGGGTTAGCGATTGCTTCCTCCCTGGTGGTCGAGGAAGAATCGAGGGTTTCATGTGTTCGATGGTCTGCTTAGAGTTCATTATGCAGTTTCAGCTCCTCACCTTCGCAAAACATTCCAGTTGACGGATTTCAATCTAATTACAGGTATTGTGAAAGATTAAATTAGCTTTCTGCAAAATAGTCCACAAATAGCCCCTTCTTGATACCTGATGCATATAATACTACTTTCTCCTTGTAAGTCTTGCAGAGTACATTTTGTACTCACCTTGCATTCGTTGATAATTTGTGTGCAGAGGAAACCACTCCTGCAACGGATGGTTTCTACGTTGAAATCGACCCCGGCATCGACTAGTCGCTGGTGATCCCGGGCAATGGTCCTGCCCTGGGTTCGGTAGTTGGTTTGTGCTGCCGCCGCTTTCGGCCCTATCTTTAGGCTTCTCAGCCAACTTAATCTTCCGCTGTGTAAATAACTTTTGGTTGTATCTATGTTGTTAAGTTTCCAAACAACTAGTATTATTACAGTTTCGGTCGTAGAGTCTCTGTTATGATACTGGTTTGTTCCCCCCTGTATCGTGTACAATGCGTGTATGTTTGAAGTGCATGATGCAGGTAGGATTTCAGAGTCTTTAACATAGAGTTATTAAGTTTAATCACTCCTGTGAAGTGACTCTCCACTGAGAGGTTGGGAACTATATCACCCTACTCCAGCCGTGCATTAATTTGCTGGGACGAGGTCGGGGTTGATGTTCTGGCTCAGTGGGAAAGAGTGAGGAGACCATATCACCCTACTGCTCGGTGCATTAATTTGCCGGAGTAAGCTTTGGGGTTGGCGTCTCGGGCTATTCGAAGCCATATCACTCCACTCCTCTCGGATTTGACACCCGTGAGTTGAGGTCGGGGTTGACGTTTCGACTTAGCGAATGATTCCTCTTAAGACTCTCTGTTACGGAATCTGGGGTCCGACAACGACCCTTCGTAGCACTCCGTGGCGGGTTATGTACAATGCTCAAAACTTCAACATTCAGTGGTTCGTCCACACCACCATCATTTATTCTAGCTTTAGCAACTAGGCTACACAAGTGCTCAATCCCTCCATACACAACCTTGTATGTACCTTCAGAAAAGCACGCATCAGATGCTAGCTTTGCCATTTTCCTGCATAAAGCATTAAATCTAAGAGTATTAGTTTCTGAAACTCCAATCAAGCATGTTTGCCACTCGTTGCTTCTATGTAGCGCAGTTGTTGCCTCCGCAGACCACCTCTCAAGCAAGTACTTTTCGGGTATTTCTTGCACGTTTAGGTGCACCATAACCTTCAAGATATGAGCACACAACAGCCCATCCATGCTGAACATGTTGCAAGAGCACACGTATGCACTGTCCTCTAGTTTAACCGAGACTACATGCTTTTTTGGCCTTTCCGAATCATTTGGACATAGCTGAAACATCAGCCTAGTATCTTCAACTCTGTTGATGATCAACGCCGAGGTACCTTTCAACAATGATTTGAATTTTTCAAACAATCCCCTTGTGTAGAACTTTGCTGCCTGCTCCTCTATTTTAAAACTGTCAACAAAATAAAGTAACATAAGCACTTCGTTACATGCAAAATAGTATGGAGTCTATATTCATCATGTCATTGTGGAAACATACCTAGACCACAGGGGGCCGTCGTCACCTCACCAATGAAACCCGCATTGTCCTCCCTATCAAGTGTTCTTTCAACTATGTAGTCGTATTGTTTCACAAATTGCCATACGGAGTCTTGAGGGTGGACAAGCTTCTTAAAAAATGAGTTTAAGCCTTCTGATCTCCTGGTTGTGCTCGTGAAGGGGAAAAAATCTTTCTTGAAGTAGGCCGGTGCCCAAGTCTCCCTAGTGACCCACATGTTACTTAGGTGAATGTTATTACATAGGTCATGCTTCACTATCAGCTGTTGCCATGACAATTCGAATTCCCCAACGGTGTCTGTGTCATTTATACATGCAAAGAAATCAGTTTCGAACCCTTCCCTTGTATTGAATAACCTCCCAAGCTTCTCTTGCGCTTTCCGCAACACATGCCACTTGCAACACCTATGTTTAGTGTTTGGAAACACCTCATGTATAGCTGTTTTCATTGCTTGGTCCTGATCCGTCATCAAACAGTTCGGATGTTCTCCATCCATAGCAACCATCCAATTCTCAAACACCCATTTGAATGTCTCAATAGTTTCATCAGGAATAAGGGCACATCCCAACATTATCGTCTGGTTGTGGTTGTTGATCCCTACAATTGGCGCGAACGGCATGTTATACCTATTTGTACAGAAAGTGGTGTCAAAAAAAGCACAATCCCTGAACTTCTTGTACAGCTATCTTGTCCTTCCATCAACCCAAAACAATCCCCTCACTGCGTGGTTTTCATCTAGTTTCAATGCATAGTAAAATTGTGGGCTGTCTGCTTGAAGCCTCTGAAAATACTCCACGGTGACCGCCATGTCGCGCCAATTCAGTCCTTGCCTCAGGACTGTCCTTATGTTTTCAACATCTCTAGTTGTGTATGGAAGATTGCGGAGGCCCCCATGCAGGTCTCCTAACAGTGCCATGATGTGCGAGGTCTGGATGTTGCGATGATGCAACGTCTTCAAGAACTCATATTCTTCATATGGTACTTTACGGTGAGATCTATAGAACCGTGTTCTCTCCACCCGAGTGACCATAGGGTGGGTGTGCTCCTCGCGCATAACCGTAACCATCCACTTCCCATTCCGACTACCAACAACCATGCTTGCTTTGCAATCGTGACGTTTCATCAAGTTTCGTGCCCTAGTATCACCATTTCTTTCAGGTAAACCATCTTCCTTCTCACTGGTTGATTCAATTCCACAATCGACCATTGTTTCGCTAACTTTGACACTCGTTCTCCTTGTATGAGCACACTCAAACACCCTCCTGATCAACTGATTACTACCCTTTTTTTGGCTCTTCCTCGAGGACCCTATCCTTGTTCCAAACCCTAACCTGTGTGCATACTCATTATAGATCTTTTGTGCCTCCTCTACTGTATCAAACACCATTCCCACATATGGAACAAGATGCTCCATCATACTTTCATTTCCGACAACAGTGTTTGTTTCATCACCATCATAAGTACGTGCTTCGTCATCATCTATGTCTGAGGCAGTCCTGTTGGCTCTATTTTGTCATCGCTGAGCTGCAATCGATGTTTCAACGAGTTAGTCCATAATCATTTATTGCAATCAATATTTGTTTCTCACGTAAACGTTAAATGTTTATTCAGGTCGCTAAAACATGTTTGTACACTGGATATGCACCATAATGTTCATCACCCTATCATAAAATGTTTCCCAAGCACTGTATATGTGTTGCAGATACATCACTGTTCATCTTCAACCTTAGACTGGATGCAATAATCGTTTAAATTTATTGCAATCAATATTTGTTTCTCACGTAAACGTTAAATGTTTATTCAGGTCGCTAAACATGTTTGTACACTGGATATGCAACATAATGTTCATCACCCTATCATAAAATGTTTCCCAAGCAATGTATATGTGTTGCAGATACATCACTGTTCATCTTCAACCTTAGACTGGATGCAATAATCGTGTTTTCCATCAGATTTACAGGGAGAACGAAACAAAACATATTGAAACAAAGCTTTACAAGTAGCAAGATCAAAGATTGGTTCCGAAACTCACCGAAACAACTGCAATGGAGCTGGCCTCCCGATCATCCACGAAAGCAATAGGGGGATTAAGAAAGTTCATCTGCTCCCCAATACCTGCCGCCCTGGTTAAGTCGTCCATCACACTTGGTCCAACAATTCGTGGATGAGATCTATGATTATTTGAGGGAGGAATCTCTAAATCACGAATCAAATGCGCCATTTTCTGTGTTTCAAGCAAGAACTCACTGCAGAGATCTGGCACGCGAGCTGTACAGAACGAGAAATGGCGAAGAAGATGCCCGCCACGCAGCACAAGGCAACAAAGCATTCATTTCAGCTCTTTCCTTACAATCAAGGCGTCAATCCCGGGTTATTAGCTGTTTGTTTCACGGAAACAATCCGCCGATTTGGACCCAGCTATTGCATGCCGATCCAACCGTCCGTGCAAACGAAAATCAACGTTGCAGGGCTATGCCTAGAAATCCTAGGATAGGCATACCGATTTGTAGCGTCCGCCTTATGGAAATTGCAACTGTAGTGTAAATTAATTGGTGGAACCATCAAGCTGAACAGGAAATTACCAACTAAATGGGTAAATGTTTTTTATGTTTTCTGGAGAAAGAATTGTACTCTACTTGGAGTTCTAATCAGCATGTCTCGGCCTTTTTGCACGTATAATCAACTGGGATTAAACATTTAGTAATTAAAAACTTTGCACAATTTTGAAATGATACAGATAAATCTATGAAGATAACGTGGCAGAGGATGATGAACCAGAAGAACTAATTGCTCCCTTAGCTTGATAGGATCTTGCAAGTGCAATCCAAATGTTGTCATTTAGGATTATGAATAGGACATATCATATTCGACTTAACTTTAATTTAGCCCTGTAATAAGAATATCTTTGGGATCACCATCCAAGCTCGTCACGTGTTGAAGGACTGCAAATCTCTAGTCCTCGCTGAGATAAAACAAGACATAGCATGTCTGTTATACTGTGCATTTAATAAGAATAATTATATAAAACATAAGCATACCTCTGATTTAGTGTTCTCTATATTCATCCTTATGCACTAAATGAAATGAAGCGTGATCTCGGTAAAATCACTTATAGGTCTGAAATGAAAACTATATTATATTTTGCGTCTTTAATTATTCAACCAAGTATAATGTATTGCAAATGTTACCTAACTGAGAAAGCAATAGCACACTTCATTCTTTGGAGTCCCCTAAGGCTACCAATCACAGCAACATCGATACCATTCCTAAGCGGGTGACAATATTTTTGAGGTAAAGGCGGTAAATGTTCTGTAGAAAATAAAGACAGATAGTGACATGCATGGACAACATAAATTTATGTTAGAACTTATCCATACTTAATTAAGCAGTTTCAGTAGAATCTGAAGCATCATTCACCCTGTAAAAAAATAACTATTAAGTAACCAATTATATTCATAGCATATAGTAATTTGAAATGCTCTCACCATCTGATGAAATCAATGTGGCCGGTGGCATCATCAAGCGTGAAGGATACATCTGTTGTCCTCTCTCCCTTGTCCTTCACCAATTAGGAAGGAGCTTAATCCGTAAAACCATCGGTTTCTATAAGAACACACTAATTTAGGAAGAGAAATCATAATTTTGTACCTTTCCTATCTACACGCCGTCAATGACAAAGGGGGCACCCATCTTGGTAGTGATAGATTGTTGTGCATCGGCAATCCGCTTCACAGTGGGAGGCATGATGCTTGAGAGGGCGAAACTACCACCAGGGTAAGTCGTCGTGGACGCCATGCAGCCATCGCGAGAGGAGGGAGAAGGAGCTTGTGGTCATTCACGATGTCCTCCATAGGAGAAGCGATGAGGGTCTTGGAGTCCGCATCTTCAAGAAAATAGCACTAGATCAGTAGGCAAAGGTTTGTAGTCATTTGTAGCTGGAGGGGTGAGAAGGAGCTTTGTGGTCATCTGGGGCGTCCTCCAAGAGAGAAGCAACGAGGGCCTTGGAGTGGTCCTCTGCGTCCTCCAAGAAAAAAATAGTAAACGCCATGGAGTTGTCCTTAGCGTCCTCCAAGGGAGAAGTGACAAGGGCCTTGGAGTCCTCCTCGCCGTCCTCAACAGGAGAAGCAGTGCGTATCTTGGAGTCATTCTCGGCGGCCCCCAAGGAAAAAGCAGTAAGCACCCTGGAGTCGTTCAGGGCTAGAGGGGGGAAAAGGAGCTTGCAGTCGTTCGGGGCATCTCCAAGAGAGAAGCAGTAAGCGCCATGGAAGAAGCGGTAAGCGCCATGGAGTCATCCTCGACGTCCTCGAAGGAAAAAGCAGTAAGAGCCATGGAGTCGTGCTGGGCGTCCTCCAAGGGAGAAGCAGTGAGTGTCTTGGAGTTGTCCTCTGAGTCTGCCATGGTGGAGTTGTTCTTGGCGTCTTCCATGGGAGGAGGGAGGAAGAGGGAGATGATTTGACTATGTGCTGCTCATGTAATGGAGAGAGAGAGCTGTTATATCCCATCTATCACGCAAGAAAGAGAAAATAATCTTAACAACAAAATCTGTTGTATATCCCATCTACCACATCTGGTCCACGTGCTGTTATATCCCATTTACTAAAATCTGGTCCACGTGTTGTATATCCCATCTAATAAAATCTTAACAACAAAATCTGGTTCAAGATTTCTAAATTTGATTTATCCACTACTTTGGTTTTGCTTATAGCTGGCCAAGTACAACAAATCTGGAGCTTATTGTTCAATTTCACTAACTCTTCAAAACAAATTCCAGCTCTCATCACATAATCCTTTAATCAAACGTTAGCTATTGAGCATGCATGTGGAAGCTTACACAAATGAAGAACTAATTAGTTAGAAATATTTTAGCCTAATGTGAAGTTATTCTTGGTGTTTTCGATTTGTCCTCTCAGTCTACCATGGTGGAGTTGTTATTGGCATCTGCCATCGGAAGAGGGAGGAAGAAGGATATGATCTGACTATGTGCTGCTCATGTAATGGAGAGAGAGAGAGAGAGCTGTTATATCCCATCTAGCACGCAAGAAAGAGAAGTTATCTTAACAACAATATTCTGTTGCACGTGGTGTTATATCCCATCTATAAAATCTGGTGCACGTGTTGTTATATCCCATCTACCAAGATCTGGTGCACGTACTGTTATATCCCATCTACCAAAATCTGGCTCAAGATTTCTAACTAACTACGATTTATCTACTATGGTTTTGTTTATATGTTTGTGATGCTGGACAGTCAGCGTTAGTTGGTTTGCATCTCGTGAGCACCAATTATTAATCCACTATACAAAATAGCCGGCCAAATACAAAAATATCGGGAGCTTATTGCTCAATTATCATGGACTCTTAAAAAAAATAAGCTCTCATCGCATAATCCTTTAATCATCAGCCATTGAGCATCCATGTGGAAGCTTACAAAATCGATGAACTAATTAAATAGAGATATCTTAATCTAACGTGGAAGCTATTGCTGCCACTTGTTCCTTGATTAAAATAGGGATCCCAATTCTTCAAATTATGCCTCACATACTACTTGTTAGCTCCTTAAAGGTGTGCATTTGCCGCAACTTCATTCCTCCGGTGAACTGCGGCATTGACATAGTGCAGCACCGAGTCTCAAGCTGTGACTATTGTTGCACGAAAGTCTTCTAGTTCATAGGCAAGAGATGTGTGTGGCTAGAAGGCGAACTCGCTCTCATCCATTGTGGTCAACCCCCTTAAGTATTTAAAAATATGAGTCAGTATATATCTACAGGTTGAAATCTTAATAAAAAAAAGGACATACCTTGTGAATATGAGTCAGTATATATCTACAGGTTGAAATCTTAATAAAAAAAGGACATACCTTGTGTCCTATTGACCTTTAGTAGGGTGGCAGCCAAGGTCGAGAAATTGTATTCAGCTGGTCTCCAAGATGCGATGTGATGCCCAACATGTCGGTCCCAGACACGCACAAAAATCAAATCTCGCCTAATTGAGTAAAGTAAGCAAACAACTAATAAAACAATACACAAAAATGGAAACAAATAAGCTAATACCGTATGTTCATGATGTAAATGTCTCTGTCATGTTGGCTATACACTTCATGGAAATCCATGAATCGGGGTGGAAGCAAAGGACTGTTAATTTGCCTCCTAGCAGCATGTACAAGGGTCTGTGCATGTACAAGGGATGAAGAAGCTGTGGCGGACACTAAGACCATGTCGAGACGCATGTTGGTGGGTTGAAAAACCCACGTTCATCAATAAGTAGACTGAGCCGATCTAAAGTGACTCGTTGCAGCGATCAACCTGTTCTGCATAGGCGAGCGCCTCCATTCTCATCCCCTATAAAATACACTTTTAATCAAATTATAGGTTTCTTAAATAAAATGTAGATTTATGAATTTCTTACTGTTAGATCAGCAAGTATCAAACACAAGATTCAGATTCCTCCTCTAGTTTCTCTAATGTGTGCCTTAAATAGCACCTTGGCGCAACTGTTCCAATTCATGTAGCAGATGTGCATGGTCGAAACTTCGTTGAACTGTGCAACCCTACATCATTTAATGAATGCAATACGTGAGGAGGTGTATTCATCAATCATAATAGCAAACAGGATTAAACGCCTGCTGAGCTGAGTGAAAATGGAAACTAATGAGAGGTAAGGAATCACCATGTTGCTATCACAGAATAAAGGTTGATGCAGCAGGATAGATATGCCGTTGTTCTACACTCTAGAATCGGTGAAGAGAATAGGGAATGAAGAACACTTAGTGCAGGGAGGCATTTTATAGCTACGGCTAGAAAAAATCATTTGGCGGGAATCTTAAAAATTCAAATTTTCGGCCAGGTTGATTTTATTTGGGTTGTTAGCAGTTCATTGGGAAATAAGATTAGCTATATAGGCTGCATAGCCTATATACAATAACCTCTAACAAACTTTAACTAACGCTAACAAAATAACAAACTCTAGCAATCCGTTGCTTGTTTTCACTATTTTGGATTGCATGCTGACCTTACCATGTCGAAACAAGATAATGCTGCCACCCCGCATACATTAAGCAATGTTTGCTACAATAGTGCACGGGACATCAACGTCTCTGAAAATAAGAGCATGGTCCTTAATTAGTCGGTCTCCAGAATTACGTACATGCAAACACAAATTAGTCGGTCTCAGAATTACGTACATGCACACAGAAATTAAAAGAATCTATGCGTTCCTTCATAAGAATAAGATGTATAGAGGAATGGATCAAAATGTCTTTATTGCTTCCTCCCCCTCTACACATGCACACTAATTTAAATGCAATAAAAATTTCTTCTGCTACTACATGCTTTTTGCACTGTTGAATAACTTCTATATTCTAAAGTTAAGGAACTAAATTGTAGTTAGATAAAAGTTGAATTTCATAAATCTCCGTTACTGCTTAAGCATACATCTACATCCTTGTCCAATACAGAAAAATCAGAGCAGGAAACCATCTATCCATGATTCCAAATCCACATTTTTTTGTGTGGTCTGACTAATATATACTTAGTAGAAAGCCATGGAATTCCAAATGAGGCCATACAAGATATCTGATCCAATCAATTGGATGATGTACCATCAAAATGTAACCGAGGTATTATATAATGATTACCATTAATCAGATGAAATCTTCTTGAGTTGCCTTCTTATTTGTAGCATTTTCTTACTCTTTTACCGAACACAGGACACAACATGACCTCCTCAATATTTCCCTAATTAATGAGCACTATGACAGGATTACTCTGCTTTGGTCCTAAAAATGTGAAATAACAGCCTGTGAATATACTTGTGGATATATAATCAGCAAATAAAATAGTTACTGGCAGCTTAAAAATAAAATAGTTCTAAGTGATGATCAAATTTATAAATTGGAGTCAGGCCAATGTCCAGCAAACCATGTATTTTTAAAACAAGCAGTATATGTTTTTTATGAATTTAGCTTGAGCATATCAATATGATTATTTGAAGTGACACAAGTGACTAAACCAGTAGCATGGTGAGCGATGTATATGTTCTTTGGTATAAAAGCTCGCGGAAGTGATTTTGGGTAAATAAGTGGTAGTGAGAGCAATAAAGGGTATTTTCTTTAATTCTTCAAAAGTATGCTTTTCCTTTTATCATATATATGTTTTTTGTGAAGATAAATGAAACTTCTCTAAACAACAGCAAGTAAAATACTGCTGCACCTGGATGACTGTCAGCCAGAAAAACTATTTCGAGAATCTTCTTTGATATTCTTCTAGATTGAATCTTAGATATTTTCTAACAAATTTAACAAACTCTAACAATTCACCAGTAACATACAAATATGATAATTGACGATCAAAGTTATAAATTGGAGTCATGTTAGTGTCCAACAAACCATGTATTTTTAAAACAAGCAGTATATGTTTTCTATGAATTTAGCTTGAGCATATCAACATGATATTTAAAGTGATATGGTGACATGAGTAGCGACACCAGTTGCATGGTCTTGTTTTGACCCTAATACCGGTTTGCAAAACCCAGTACTGTACACCATCAAAAGCAGACAAAATCTTCACTCTTCATCATCTATCCCTCAATAAAGTATAATAAGCTCTCGATGCTATATAACAGAAGTATTCTTTTCCCTTCTTTTTATAAAGATAAATGAACCTTCACTAAACAACAGTGTGTTAGCATGTATGCATCCTAACATGGGTCAGCTACTATAATTCATTAACTCATGTTAAAATATTCCAACACGGAAGAATGAATACCTTTCAAATAAAACATGTAAGGAAGGTACAATCTATTACATAATAACTTGCATGGAAGCTACTTAAAAGCTTAGTATATAAAATTGATAGTTTCATAGTCACATTGCAATTTTGATTAAGTGCTTGTATGTTGTGAGAAATTCCTTGTATACTATGTTCCTGTTCTCGTCGCCTGGGACTTGGATGCCTTGGATTTCTTGCGTTTCTAGGATTTATCGGCCTTCTCACTGCTCGCGACGGTGAGGATCTTGATGTGCCTTTTTGCGGTGGCTCTAGACAACGCGATGTACAATTGGCCATGGGAGAATGTCGGATCTGGTAGGTACACGCCGACATTTGGGATGGTTTGCCCTTGTGCCTTATTGATCATCATGGCGAAGCTGAGGCTGATCGGAAACTGCTTCCGCTTGAACCGAAAAGGGAACATCTCATCATCAGAAGGGCAGAGGGGTATCCGAGGCAGGAACACCCTCCTCCCAGCATGCTGCCCTAGGATGATCTCAGCGCCAATGGTGTTTTTTGGAACCCATGGACCACAAGCCTCGAGCCGTTGCACAGTCCGTTAGCAGGATCGATGTTCCTGAGCAGTATGACGGGGCAATTGATCTTCAGCTTGAGCACATGCAGAGGGAGCCGTTCGGAGTCAGTGAGTTAAGGAACTCCAGGGGGTAGTAGTTATGGGGATCATCTTCCACGGAATTGAACCTATGATAGATACACTCCACTCCCCGAAAATGCTCTATTATCCTCATGTTTATCCTATCAACATTATCGTTCTTGGTTGAGAGGATTGCCCGAGAAGTTATATAGTTTGGCTCTGCCATGTTGTCGTCTAGGGCAGGGAATACATGTTCGATCAACTTCTCTAGGTCGGCCTCCTCCACTGTACGTACATGGCACACGGATTTCTTTGGGAAGCTGTATGTGACCTTCGTCGTTGGCCTCCTCGGTACCATTCCCGACACGCAACAGGTAATCCACGAATGATGGGTCAGCCTGTGCCCTCATGTTCGTCACGAGCCTAAGCTACCACATGCTCAACCAAAGATGCAAATTGCGTAGCGACGTGTCAATTATTTGAGGCCACGTCCCCTTCCTCACCACTAGAAGGACCTGCTTGAAGTCCCCTCCGAACACGACGGTCTTCCCCCTAAATGGCCAGTCCCGTCGGCCTATTATATCCCGCGTGCTACTATCCAGCGCCTCGACCGCTTGTCGCTTCATCACGGTGGCCTCGTCCCATATTATAATTGAAGCAATCCTTAGGAGTTTTGTTGTTCCACTCTGCTTGGTGAAACTACACGATGATGCATCTTCTATGCTGAGTGGGATCTTGAACCTCAAATGGGCTGTCCTGCCTCCGGGCATGATGGAGGCTGCGACGCCTAATGTGGCAGTTGCCATAGCTGTCTTGCCCTCGCTTCTGATGCAATAGCTGCATTATTTGGTTGGGCCCACCAGCCTCTGTCTCGTCCATCGTGTTAGCAATACGGCGAGTCCAGCGTCGTCCCACGGAAGCTCGAAGGAGGCTAAAATCGGGGGCCCAGAATTGTTCGCCTAAAGGTACTGTGAGAGTCTAGTTTCAAACTACTAGACCCCCCTGTGTATATCCTCATCAGTCCAGGATCACGCTGACGATACATAGGCGAAATGAATAACATTGCATGCATTCAAAGTTTAAAAACTTAATTGAGTACAATATGCCACATGGCTTACAAAGTTCCATGTCTAATTTATTACATCAGAGGCAAACAACGGAAAATAAAAGCGAAGTGACTCCATCCGTGCCACAGGCAATTGATGGAAGCCACGCGACCTATTTTTTGGGCTCATCATAGAAGAAGTCTTCATCAGCTCCTTCTTCAGCATACTCCTCTGCACAGCACCACAAAAACATGCACGATGAGTACTTCATGTACTCAGCAAGCCACCTGGCGATAAATGGTCCTACCATACTATATGCAAGGCTTCAAAGGAAGGCTTTATGGCTTAATTGCGTAAAGCAAACTTTTAGTTGAAATATTAGGGTAGATTCAAAGGCATTATTTTGATGTAAAACAATTTTATTATCAGGGGTATTTTCTAGCATGTGGTCCTCGACCAACACCTTCGAGCAAGGAACTCCTGCCTTAGCTCGGCCATAGGTTTCATCAGCAAAGGGGTAGAGGGAAGTAGCAAGGGGGAGAGGGATATGTCCTTTTCATCAAGAATGAGTCATGTGTTGTCCATAACCGTGGACACGGCTAATCGATTAGTTTATCACTCTGCAGAGTTTGTATACTTTACCCACATGACACAATCTCATCCTGTTGCCACTGGCCGTCGCCAGCATAGTAAACAGGGAGATTGTGACGATGTCTTTTAGCTAGATCCCCCTAAGGTGTGACATGCCCACTGGGTCTGGCTCGGAGTCGAGAGTATGTCCTCGCACTTCGGTCCCCCCATCTGTGCCGAGGGTCCTCGTAGCTACGTCCACCCCTTCTGCGGTACGGCGACATCGGCACCAAAGGCTGACTAACCTACTTGACCAAGCCATTGCCCATATAGCATGTGGTTGTACTGTTGTCACAATTTCTCCAACTTCAAGACTTCGGCCTTATTCGATACGGATGACTAATGGCTTCTTCATCACATGAAGAACGACCATTGCTCCTTCATCACATGATCCAGTTGTCACCCGCACCTTTTAGATGGTAAGTTTCACCCAGAGTAGAATAGGAAGAATAGAGAGAGAGGGAAAATATCGGGCATCCGGCCCTAGCTCAGCGAGCTCAACAAGTTTCAACAAGGATCATCGATCCGATATTCATTCCTCCGTAAAGGCAAGTCAAAACAACGTAAAGATGTATTTAAGCATGGCTAAGCATATCTCTACTCTATTCAGAATAAAACCTATTCATCTACTCAGGGTATCTAGTAAAAAGGTGACAACGGATAAGGGTAAAGGTGTGTCAATCGACACGCTAGCTACTGGATTAAAACAACATGCATGTTTGTAAATGACAAAATATTAATGACTTCAAAAATATAGGATCAAATATGATCAAGAAAAGGGGGCATGCCTTCGTGGTAGTACTCTCCTTCTTCAGCTGCTTTGGTCACCGGGTCGGTCACCGGGTCGGTCTCTTCACTCCCTATTATCGCAACGCAACGAGCAAAGCAAATAAATAACCAACTCTAAAGAAGCATTCCGAAAAGCAACACGAGAGAGAAGCACGACGAAGGTAAGATGAGGTCGGATGGAACGATGGGGCGATAGCGTCATCGCGAAGAAGAATGGGTCTTCTAGGATTGGCCATAACCATACATACATATAATATACATAAAAATAACATAGATATATCCCTTACCGGGTATTTTAATAGATATTCATATATATATACACAACATACACCTTAACATGCTAGTAATCATAAAAGGACAAAACAATTCACAATTAACCACAAATAAATATTTAGGTAAATCTTAAATATTTATAATGGTTAATAACAGTAAAGAATTGTAGTGACCCTATTCTCGGATACAAGGTCGGTGTAAATTATCGTGAACAAAAACAATTTCTTTCGTTCGCATGCATGCATACAGATACTTCAAAAACGATTTCGATTAAAAACCCTAACATGCGCCCTTAGGGTTAACATGAAATCGAACAGCAACATTTATACAAAACACCTATCCCGAGCACACGCAAGGGAACCGTAGACAGGCAAGTGAAATCCAATCCCTAATATAGCTGGCTCTTTGGGGTATTTGGATATTCTCCAAGACATTTGGAATCTGGGCTCTTCTATCTTCGACTTATTTTTTTAGCTTTATTCTTTATTTATTTCATTTCGATTTTTCTCTCTTCCTCTATCCCTATCCTCTAGGTACAGCGTTTGCATCAATAGAGAACGAGATAAGCGGACTCGAACCGCTGACATCCGCCACAGGGTAAACCACCGCCTCTCAGGCCTCCCCGACGGGTTCTACCATAGAGGCCAACGATAGACAATAACTCCCCCCCGAACACAGCTTACAACTTTCATCGTACTGTGCTGCTGGTCCAGTGAATATCGCCTATTCTGGGGTTTATCAGACCGGATCTTTCCTGAAATATAGCCCAGGATGATGGTGTCATTCTCTAGGCGAACGCGGAACATTCCGTTGGGTAGAGCTTCCGTAACTAAACCTTCGAAAGTGACTTTTGCTTCTCTCGGGTTTTTTTTCTCTCCTATTTTTTTTTCTGTCATATTTTTTTCTCCTATTTTTCGATTTTTAAGTAAAACACTAGGAAAAGCCCATATGCGACGAAGATTTTTTGTTGCTGTCGGAATAAGAAAAAGGCCAAACCCCATTGACATAATAACTGGAAGTGGGAGAAGAGGGATTACCCATGCATATTGATATATATGTTCCATAAGAAAAGAAATTGCAATTTATTAAAACTCACGATTAGAAATTTTGATACATGTTCTAAAATGTCTAGGTTATCAAACCGTTACCAGTCAATCGAAGTTTATTTGTACATTAGGGCCAAACTTATTTTTAGTAGTTCTCTCCGCACATAAAGTTTGGAAAGAGCTAATTGAGTAAACCCCTCTCCTCCAATATAAATGAAGTGATACGTTTAAAAGATAAATATCATATTGACCTCAAGTCTAATGTTTTGAAAATATTTGAAGACATGATTTAAGAACCTATAATTCAAATTTCGTTTTGGGGGCTATATACCAAAGTACTAAAATATGAGGCCAAATTGGGGTGTTACTTTTAGTCTATAAAAGTTTATTAACCAGGTTACAGATTTTTGGTTAATTGGTTTAAAAGAAATACAGCACAACCAAAGAAATTTCCTCACCTCTCTCTTACCTGCCGTGGGACCCACCCTACAGATTTCTTTTCCCTTCCCTCTTTTTCTTCTTCACCCGTGGGCAGCTTCCTTTCTCCACCTGGCTAGCATGCTCCCCCACTGCAGTCCCTTTTCTTCTCTACACGCACCGGCAGCTCTGCTCTCCATTTTAAATCCCTACTCTCCCCCACCGAGTTCTCCAAGGCTGCTGCCGCCCTCCCTTTTCTCCCTTCTTCTTCCCCGTTCCATCCCCAGCAGCTCCCCACCGGCCTGCCGTCTCGCCTGGCCGGCCCCTGCGCGCCGACCATCCTCTGCCGCCGTCTCCGGCCCACCACCACCTCCCCGGCCTCTCCCAGCTCCCCGCCATCCTCGCCAGTGCGCGCCGCCGCTTGGAGCCCCGTGCCTCCAATCCTCTCCCTCCGCCGCATCTCCCTTGCACAGGCCGCCGCTGGTCCTGTTGCCTCCGCCCTAGGCTCGCCGCTCGCCGGATCTGCCGCCTCGGCACCGCCTCGAGCCCCCACCTGCTCGCCTCTGCCTCCGCCCCAAGAACCGCCCCGTGGCCGCGCGCCGCCACCTCCTGCCTCCCTTGCTCCCCATTGCCGGAGCCCCTCCTCCCCATTCGGTTGCCGAGCAAGCTCCCCTCCGCTCCCCCTTGCGCATCTCCTCGCCGGCCGGTGGCCTACCTCACCGCTGGCTCCGGTCCTCCCTGGCTTCAGCCCGAGCCGGGTCTCCGCTGACTGCCCACGGGACCGAGCACCGGAGCGCCGCCCTCGTCGACACCGTCCGCCGCCCCCAAACTTCTTTGCTGTACCTCCGGCGACCACCAAGCAGAGCCAGCTACACCAACGCCAAGCGCTTGCCCTTTCTCCAGCATCTTCAATCCAACCGAGCTCGGCGTCATTTGTTCAGTGAGCTTCTACTCAACCGACCCAGGTTGTTAGCTGTAGTTAGGATTAGTTAACCGGTGGTTAAGCCTTAATAACCGAAGTGGTTAGGTGTTTACCGGTCTGAACGTTGGTTAATTGCATTAGCTCACACACTAATTAATGTGCTGATTAGTTACTTCAGAAATTGCTTAACTACCGGTACTCAGCTTCAGCTTAGCTAGAAACTGCCGATTTGGTTAAGACAACTAAATCGGGCGATGGTTAAGTGAATCCATTAGCTTAGGCAGTGTTTGTGTTCGTTCAAGATTAACGAACGGCACAAGCAATTGGGTTTGAGTACGCGCCGCAGTTAAGATGCAACAATCTAATACCTTACGTGGTGCTATTAGCTAACCTGCAATTATCGAAGAATGGCGGGGAACCATCTGGGCAATGGTTAATTAGCAGCTAATAAGCGATTAATATTTTGTACCGATGGAACCCATGTCGGTTAGAACTTGTTTAACCTGTTGATAGGAATAATTACTACCTATCATGAAGCAGCATAGAATCATGTGATGAAAGCCTAAGTTAATGGCCATGTAAAACACTCCTCTAAATGCACTGATGATTGGTTACTGGTACCCTCGAAACATATACAGTAACTAATTACTGTAATAACCAGCTCATACATAACTAGATAACGAAAAGAAACTAATGGTTGGTTACTTTATCCGCTATTTATCGCATTGAGATCTTAATGAATCTGTTTCATACTCTCACATGTTGGATCAACTAAATGTGTTAGTCGCTCTAACTATTGGCTAACCATTTATTTGTACAAGTAGTAAACCAATGAACTAGGTGATGCGGGTAATCGCTATTTAAAAGGTTCACCAGGTTGTACCTAATCAAACTAACATAGCATGAAAATTTGAATGATTAACATGTTCCCACCAAGATGCCGATTACTACAATCCTGGTCTAATAGTGAGTAGATGCAGATTTAGTATTACTTAGGTTTAGCTGCGTAGGAGCAATCACATACACCCTATGCCTACAAGTTTAAATGAAAAGAAAAGAGTACCTAGTTCTATGTCATGTGGGATCATGCAACGAGCGCCTGATTAACTAGGAAATCTCATATCTATAAAGATGACCAGATGAACCCACTTGTTGTTTTTAGATGACGTGATGATATTGGGAATAAGATATACAGTACCTTGTTCTTTACTGAGAAGAAGACAGGAAATACTAAAGTTGATTTAACCTGTAGAAACTCATACGAATGTTAACGACCTCCTAATACATGTATACTAGAGCATCTAGCTTAACCGTCAAATTAAAATAGCTAGTGTCACAATTCGCCTAACGGCCAGTAAATAATCGCGACTCCATGTTCTCACCTACGACAACGAATCAACCAAATGAGCCCTAAACACCTGTTGCACCATAACTGAACATGCATGCATAATAGCTACCACACGAGCCTCCAATGAGCTAACCTAGGGTCATGCACGTAATAATAACTCCTCGGCACCCACTAGTCACCCTAGGCACCTGCATCCTTCATCAAACATTCATGCATACATGCTGGGTGTTAAGTGCTTCTTTACTGTTATTTTCCGGTATCGCTCGCTTCAGAGCCCGAAGGAGGAGACCACCAGGCTCACGACCTCACGCAAGATCAGGAATCCTACGACCAAGGCAAGCAGAGCTTGTTGCATCTTATTGTTATCATTTCTTGTGCTTACTTATCCATGCTTACGGTAGAATTGTTTGTTATATGTGAGGGTCGGAACTCCCTGAAACTAGCATGGCTAGGTGAGGTTGTGTGTGTCATGTTTGCTGTGGCTGCAAACTTAATCATGATGCTCTATCAACTTGGATTTGGTTAAGTGAGATGTGAGAGCCGAGGGTTTTGCACGATGAATACGGTTCGGTATGATTTGAGTACCTCGTGAGAGGTGGATGAGTACCTCGTGAGAGGTGGATGAGTACCTTGTTGAGAGGTGGATGAGTACCTCGTTCAGAGGTGGATTTACGGAGATACCAACCGGAGTCAATCGTGCATCTCCCGTACCACCGCGTGGATGTTAGCGGAATCGAGGCTGGGGTGTAGTTGAGGAAGACCAAGACTCTTGGAGCCTTGCAACCTCCAAGGGTTAAGGCACTCTTTGCACTCAGAGTGATCGATTGCCGGTAACGGTCCTAGAGATTAAATGAGAATGTGTGTATGATGGATCGATTGGATTTGACGTAGGGGCTGCCCTAATTGATTTGGATATATGTTAATTGGATTCGTTTGGATTGGACTCATGGGCTGCCCCAATGGAGTTGGAATTATGGATTGGATCTTGTGGTGATTCGTTTACGATATGTTTGTACCCTGAATCAGCCTGTTACATAACTTGTATTTACTTCCATCTGTTGATGCTATGTTGGTAATTCGTATATTGTTACTCTGAGAAGCATCATGTTTAATTGCTGCTGTACTAGTATGTGTAGGACATTTAATCAAGCACGAATAAGTCTTGCGAGTACCTTCGTACTCACCTAGGATATTCCTAGATCATTGCAGGTGAGCCAGTGGTCGAGGAATACTTCAATACCGCCTAGCTTCCGGTTTCCTTGGTTGGCTATCGATCCAGGGGTTTTTGTGGCTTTTGGTTAGCGGTCAATGCGCCGCTATGGGACTCATTTACCTTTCTTCCGCTGTTGTGTAATTACTCCGTACTCGGATATGTTTCCGGTTATGACCGACTGATGTAAACTTATAGTCCGACCTGGACAGTTAGCTTAATATCGTAATGTAGAGTTTGTGCTGTGATATCCGAGTTGTTACTTGTGGTTGTCCATGTACAATGCGTGTATGTGATGAAGTATGTGGGCAATTGTGCAGCGGTATTATTGTGTGCTAGGATTGCGTTTCGTGATGGCAGAGGTGAGCGAACCACTAGTCCTGTGTAGCTTTGGTTGAGTCGATCCAGGCGATTCGTCCCGTACTCGCTAAGTCTCCTACGACTGTCACGCCTCGCGCTGACGGCAGAGCAGGGCTGGATCCTCCCAGAGTCGCACCTTGTGGCTAGGTAAGGATGAGGGGACTCATATCCCGGGCTCTAGTCCTCCTATGATTGTCGCGGAGCGCAGACTTATCACGCAGTATGACCCCCTTCACCGGCATCTGGGATCTATATGTGTTTCTGGGAAGATTGGTCGCTTCCGGCCGGCTTGCGTTGGCCAGGTGTCGGATCGTTCCGCCTCGGTGAGTACGGCGCAGGTACCGTGTCATCGGGCTGACGAGTCCTTCGGTCCTTGGCGACTTCGCGTTCCCCTAAACACATGTGGATTCCGGGTCCGTGACAGTATTTCAACGTTGTGCAAGCATTGCCCCAAAGTTGGTTGATACGCTAGCACTTGTGCCACCATCAAGGGCACACCGTCGGGTAGCATCATCACCAGGTCGCACTTTCCTGGCGCCTGCAGGACAATTATGGTTCAGTTACACGTCCACAAAACTTGTTGTGAAGCATTTGTGCAACTAAACAAACTTACAATGATGTCGTCGATAGAAAGCATGTCAGCTATCCCTTCGGAAGTAGCATTTGCGGAGGCGCAGCTACTCCATCTGTACGCGGCGCTAGGCTCGGCGCTGTTAGGAGGCAAGGGCGGCAGCTGCCGCCCGAACAGGGAGGCCACCTCCCTGCGTGCCTCCTCTCTCGCCTTCCGAAGCATGTCGTCGGCCATGTTGTCTTGTACCTTCCTCATTATCTCTTCAATAAGAGTTTCCTTCCTGCTTCTCTTCCTTTGCCTGGCCTCCTCTTGGGTTTGGGGGAAAGCTACGCTCCATGTAGCGGCAACCCCGAGGTCTTGCATGCGCCCAGATTTCTCAGGGTTTCCCAGAGCTTTCATGAGAGGGTCTAGCCACGTCTAGCTCCCGATGGACTCTGAGGAAGATTCCTACTGGCTCAACTCCCTCTGCAATAGAAGCAGTATGAGATATAGTATTGAGCGATTTGTCATATACTGTTTATACTTATGAAATCGACACGGTGGGTTAAGTTCGTACCAGACGATTGGACACGTCCTCAACTTTGGGGCTCGAGAAGGAAACATCCCCCGTAGTCAGGTCAGCCTTCGTGCGGCCCTTGATCCATGCCCGCCCGTGACCCTCGATGTCGTCGAAAGGAACTGGTTTTCCAGCCTCTCGTAGTGCGGCGTCCTCTATCCCCCAGTCCGCCATCTTCCTAATGTAGCCACGACTACCCAGGCGGTGGGGATGTTTATTCTTCGAGCGGAGTTCTTTGCTCTTTAAACTCTTCGCCTTGAACTCTTCCGTAGACTTCATTCGAACGAAATCTCTCGCGGCTGGGAGGTATAACCTAGCTGCGGGAGTCTGCGGACTTTATCGACATCGTCAACTTCTCCGCTGCATTGACGTGATCGGTGAAGGTATGATATCGTTGCCTGCACCTCGATAGTGGATCTTGGTTTGGTTCGTGTACTGTAAATTTTTTGTTTTGCGTAGCATGGGGAATTCAAGAAAAATATTTTTGGAGCAAATTTTTAAAAGATGATCAAACTAAAAATCAAAGACACTCTTATTGCTCTCAAATTAATTCATATAGTTGAATTAATTTGAAATAAAATCCAATAAAAATACATATTAGCATAATACATAGTTGCACATCCTCTTTCCTTTATAAAAAAATTTCAAGCCCTAAAAAATCAAGGATGTTACAACTCTACCCCCCTTACAAAGAATCTCGACCCCGAGATTCGAAGCTAGAGAACAGATCTAGAAACTCTTCTTCAGGTCTTCCTCTCGCTCCCACATTGCTTCTTCTTCGGAATGATTCCTCCACTGAACTTTGCAAAACCTGATCACTTTCCTCCTGGTGGTTCTTGCTTTCTCTTCCAGAATCTTGATTGGGTATTCTTCATATGTTAGACCATCTTGAACCTCAATATCTTCCAACGAAGCTTTCCGAAATTCTTCTTCCGGTTCCTTGAAACACTTCTTCAACTGCAACACATGGAACACATTGTGCACATTGGACAACTTCTCTGGCAAAGCCAACTGATAAGATACCTCTCCACGACGAGCAGTTATCTCAAAGGGACCAATATAGCGAGGTGCTAGCTTGCCTTTGATTCCAAAACGATGCATCCCTCTGAGCGGGGATACCTTCAGGTATACAACATCACCTATCTTGAAACATATGTCCTTGCGGCGCTTGTCTGAGTAACTCTTCTATCTAGACTGTGTAGCTTTCAATCTTTCTTGGATCACTTTCACTTGCTTATTAGCTTCTTCCAAAGCGTCAGGTCCAAACACTTGTTTTTCTCCAACTTCATGCCAATTCAAAGGGGTACGGCATTTACGTCCATATAAAGCTTCAAAAGGAGCCGTTTGAAAAACTGGCTTGATAACTATTGTTGTAGGAAAACTCGGCATACGGCAAACTCTTATCCTAGCTTCGCTTGTACG
Organism: Stipa capillata; assembly: GCA_019208055.1. NCBI lineage: Eukaryota > Viridiplantae > Streptophyta > Magnoliopsida > Poales > Poaceae > Stipa > Stipa capillata. The sequence continues at coordinate 66,571 of JAGXJF010005184.1, read as the reverse complement.
TCAAAGCACATGCTCGAAGCATATCTTCCAAAATCTGATTTACTCGCTCGGTTTGACCATCCGTTTGCGGGAGGAAGCCAGGGCGTCCCAAGTATATGCGGGGAATAAGAAGGTAGAGGGGCGACATCCAAGGTGCCACGACGTGCGTCACGTGTCTGAGGAGGATCGGCGAGAGGTGGAGCACGCCGAGTACGAGGAGGAACGCGGGTGACTCCTAAGACCTCGCTAGGCACAAGGGCATCAGGCCACCCGGGACCTGCCGCGTCAGGGTCCACTACCCCGCGAGCCTCCGCGGTGGCGTGGGAGGGAGCCTTACGACCAGCCGGCCCAAAATTGGGGCGGGGCGGGTCATCGCCAATGGGGGGCAGCTCGGCCGAGGAGCCCTCATCGAAGATACTGTGAGCTACACAAGTTCTACTCGCACTCAACTGCCGAGTGTGAAGTCGTCGCCCGAGCTCGAGGTCCCTACCAGCTTCCTCCGACGGGCCAAGGACAGCGCGCGCCGGAGCCACGGGCCGAGGCTCCCCTGGAGCTTCCCCCACTGCCCCCGCGACGTGGTCTGCCTGCCGGTGGGCAAGAACCGCGCCGCGTCATCCACGCCTTCACCGGGGGAAGCGCTCACACCTTCTCGTCGAAGCGCAGGCGCTAGGAGTACATCCGTCGAGTCCAGCACATTGGGACGTACCCCCCCAACTGAGCTCCCCGCCTGGACAAACACCCCGGTCACCTTCGGCCTAGAAGATACCGTAGGCATCGTCCTCCCGCACCACGATGCCCTAGTCATCTCGGCAATCATTTCAGATGTGGAGGTGTGACGCGTGTTCGTAGATGGGGGAAGCTCGGCCGACATCCTGTTCGCCTCTGCCTTGGACGAGATGGGTATCCCGCGTTCGTGCCTCCAGTCTCCGGGCATCCCACTTCTCGGGTTCGATGGCGAGCCAATTAGGGCCATTGGCCGGATCGAGCTCCCGGTCAAGTTCCAGAATGAAGCTGGTGAGCACGCCGAGGGTGTGCTGTTTGACGTCGTCGACATGCCCTACCAATACAACGTGATCCTCGGAAGAATGGCACTCAACAAGTTTGGGGTAGTTCCTCATCACGCCTACCTGTGCATGAGGGTACCCCCCCTCGCTAGAGTCATAACAGTGTATGGTGACTAGGACCTATCTCGCCGCATTGAAGAAACCACAACCTCGGCCATAAGATATGTCCACGACGTCGTCCCAGCAACTGAAGCATCTCGTCTTGCCTCTTCCGGTGATGCTGAGGTCTCGCCCGGGGAAGGCAAGGTCCTCGGCATCGACACTCCCGGTGACCAGTTCATGTCAACCACCACGGGATGGTGGATCCCCAAGCCCTGGCCGGAGGGAGAGACCCGGTCGGTCGTATTATTAGAGGACGAGCCGCATAAGACTGTGTTGATCGGAGTGGATCTTCCCCTCGAAGTGGAGCAGGCACTTCTGCTGGCCTTACAAGCCAACAACGACATCTTCGCATCGGAGCCCGAGGACCTGCCTGGTGTGCCTCAAAGCATAATCGAGCACAGGTTGATGGTCGAACCAGGGGCTCGTCCCGTGAAGCAGCGCCTGAGGAAGATGTCGATGGACCGACATGTCGCCGCCCGCGAGCAAGTCGCTAAGCTGCTCAAGGCCGGGGTCATCCGTGAGGTCTTGCACCCGGAGTGACTGGCGAACCCAGTCCTCGTCAAAAAGGCAAACAGATAGTGGCGAATGTGCGTGGACTACACCGATTTGAACAAGGCATGCCCAAAGGACAACTTCCCCTTTCTCGCATTGACCAGCTGGTCGACGCTACCTCCGGCTGTGACTTCATGAGCTTTTTGGACGCATACTCGTGATACCACCAGGTGTAGATGGTCGAGGGGGACGAGGAGAAGACCAGCTTCACCACTCCATGCGGGATGTTCTGCTACGTCCGGATGCAGTTCGCCCTCAAGAACGCAGGGATGACATTTGCCCGACTGATTGGTAAAACTCTTAGCGATCAGGTCAGCAGGAATGTGAAACTTCATCATCAAAAGCGTCCTCGCCCAGACTCACGCAGCGACATACAGGAAACTTTCTCCAACCTCAGCACGATCTGATATGAGGTTAAACCCGGAGAAGTGTGTCTTCGGCGTGCACGCTGGAAAGCTCCTGGGCTTTCTCATCTCAAAGAGAGGGATCGAGGCCAACCCAAAGAAGATCGACGCAATTCTCAGCTTGGAGTCTCCCACCACAACCAAGCAAGTACAGAGGCTAGCGCGTCGCCTCGCATCCCTGGGACGATTCGTGTCCCGCTCGGCGGAGAAGGGGCTCCCGTTCTTTAAAGTCTTGCGAGGATCTGGAAAGTTTGAATGGATCGAGGAATGCTAGTCGGCTTTCAATGCTCTGAGGAAGTATCTCACCTCGCCCCCGGTCCTTCAGAGCCCATCGCCCAGCGACATCCTCCTATTGTACCTCGCTGCCACGACCTCGGCAGTCAGCGCCGTTCTCATCAAGGAGCAAGGCCGAACCCAGAACCTAGTTTATTACGTCTCTGAGTCATTGCAAGGAGCGAAGATAGGGTACACAGAGATGGAGAAGCTGGCATATGCCATCGTCATGGTGTCAAGAAAGCTCCGCCACTACTTCTTGGCTCACCCGATACAAGTGCCAACCTCTTTCCCAATAGGCGAGATGTTCCGCAACCGGGAGGCCACGGGCCGGGTCAGCAAATGGGCAGCTGAGCTCGCTCCGTTCGTGGTCGACTTCCTCCCTAGAACAGCCATCAAGTCGTAGGTGCTAGCCGACTTCGTTGCGGAATGGGTACCTCAGCCTGGCTTCGCGCAGAACACGGGAGACCCGACTTGGACCCTCTACATCGATGGTTCCTGTTGCACAGAAGGGGCTGGGCCCGGCGTGGTCCTGGTATCCCCGGAGGGAGACAAAGCATCGTTCTCGGTCCGGCTAGACTTGAAAACAACCAACCACATTGCCGAGTACGAAGCGCTCCTGCTCGGACTTCGCAAGGCACGTGCGGCCGGGGCGCGCAGGCTCCTTGTTAGGAGTGACTCGCAACTGGTTGCTGGGCAAGTCGGCAAAGATTACCAAGCAAAAGACCCGGAGATGGGCAAGTATCTGATGGCGGTGAGGGCCATGGAAAAGCACTTCAAAGGGATTACCGTCCAAAGTGTACCGCGCGGAGATAACACCGAGGCTGACCTCCTGGCTCGAGTGGTGAGCGGTGGAACCACCCTGCCCCCGGGCTTTTAGCGAGATCTTGTCCACCGCTTCGACCGAGGGGCTGGCCGACGTCTTGTGCCGTCTCGTCGGAGGACTAGAGGACCCAGATCGAGGCATACCTCTTTGCCGAGAAAGAGCCCAAGGACCCTGTGGAAGCGCGGCGTCTGTTGGCGCATGCCCGGAGCTTCATCATTCATAAGGGTCCCTATACAAGCGAGGTGTGTGCGCCCCATTCCTGAAGTGCGTCTCGACGGAGGAGGGCAGGGGTTTGCTCAAGAAAATCCATCAGGGGCTTTGCGGCTTCAACCTCGCCCCTAGGTCCCTGGTCGCCAAAGCATACCGTGCCGGGTTATACTGGCCAACGGCGTTAAGAGATGCTTAAGACCTGGTGAAGCACTACTCGGCGTGTCAATAGATGGGCCGAGGCATAAACAGACCAGCGAGCGAAATGCAGCCCATCTCGCCCTCCTGGCCCTTGGTGGATTGGGGGATCGACCTCGTCGGCCCATTCAAGAAGGCGTGCCGGGGCGCCAAGTTCATCGTCGTCACCCTAGATTACTTCTCGAAGTGGATAGAAGCAGAACCCCTGGCGAAAATCACCTCAGCCGCCGTGCAGAAATTCATTTAGAAAAGCATCATATGTCAATTCGGCCTTCCGCGCGAGTTGACTATGGACAACGAGACTCAGTTCGATGCAGCGAATTTTAGAATCTTCTGCTTTGGTCTCAGCATCAAGCTGTGCTTCACCTCAGTCGTGAACCCAAAGGCTAACGGGGTGGTAGAAAGGGCTAATGGTATCATCCTTTCGGGCTTACGCACACGTATATTTGAGCTTCCTGTAGGGAAATGGGCGGACGAGCTCCCGAGCGTGCTGTGGTCATCCCGCACCTCAGTCAGTCGGGCGATGGGGCACACCCCATTCAAGCTGTTGTTCGGTGAGGAGGCCATCACCCCGGTCGAGGTGGAGTTCGAATCCCTGTGTATTGCCGAGCAGCCGGACGACGACAACCACCTGACATCGCTCGAGGGGCTCGACGAGGTGTGACAGGATGCGTCTCTCCACATCGACCGGTACCAGGCAGCGACCGTAAAGTACTACAACAAGACAGTGAAGCCACGACCCATAGCGGTGGGTGACTTGGTGGTCAAGAAGAAGCTCAACCCCGAGGCCGACAGCAAGCTCAGCTCCAAGTGGGAAGGCCCATACGAGGCCATCAGTTCATCTCAACCGTCGTCATTTCACCTCTGAGATCTCGACAGCGTCGTCCTCAAGCATAGCTGGAACGGCGATAACCTCAGGAAGTACTACCTATGATCATGCCGAAGACTACTTGACGACACATCGCTGACAGTTGCTGCACCAGCTTGGTAGGACTTCGTTCTTGTAATAGTCATTACCTTTGTTAAAGAACATTAGTCTATCTAAATGCAGTATCAGTTCACCTCGTCATGCCAAATAATCAACCGGGGCGACGCGCGCCTCGATCTCGTCTTAGGTGGCAGCTCTGCCCGACGCCGCTCCCGTAAGAACGATGAGCACTACTCGGCCGCGATATGACCCATCAACCGGGGCGACGCGTGCCTCGATCCCGTCTTAGGTGGCAGCTCGGCCCGACACCGCTCCCCTAAGGACGATGAGCACTACTTGGCCGCGATATGACCCATCAACCGGGGCGATGCGTGCCTCGATCCTGTCTTAGGTGGCAGCTCGGCCCGACACCGCTTCCCTAAGGATGATGAGCACTACTCGGCCACGATATGACCCATCAACCAGGGGCGATGCGTGCCTCGATCCCATCTTAGGTGGCAGCTCAGCCTGACGCCGCTCCCCTAAGGACGACGAACAACACCCGGCGCCGAAGAGGCGACGTGCATCGTGATCCTGTCTTAAGTGGCATCTCGGCCCGACGCCCCTACGCTAAGGATGAAATTCCCTCTCTCCCTCTTAGTGGCGAAGTTCTCGGGCGGGTGACACACCTCTGCGACTCAACCCAGGATGCCTGGACATGTTAGAACGCATGTGCCGCACCTTATGTTACCTTGCCCGCAATTGGGATCACACGACATGCCACTCAACGAACCGAGGAAAGAACGGTCAGAAAGACGTGATTGCGCCAAGTTTGCAACACAAATGAATTGAGCACTCAAATGGTCAACACGTTTACAAACAAACCAAGGTGACCGCGAATACTTCGTGGTCGCCAGTTATTTTGGTGGGGGGATAATACCCCCGTGCTAAGTTACAACACCCGCGATCTACACGATGATAAATTAAATAAGTCCCAGCTTCTGGGACATGCGAGCTACAATCGGACAACAGGGGAAGGCTGGTCGACTAAAGCTCCTATGTCTCGGCGTCCTCGGTCAGGTCGGCGGCGAGGGCCAGGAGAAATAAGTCACTCCCACTGCCCTGGGCCGTCGCCGGGGCGACACCTTCCACGGTCCCCTCGCTGACTACGAATGACAAGTCACCCCCGCAAGCTTCAACTGGCGAGCAACTTATACTGTGAAGGTGGGCTCTGCAAACAAGTACGATAGAGAATGAACAGTGTGACCTTAACAAAAATCAAGGTATAATATCGCGCCACAAGGTGAGGAGTTCACAAAATAGCTACATGTGGTGAGGTTACGTCGACGCAGCGACGATGGGGTAAAACTTCCAAAAAATAAGGCTGGCGGACGAGGTAGGATTTAAACCTTAGGTTGCTGGGACGACGCAACGGGGACCCCACCCGAAGTGCCTTCGATGCTCTTTGAGCTTCCCCCGGCTGCTAGCCTCTTCCGGGACTTTTGGATGCCCTCGACGTACTTGAGCCCCTTCTTGCGGGAACTCCAGACCGAGGTCATGAAGGCTTCGGGGCGACATAACCCGGGGCCGAGATGACCGACGGCTCAGAGGACTTCGGGGCGACATAACCTGGACCGTGACCACCTCAGAGGACTTTGGGGCGACATAACCCGGGGCCGAGAAGACCGACGGCTCAGAGCGAGTCACCACGTAGGTGCACCCGAGCAAGAGCTCTGCGGAGGCCCAGGCATTGTCCTGGGCGAAGGTAAAGCTGGCAAGGTGGGTATCGTCGTAGGCTCGGGTCGCCCACTTGATGCCCTCCATGATCACCATCTCCGGATCAGAAGAGTCGAAGACACCGGCGTCATGTCTGACCCCACCGGCCGCCAAGCTCGCCGCATGGCACAGAGGCTTGACGAGTTTGTAGGCCTTGCTATCTCACTCGGCGAAGTGCTCAAACCTCTCGTGCACCATTGAGAGATCGTCTTGGAGCCTGGCGACCTCTTTTCGGGCCGAGGCAGACTTGCCTTCCTCTGCGACAAGTAGCATCGCCGCAGCCTCGGCCTTCCCTCACTCAGAAGTGAGCGCCTCCTCCGCCTCGGTGGCACGCTTCCTTTCCGCCTCAGCTTTCTTCCCCTCGGCAGCAAGCCTATCTTTGGCACGAGCGACACGTTCCTTCTTCGCCTCAAGCTCGGCCTTGAGGGCTTCCACCTCGGAGGCCTTGCCCTTGAGACGCTCAGAGAGCTCAGTCGTCTTCTTCATTTTGGCGCCAAGGACTTCTAGGACATCAGCAGTATGAGCCCGCTCCTTGGCCAACGGTCCCTCAATGTTGGCCGCGCGCACCTCCTGGAAAGAAAGCCTCTCCGCGACAAGCACGCACTAAAACAGAAGATGTGATATCAGTATTAAGTTACGGATAGCAGAATGAAAGGACAAGTCAGGATTACCTTCAGCGTGGTAGCCCGAGCAGTCACGCCGATTTGGGAGGCCGTCATCCCGGCGAAGCTCGACGCCACGTCCTCCTCGGACAACCTCGCCCTGGGATGGCTCATGAGTTCGAGCTCCAACGGCGAGGTGGCAAGGAGGTCCAGTCCGAGTCGCCCAGAGAGCGTCATCTGGGGGCGAGGACGCTGGAGGGTCGTGTCAAGTGAACTATGGTCCTTGGACGGGGGAGGAGAACGTCATTCCGGCGCAATGTCGCCACCCGATACCCGTGCTCGCAGGGCGAAGCGAGGGCTCTCCCGTGGCCAACACAGGGGAAGGGCGGCGCAGCTCCGGCACCATGTCTCCCCTAGCTGAGGGTCCTCCTTGACAGGCCGTCTCGGGAGGGGAGGTCCCCTCGGTGGCCGGGGCGGCCGCTTGGTGACTCTCTCCTGCGGCATCCTCTGCGGCGACATCGATTGCTTTATCGATGTTCACATCGGATGAGCAGGAGGAGGAAGTTTCCTAGGAGAACTTTTCTTGGGTCACAACCGTCGAGTGGAACGCTCGGGGGAGGCTGTTCGCGGGTGCCTCGGCCGGCTTCTTCGTGGGAAATCACCCATCGCTCCCAACGCGCGACTCCGCCTCGGACTCCTCGTCGCCTGAGTCATCGGTGTTCACCCCGCTCGGGGCCGACAACTCATGACGATCGCTATTCGTGTTGTCCTCCCAGTCTGCCAGCTCCTGGGTGAAACTTTTCTGCTTTCCCTTTTGCGAGGATGGGGCGGCCCGCTTCCGTTTCTCGCCCGCCTTGGCGTCTCCGGCCGGGGCGATGTCCGGGCGAGGAGGGATCTCCCACTTGAAGAGTTCGCAGGCCCTATTCCGGCGTCCTATGATCATATTCGATATCACCTTCGCCTCAAACAGCAAATATCGGCCGAGGAGGATGTTCGCCTCCCTCTCCACGCGGGGAGGTCGTACCCTTCGGTAGGCTCGTACTCGTAGAAGGCACATGGGCCGAGGGGCCTCCCCTCACTGACCGCAAGGCACTTCATCCTCCAGCCCGTGGCGAGTGGCCGAATACTTAGCTGGATGAACTCCTCGACCAGGTCTCACGACGAGAGCTAATGGCTCATCTCGCCTAGGGCGTCGCGCGTCGCCATGTTGTTGGAAGTAACGACAAGCTAGTAGGTCAAGTAGCCGGGAGCGGTCTTGTCGCCGGTGAAGCCGAGGTCGCCTACCCGGTAATAGAACCACTCATTGTGCAGATCTTCCATTTGTTCTTGAGCACCATCACCGGGTAGGGATGGTCGGTCCAGTGATTGCCGCGGAAGCCGATCGTCCCGAAGAGAGAGTGGGCGCCGTTGTGAATGGGGGTCGAGGTCATGACAGGCTTGTGGAAGATGGCGAAGCAGGTCACCGTGCTCTCCATCCTTATGGACCTCATCATCCACTCAAATATGACCTGGGAATCGAGGTAGCGTAATGGAAGGTAGCGCGGGAGGCGGAGCCAGTGGTTACGGGCTGTTAAGCGGAGGCGGTGTTTTCTAGAGGATTGGGATGGAAAGAGAGAAGTCCAGAGCATGGGGGCACCTCGCCCCGAACTCCCCGTCCTCCCACTCCTCGCTAAGGTTTGATGTAGCCTCGAGCGACGTCGCACCCCTTGTTGGAGGAGTTCGGCCCGGTTGTCCGGGCAAGGTATCCCCTTTTTTATCTGTCCATCTTTACACTTGCTAACCCTACCGCTCCTAGTTAAGATTCTTAGGAACATTTGGCGAGGTGGCTTGGCAAGGCCAGGACACGTCACCCTCCCCTAGCGAGCCCAGGATACATCGCCCTTTTTCGCCGAGGTCTGGGCACGCCGCTTTTCCTAAGGCGAGGCTGAGGTACGCGGAATTCCTCGGGACGAGGCGCCAGCACCCGGGGCAAGGCCGAGATCGTCCATCCAAAGTGGTGGCCGGGCGAGGTCGGGGCACATCACGTTGCCCAGGCAAGGCCGAGGTCACTCCCTCCTTGGGGAAGCGATCGAGGTCGTCCCCTCTTCAGGACGAGGTCGAAGTAGTTTGCGCCTGGTCCGAGGTAGGACAACACCGCGTCTGGGCTCTAGAACTCGAAGAAACCTGCTCTTGGCCAAGCTCGATGGAAAAGGGATGAGCCCGGTGGTGATCCATACTAGTGAGGCGCATCAAGGATATGCCGGTGCACATAGTAGGTAACAGCGAGGAGGAGAATACTGATTCATCCGATGTATGATACTGTAGATCGGGGTAAAACCGTAATCTGCCTAGGGGCAGCGATGTATATTCACATGTAAGTCGGCTCTGCCTATATAAGGGCGAGGCGGCACCCCATATTGGGCCAGTTCAATCCAAGTTTTCTCTTTGCTGAGTTCTCGTCCTATTTTCCGCTACAATTTTCGTATTAACCTGGAAATAATTCGGGGTAGCTCGAGTGGTCTCTAGGCGTCGTTCCCCAAGTAGTCCGCTTATGCACCTGAGTCTTTCGACCCGGGGTGCCTAAGTCTACTGCCCGAGGGCAAATTCGTCGACAACTGCATACCCCCCTGAACGAAATTATAAACCTGAGCAAGATTGCTAGTTATGATTCCATATCTAGCGCCATCTGTGTCATGGAGGAGCGACCATTACTTAAGTGGTTCCTTACTTATCCAATTCGAGAAGCACTTCACTCTGTTTGAAGCCTTCCTCCTAGTGTTTGGATCATGAACTCCCAGAAGGTCACAAAGCCTGTGTGTTACCTCCCTAGGGTTACGTTGTCTAACCTCCTTCTTCGTGAACTCGCCGAGTTTGCTCCAGTACATGTCAAACTTCCTAGATCGGTTCTGTTTGATGTTTTGAAGAGGTTCATCATCTGCTTGTTCTTGAATTGGTGATAGAAATTGGCGGTTAGGTGGCGCGTGCACCACCTACTCCGTATGTCGTACCAACTGGAATCTTCTAACAAATATTCCCCCTCTCTTGTCTGCGCTCTTCCTTACTGAAGATTGCGAATTGCTAGCAGCAGCCCGGCATGCCGGTCATGAATAACACACACATTTGGTCGATCCTTCACACCTTTCGTAGCTCTCACAGTCAGCGAAGGCCATTGCCAACGGCAGTAACTGATCATTTCCGTTTGCCCCAATTGCAGTAAACAGTGTCCGCTTCATCTGGCCTGTCATGAAAGTGCCATCAATACAAATAACCGGCTGACAATGTCTGAAAGCTTCTGCGCATGGGCCAAAGCACCAGAAAGCACCATTCAACATCATTTTTCCAGGCATGTCCGGAGAGGGCAATTCGAGATGGCTAACATATGTCCCATCGTTCCTCTACCCAAGTGTGACCAGCAGGTCTGGCAAATTATGATATGAATCGATGAATGTCCCAAACTGCCGCTCCAGTGCGAGCTGCTTAGCCCTCCATGCCATGGCATAACTTATGCTATACTGGTATTTGCTTTCTATAGATGTCTGTATGAACTGTGCTGGAATGCAAACATTTTTCACTATCTCTGCACTGATATTCCGATGGGTGTTAGGAACACTATTTATTGTGCGGCACCACCCTTCGTATGACCCACTGCACTTCATACTTCCTTAGGTATGCATGCACGTAGCCCTCAAACCCAGCAGACTTACACTTCATTGAGTAATGATCCCTACAACTATTTTGCACTCCAAATGTCCTCTGTGTCGACATCGCTCAAAGCTTCACCGCCTCATTTACCTCTTTCTTCGTGCCATAGAATGCACCTTGGACAATCTCGTTCGGTTTGTTCGGATACCTATCATCACTTGCACCCTCAACATTCATTATGGTGGACATGTCTGTGTTCCACATACTAGGAAGCGGATCGTCCCCTCCTTCTTCATTCTCAGCTTCGTCCTCTTCGCTGCTACCATCTTCGACATTCATTTGTTCCTCTCTAGCAACGGCATCATCATGCTCTATGATCTGCACTAGTTCCTGACGTATCCACTGAACCGCTGAGGTATTCAATAGCTCCTGTCGCGGAAGGTCCAGCAGAAGGTCCACGCCTTCCACTACAGTGCCTTCTTTGCCAACTACTTCCTCTACCGCTGGGCTGTTCTGTCCAACTCCATTTTCTTTGCCTCCGCCTTCTTCAGAAGACACCTTCTTAGCTATTGCTTGGACCAACAGATAATGAGAACCCTTTGAAAGGACCAAGGGTGCCGACTAGAGGGGGGTGAATAGGAGGCTAATTAAAATTACTTAGATTTAATCTTTTTAACCAGTTATTGACTTAGCAGATCATCAGATTTAGTTGGCTGTGTGACAGGTTCCTAACACAGGTGAAATATCACAAGTAAAAACGTACGTGGCTGTCACACAGGTGATCTAATAACCTAGCACAGGTAAGCTAGTAATGTGGCTCCGACACAGGTGACTAAGACAGGTATAAAAGATGATACAACTATAACACCTGAGACACACCTAGAACAAGCAGGCAGAAAGCTGATTAAGCAGGTATAAAGCAGATTTGAATAAGGTGAACAAGAAAGTCTTAGATCATATAAGCATGCAATGAATATAACTGCTAAAGAAAATAGACTAAGCACTCAGAGAAAGACAAGTGGATTTATCCCCAAGTTCCCTACTCTTTTCAGAGAGGTATGTCTCCGTTGGAGAGACTACTCTGAAGAGATAGTCAGCACTGAATCGTGCTTGTCCTCCGAGTACCTGACGTTCAGGCCTCTTCCTTGCTTGTGGAGGTCCTTTTGCCTTGTAGCAGGATGACCTCGATGCTCCTTCACAAACTTACTGATTCAGCCCACACAAGCTTGGGTGATATCAGCAACTCCTACACCCATCTAAGAGCAGACACTCCAAGAGTAACAGATGATGCAGCAGCAATCTCTTGGAGGAACCTTTGCTCGTGCTCAAGGCTCACAAACTCACTCGGATTGACCCTTAGGCTTTTAGCTCTTGTTGAGTGGTTGGAGGCTTTGCAACGGTCGTATGTGATTCACTGGTTTGAGCAAGGTTGAGGACGAAGTCCTCCCCTAGTCCCCTATATATAGGGTCCTCAGGCACCTGACCGTTACCCTGTTGCCACGTAGGATTAAGTGAGCCACCGGTATCAGCCACCGGTGACACAGCTACACACTACGCCCAACTGTACCCGGCTCAGGCAAACCGACACCTGTGTCACCGGTAGCACACACAGGTGAACCCTTAGCTGATAGCCGCACTACTCAGCCCGGTCCTGGCACATGACATGCCCTCAGCATACGTCAAACTCTAATACTTATAAGGAGAGAACCTCCGACAGACTTCTGACACATCAGACCGCCTATCGCAGTGCAGGTACCTTAGCATTTTCAAGCTCTCCCCTAGTACAGAGATGTACCTGAGTCATAGAGCGGAAGACCACCTGTGACATAGCTGTGTCACACAGGTGCCTAAAGCTCTAGGGTTTTCACTGTTAGTACTGCAGAGCACTAACACAAAACAGCTTCATACTTTGTGCAAAGCTATTGACACAGGGCAATTGACCTCAAAAGATCAATCCCCTTGACCAACACTCTGAGCAATGAGCAAGGTTCCCTTAGACAACTGCTAGTGTTTCATCCCTCTTGATAGTACGGGTGATTCCTATGGACTCAAAGAAACTAGCAAATCTAGGCTTTACCTGCCACCAACTGAAGTCACGGCCCTTGAGGCATCAAGCCACCATCACCTTGCTTGCAGCTCCCTGCACAGCACCGGCTTCTTCTCAGCTGTGACACAGCTGCCTAGCACAGCCATCTTTTTGTCCTTGAAACCACCTTGTACCCTTTTTGGTGACCATCCTTCACTGGATAATCCTTCTTCATGGAACCTGTAAACTCTGCTTACACTCATTGTAAACATTAGATTCAAGTTTAAGTTGCCATTAACCATCAAAACCATATTAGGGCCTAGATGATCTTTCAATCTCCCCTTTTTGGTGGTTAGTGGCACCCCAAACTTTACACATTCAAAAATATAGGATTGAAAAATGATACATGTGTATGTTGATAGAATATACTCCCCCTGAATCTGTGCATAAGGGATTCATTTTGATAAGAGATGCACAGTTTACAAGTTTTAAGCATGGGAAGTATTTTCTGATGGCTTGCGTTCTTATCAGTTTAGATATGTTGGATGAATGATCAGAGCATTATCTAACTGAAGCAGATACTGATATAGATGCTCAGATTAAAATATGAAGATTCATGTCAGAGCATATTAACATAATTAATCAGAGCAAGCACATCAAACAAATGTATATCAGAGCAAAATGGCATATGTATATCAGAGCAAATGTGCATCAGAGCATAAGAACAGAGCATAACAATGCATAAGAGATACAATGTTATCAAGACATAAGATACAGGAGAAGAACCAAGTCTTGGTACATCATTTTGAAAATAATTTACCCTTCCCATTAAAAGCATGCAAAAACTCTCCCCCTTACACCACTTCCCCCTTACACCAATCTCTCCCCCTTTGACACTAAAACACCCGAAAAGGAAACAAGGGAAAGAGAGGCTTCAAGAAGACTTGGATTTGAGCAGCTGAAGCACTTCTGAAAGCTGGTTGGAGACATCAGATAGCTGAGCTTGAACTTGACCCACATTTTCTTTCAGATGAGCAATCTCTTCTCGAAGCTGGCGATTCTCTCGACGCAGAGCAGCAAACTGAACGGGCATGACCTTGTTCTGATAGGCGCTGGCAGCATCTGGCGAGGGGGTGCCATCATCAGCATCCTGTAACACAGGCGGAAACTCAGCTGTGTCTGACACAGGAGCAGCAGCTGTGACACCGGTGGGGACTTGGCAAGGAATAGGAGAGGTCCTTTGAGCATCAGGATGATCAGCTGTGTAACTGGGCGCTGGCACAGCTGGTTCAGGAGATTCTCCAAAAAGAGCAGGAACTGCCACCTCATCTGGATTATCATCTGCCTGAGGTCTAAGCTGAGTTTTGGTAGTCTTCACAGAGAAATCAAAGTTGGAATCCAGAAGACCTATTCTTTGAAGGATCATGTACATGATGTACGATCCATACCTCAGCTTAGCCTTTTTGTCCTTAGATACAGCATCTATCTCATGAAATATGTATCTGGCTATATCAAAGTGCTGATTCTTGGCTATGTGCACCAATATTTGCCAAGTTGCATTATAGATTGCATCTGTGTTTCCCCCTTTGGGTTGAAGAGTGACATTGAGTATTTTAATCAGATGCTTTGCTGTAATGGTTATCCCTTTGAAATAAACATGATCTGAAGGGGCTTTGGTAGGGAATCTGAAGTTCCTTGGGTAGAATTTTCTTCTCACTTCATTTGGAACTGGTGCGAGCTTGAACAGATTTGGCATTCCTGGTTCAAGAAGGGCATGCATCAAACTGTTGAACTCTGGAGCAGTGATAGAAAGCAGTTGACCTCTTGTCTTCCAGAGCATAACATCCTGATTTTCTTGTTCTATCCATACTGTGGCATAGAACTCCTTTATGATCTCAGGATCATAATCTTGCTGGAGATTGCATAAGAAGTCAAGACCTGAGGCTTGAATCAGAGATGGAACTGCCCTCAGCCTTGAATCTGTCATAGCTGACCAATCTATGGCCTTGCAATCTACAAATCCTTTTGATGCAAGAATCTCATGATATACACCCCTTTGATGTTCATTATGAAATCTGGAGTCTGAGCAGACTGAATCTATGAACTCCTGATCTTCAGAGAAGTATGGATTAGTTGACCTCATCCTTATGAATGAGCTTGGTCTCATAGAGGCAACTTTGCATTTTGACTTCTTTGGATCACTCTTGGGCAACTTCTTAGCAGCAGCTTTTGAGATGAATTGCATTTGATTTGCCTCTGTTTTTAGAGCATAGGAGAATATGAAATGGTACTTGGTCTCTAAGTCCTCTGATCCAACAGAGTGACTAGGAGAGCTGTCCTCATGCTCCTCTTCTTCTTCTGCATCTTCAGCTGATTTGGCACTTGGAGATGAGCTCTCCGCCTGATAATCTTCATCTGAGTCAGCTCTGGCTGCTCTTGGCCTTGGAGGAGTTACAGACACTCCTCTACCATCATCAGATGAGCTCTCAGAGCTTTCCTCTTATTCAGCTGACTTACTTGCCTGTGCCACAGATGATGACACAGGTTCCTGAACTGACTGAGCTGGGTCAGCTGGCGGTGGCACAGGTGATGGAGACTGGTGAGATTCTGAAGCTGGAGCTTCTTGTGCCTGTGAGACAGCTGGTTGACACAGCTGAGGACTTGATGCTTTAGTAAGCTCTGTAAGAATATCTTCTATAGATTCAAGAGCAGCTTTCTGTTGGATCTCTACATCTGCGAAAACAATCTCTAGCCCAGCTGAGGATACTGCCTGAGACTCAGCTGGCATATTCGGCTGAAGGGCAGGAGCACTTTCTTGTTGAAGAGGTACTGCTGAGATAGGAGCAGTTGAACAATCTAACCTGATAATCCTCAAATTGACTGCAGCTATCTCATCCTGCAAGACCTTCTTACGAGCTTCATCTGAGCAGGAGATCAATTCCATTGAGAGGGCATCTATCCTTCTTTGCAACTTGTTATCATGATATTTTCTCCATAGCTCTTTATACTGCAAAGAGAGCTGAGATGCAAGAAGTTCCATTTGCAGAATCAGATCTATTTTCTCAACTCCTACAGCTTTCTCTTCTTTTCTCAGCAACTCATGAAGCTCTTCATTGATTGCCTTGTTTTTCTTCCATATATCCATTTGAATTGATACATCTTTGGGAGCATCAGATGAGCTAAAGATTACTTTCTTGATATATTGAATTCTTGAATTAGAGCATCTCTTTCGGCTCCTGAAGTAGCCGGCAATTTCCGAGGCTTCTTAGGAACTTTGCTCAAAGAAAGATCAGCTGGTCCACCAGCAGCTCTGGTTCTCTTTAGGGTGTCCACAACTGGCGCCCTCTTAGCTTTGATAGCTGCATCTTTGGCAATAGCTTTCTTAGCTTTCTCTTCTGCCTTCTTCTTCTTAGCTTCAGCCATGCTGACTTTCTTTTCATCTGCAAGCTTCTTTCTCTCCTGTATTTGCTTTTCCTTCTTTTCGGCTTTTGCAGCTTCAAGCCCTTTCATCCTGGAGAAGGAATCTTTTGCAGCCAACACAATTGGCGTTTTTCCTCTTCCAAGGCTTTCTTCTTGCTTCTTTTTTAGCCAATTCTGCTGGAGACAAGGGGATTATAGCAGCTCTCTTGACTTTTTCCTCAGCATCAAGTTTCCTAGCAAGTCTCCTTGCTTTCTCTGCCTCCCATTCTTCTTGGTTTTTCTTTTCCAAGATCTGAGTTCTGATGGCAAGAGGAAGGTCATCTGTGATATCCTCAGGCTGATTAGCAGATCCAGACATCTGTAGAAACAAGATAGAAAAGATAGAAGTAGGTAAGAGGTGTTCATTTGATGCATAGAAGCAGCTGTGTTAGACACCTGTGTCAAGATTGGAGGACACAGGTGAAGACTTAAGGCTTTACTGAGGTCTTAGCCTGTTGAATAGGCACACCTGTGTGACAGGTGAGACCCTAGCGGTGACACAGCTATGTGCGGGGGGCGGACAGCAAATTCATGGAATTTGAGTTTGACAAGGATTTGCTGGTTGTTCTCAGACTAGATGAATTCTAATGACAGCAGAAGAGAAAGACCAACCCTAATCGAGATCAATGCGCTACTGGATTGGACTATCAAGACCAAGAACATGAACTGAGCGCAAAGTAGGGTTTTGCAGAGGCTTACTTTGATTGAGATTGCGCTTTTCTGCGAAAGAATCAGCGTTAGAGATCCACGGAATGCTTCCTCCAACTTGTTGAAAAGATTTCAAGAGCGAAATTGGCGAGAACATTGAGAACTCGTAAATTTGGCGCACGGCAGAAGTTCGAAGGTTTTGAGTTGGAAGCGGTTTCTGTGGAAACGCAGCAACTCTTTATATAGGCTGGAGGGTTATAAAGTGGCTGTGTCACAGCTGACATAAGGACCTGTGACACAGGTGGAAGAGATGAATACCCTGGCCTATGAAATTTGAAAGCATTCACCTGAGGCACAACTGGGAGACTCAGGTGACAAGTATTTCATCTAGTGAACACCATGATAGATTGATTTAGATAAGAGAGAAAGCATTAGCACTATCAGAGGGTCCTTAAATGATCTTCTCAGTGTCAGCTGCCAGAAAAGCAATCAAGCAAAGCTAAAACTGACATGAGTTGATCTAGACAAAAACTTGTACACATAAGAGTGTACTTTACAGACCACAAGATATGATTTCAGCATGATGCAATGCACACACCTGTGAGACAGGTGGGTGACACAGGTATAATGATGCAAATGATTAAGATGAAATCACAACAGCTGGACACCAAGCCAAAACATTTTACTGCAGGTTAGAGACATCAATGATATTCAATTCACTCCTCAGGGCACAGAACCTAGTCTCATCTAAGGGCTTGGTGAATATATCAGCTAATTGTTTTTCAGTCCTTACATGGCACAGCTGTATATCTCCTTTTTCTACATGGTCTCTAAGGAAGTGGTGCCTCATTTCTATGTGTTTGGATCTTTGGTGGTGTACTGGGTTGTTAGCTAACTTGATTGTACTTTCATTATCACAGAAGAGGGGTACTTGATTAAAAGATATGCTGAAATCTTTCAAGGTCTGCCTCATCCATAATAATTGAGCACAACAACTACCAGTAGCAATATACTCAGCTTCTGCAGTGGAAAGGGCTACTGAGTTTTGTTTCTTGGATGACCAGGACAATAATGAGTGCCCTAGAAATTGACAGGTACCTGAGGTGCTTTTTGGGTCAACCTTACACCCTGCATAGTCACTATCAGAATAGCCAACTAGCTCACAGTTTGCACCTTTAGGGTACCACAAGCCAAACCTTGAAGTGTGAATTAAATATCTCAGAATCCTGCGGATTGCCACTCTGTGACAGTCCTTAGGGTTAGCTTGGAATCTAGCACACATGCAAACACTAAGCATAATATCAGGCCTAGATGCACACAGGTAAAGCAAAAAGCCTATCATGGATCTAAATTCCTTCTGATCAGTAGACTTACCTTCAGTGTTTAGATCTAGATGGCCATTAGTTTGCATGGGAGTGTGTATACCTTTTGCATCCTTCATGCCAAACTTAGTGATGATGTCTTTGGTGAACTTTTCTTGTGAGATGAAAGTCCCTTCCTTTAGTTGATGGATCTGAAGTCCTAGGAAGTACTTGAGTTCTCCATCCAAAGACATCTCAAATCTCTTGGTCATCAGCTTGCTAAACTCTTCACTCATAGAATGGTTAGTACTGCCAAATATTATGTCGTCGACATAAATTTGGCACACAAATAATTCTTTTCCATTTCTTTAGTGAATAGAGTTGTATCAACTAAGCCCATTTTAAATCCATTGCTGATTAGAAATTCTTTCAATATATCATACCATGCTCTTGGTGCTTGTTTTAAACCATAGAGTGCTTTGTGCAGTTTATAGACATGGTATGGTTTCTTGTCATTTTTAAAACCAGGTGGCGGCTTAACATATACAAGTTTAGAAAGTTTACCATTCAGAAATGCTGACTTGACATCCATTTGGTAAAGCTTGATATTGTGATGAGCAGCATATGCTAACAGGATTATGATGGCTTCAAGTCTTGCTACTGGAGCAAATGTTTCTCCAAAGTCCAGACCTTCTACTTGTGTGAACCCTTGAGCCACAAGTCTGGCTTTGTTTCTTACCACTAGTCCATTAGTGTCTTGCTTGTTCCTGAAGACCCATTTGGTTCCAATCACATTATGATCTTCAGGTCTTTCCACCAGTGACCATACTTCATTTCTTTCAAACTGATTGAGCTCTTCATGCATAGCATTGATCCAGTCAGCATCCTTTAGAGCTTCACGTATGGTCCTGGGTTCAACATTTGAGACAAAGGAGTAATGCTCACAAAAATTAGCAATTCGAGATCGAGTGGTCACTCCTCTATTAATGGCACCGATGATGTTGTTCACACGGTGATCCTTCTGCAGCTGGCTGATCACAGGGGGATCTAGGTTAACTGCATGTGTCGTAGCTGATGGAGTTGGCTGTGACACCGGTAGTTCTTCTTGTGACACAGCTGGGTGCATGGAGGCTTCTGAGTCCAGCTGATCATTGGCTGGGTTGCACTCGAACTCTATATCTTGAAATCCAGTGTCTTCAAGAATTGATGAAGAAGAGGGTTCTTGATCACTTGGTGAGGCAGGCTCCTCCCTGATGGTGGGTCTGATCTCACCAGTGGACTTCTTTAGAATATCCTCATTTCCTACATCAATAGCAACTTGCTCTCCTTGAGAGCCATAAGACTCATCAAAATCCACATCTATAGATTCTTCAACAACCTTAGAGGAAGTGTTAAAGACTCTATAGGCATGAGAGTTAGTGGAATAACCAAGGAATATACCAACATCAGATTTAGCTTCAAACTTAGTTAGGCTTTTGCCTTTTCTAAGAATGTAGCACTTACAACCGAATACTCTGAAGTATGATATGTTAGGTTTGCTGTTGGTGAGCAATTCATAAGGAGTCTCTTGAGTAGTGGATGTAAATATATCCTATTGATAGAGTGACAGGCAGTATTGACAGCTTCAGCCCAAAATCTTGGTGGAGTCTTGTACTCATCCAGTAGGGTCCTTGCCATCTCTATCAAGGTTCTGTTCTTCCTTTCCACTACTCCATTTTGTTGTGGAGCATTTGGACCTGAGAATTCATGCTTGATTCCATGCTTGTCCAGAAATGCTTCCACCTTGGAGTTCTTGAATTCACTCGCATTGTCACTCCTGACCTTCACTAGGTTTACCTTCCACTCATTTTGTACTATGACAATGAGATGCTTGAATTTCTTGTACACCTGTGTCTTCTCCTTCAAAAAGAACACCCAAGTATACCTAGAGAAATCATCTACAATGACAAAGCCATATTTGTTACCTCCTAAGCTCTCATAGGTTGTTGGACCAAAGAGGTCAATATGAATGAGCTCGAAGGAAGTGGAAGTAGTCATGATGTTCTTCGGTCGATGAGCAGCTCCAACTTGTTTGCCGGCTTGACATGCACTGCAGGGCTTGTCTTTTTCAAACTTTACGTTCTCCAAGCCTATAACATAGTCATTTTTGCTCAGCTTGTTTAGAAGCTTCATCCCAGCATGTCCTAGCCGCTTGTGCCACAGCCATCCGGCACTGGTCTTTGCCATTAGACACCATGGAGCTACTGCAGGCTGTTCATTGAAATTCACAGTGTATAGCTTACCAGACCTGCATCCTTCAAACACTTGAGAATCATCAGATAGTTTGGAAGCTATAACCTTATCAGGATAGAAAGTAACTTTCATGCCTGTGTCACACAGCTGTGACACTGACATTAGACTATAGCCTATCTGATCAACAAGCATTACATTTGATAAGAAGTGATTCTCAGATATGGCAACTTTACCAATGCCATTTACCTTTCCTTTAGAGTTGTCTGCATAGATCACATATTTGTTTGGAAGATTTTTACTAGTGATCTCTACAAACTCCTCCCTGCCTCCAGTCATATGTTGTGTACATCCACTGTCCACAACCCAATCAGTCCCACTGGAGACAGTTCCCTGCAAGATTAGTATGAGACTTAGGGACCCAAACATGTTTGGTTCCCTTGGCAGTTTTATCATAAGCAGAAGTAGCAGAAGTATAGATAGAATATTTGTGTTTAAGGTTAGCAGCATCAGCAACAGATGATATGACTTTGATCCTCTTTGGCTGGCAATCACCTGCAACCTTAGACACATGAGTTAGTGACCTGTCAGATCTACCTGTGATACTGGTGGGTACACAGTTGTGTAAACCACCGGTGACACCGGCAAGTGTAGCCTTTGGCACCCAGATGGTAGGTAACCATTTTGCCAAGTGCTTGCGACCTACATACTTGGCCACTATTCTTCCTTTCATGTTCTTCTGCAGAACATAGCCTGGGTTAGAGGGAATGATTGCTTCATTCCTCTTTCTCTGCACATGGGCAACACTTTTGTTGTCATTAGTTCCTGCCTGTTTCACAAATTTTGCTGCAAGACAGGTGTTAGTGACAGCAAGCAATTTATCTTTAGCAGTAGAGGCAGAGTAACCCAAGCCTCTTCGGCCTTCATTTTTCTTTAACATTTCAGCTCTTATAAGCTGGTAGTTCTTCATGCCAATGTTGGCACTGCACAGGCCTTTTCTCATGAGCCTCTTAAGCTCTTCTAGCTCCTCCTTGAGCTTGTTGTGCTCAGCTGCATCCACAGAGTTAGTAACATTAGAGGTTGAGGCCTCTTTAGAGTTATCTACTACTCCGCCTGTAGATGTTAGGATATTTATTTTGCTGACACAGTTTAAACATGATTCTATGACAGTGGGAGCAGGTAAAGGCATAGCTTCAGCAATATTATCAGAAATATCAATACATGTGGCATGCTTTGCCTTTAACTCTTCATGCTCCTTGAGGAGAAGCTCATGTGCTGATCTGAGCTTCTCATGAGCTATTTCTAGGTTCTCATGATCCAACCTGAGATTCTCCCTGTCATCTGTGACTTCATCACAGGTCTCTCTTAGCTCCCTCAGTTTATCCCTAAGGGATATGTTCTCCTTCCTCTCCCTGCAGTAACCCTTCTCTGTTCTCTCTAAGATATCCATTAGTTCAGCATAATCAGGAAAATCATCTTCAGTTAATACCTTAGAGTCCTTAGCCATGAGGCATAAGGGAGCAGGAGTGGATGGAGCTTGATCAGCCTTGAAGTTCAGCATGGAGTTGTGTGACCTGGCTGTGTCACAGCTGGGTCCATCAGGTAGGCTGATAGCAATCCCAGCTACCTGTTCTTCGTCCTCTGACTCTTCGTCTGAGCCAGAGTCATCTGATACCCAAACTTGTCCCACATAGGCTCTTGCAGTGGCCTTGTTCTTGAGATGAGCTGGGTGCTTGTTGTTGAAGGTTTTCTTCTTGGCAGTGGCTGAGGAGGTGTGCTTTCCTTCTTGCTTGATTTCCATTTCATGTGTTAGGATCCTTTCCTAACACCTCAGTTGGGTTCATTCTCTCAAATCCATCTTTCTCTTTTAGCATGAGAACAAGAGTTCTATATTGCTTGGGAAGCACAGATAAGAACTTCTTGATCACATCTTCATCCTCAACTCTGTTGGAGCCCAAAGCCTTCAGCTGGTTGGTGATGAGAGTCAATCTTGAGTATAGAGAATTTATATCTTCACCAGGCTCATGCTCGAATCTCTCCAGAGTTGATTCCAGCAGTCCTTTCTTGGACTTTTTCAGGGTGTCACTTCCCTCATATATCTGCTGTAAGGTATCCCAAATCTCCTTAGCTGTCACGGACCCGGAATTGCATATGATTAAGGGAACGCGAAGTCGCCAAGGACCGAAGGACTCGTCAGCCCGGTGGCACGGTACCTGCGCCGTACGCACCAAAGCGGAACGATCCGACACCCGCCACGTGCGAGCCGGCCGGAAGCGACCAATCTTCCCAGAACCACATACGATTCCATGACCCGGTGAAGGTTCAGAGTCGTTCCCGAATCCTACCACGACAAACAAGGTCGGAGGAGCCCGGCAGTTCTACCCACACCCTAACCTAGCTCGGAGGCTAGTGGGTCGCTCGAAAGCCCGGTAGAACACGCCCACACCCTGCCTGGCCGGCACAGCATCTCAGCCAGCGGGTCACTCAACCAACGCCTGCGCGACTTAGTAGAACAAGGTACGGCTTCGACTCTTCACGGCATACCCGTACACTTCATATCATTCACACATTGTGCAGGGGCAGCCTGATCTTAACAACTCAGATATCATCACAAAGCTCTACAATACGATATTACTAATAACAGTCCACGATGGGACAACATATTACATCAGTCGGTTATATCCGAAAACATATCCGAGTACGGAGTAATTAAACGACAGCGGAAGAACAGTAAATGAGTCCCACAGCGGCACAGTGACCGCTGAACAAAAGCTACAACCCATCCCATGAGTCGAACACTACCGAGGAGACAACAATTTCAGGCATCATCGAAATAATCTTCGACCACCGGCTCACCTGCAAGCTCTAGGAATAACCTAGGTGAGTACGAACGTACTCGCAAGACTTATTCGTGCTTGATTAAATGTCCTACGCATACTAGTAAAGCAACAATTAAACATGAATGCTTCTCAGAGTAACAATATACAAGTTAAGAACATAACATTAACAAGATGTAATAAGACAGGCTAAGTAACAACATAACTCAGAATACAAACATATCACAACCAATTCACCACGAGCTCAAATCAGCAAATTCAAATCCATTGGGGCAGCCCATGAGTCCAATCCAAATCAATCCATTAAACATCATCCGATTCAATTAGGGCAGCCCCTAAATCCAATCCAAATTGATCCAATCCTCAAAGGTTCATTTTAATCTCTCGAACCACTACCGACAACTCAACCCCTGCAGGCATAGTGAGTGCATAACAGTTTGGAGGTAGCGAGCCTCCAAAGTGCATGGAGGCTTACCCCAGCTATCCTCAGTGTTGGTTCTCGCTAGCGTTCACGTGTGATAAGGGATGGTGACACGCTGAAGATAGGGTTGGTGTGACGACAAAACTCTACTTACACCTGGGTCGCCATCCCCACGGCTATTAACACCAACCGTACCCATTGTGCACGCCCTCGGCTCTCCCAACTCACTTAACCATTTAATTGAAGAGCCATCAGATGTTTTCGACGCAAGACACATCCTACACATGCTAGTGTACGCAACTTTACGACGATTCACAGATGAAACATTCATACACATAGCACGTATAAAAAGGGCATACACAAGAGTACATAAGGTAAAGATGCAACAAGCTCTGCTTGCCTTGTTCGGGTTGTTCCTGGTCTTGCGGGGAGCTGTAAGCCTGGTGGTCACCTTCTTCGGGCTCTGTTGCGATTAACACGAATACCGAAAAGAAACAGTAAAAGAATCCATAAGGTCCAGCATGTATGCATGATATTTATGTGGAATGTGCATGTCATGAGGATGCTAGGATGGCTAGGGTTCTGCTACGACGAGGTATATACAACTAAAGCAGTTGATGTTATCCTAATGCCTCACGCATGCATGCAGGCAATATTAACCTTTATGTCGAGTTAGGGTCAGTCATTTACTAACTAGAACAAATGGTGTTAGGTTAACTTGTCGAAGTTACGGGGAACACTAAGTATGC
Organism: Stipa capillata; assembly: GCA_019208055.1. NCBI lineage: Eukaryota > Viridiplantae > Streptophyta > Magnoliopsida > Poales > Poaceae > Stipa > Stipa capillata. The sequence goes on along the minus strand of JAGXJF010005184.1, from coordinate 42,390 downwards.
ATGCATGTCAGGTTAAGGGGTCCCGATGAATTAGGGTTACGCCGTTAGCGGCGGAGCATAGTGAATAGGTTCAATATTACTGTTATTAGGTTACAGTATGAAATACGAGTGAAGTACAACTGGAATCGTGCAATTCGGGGCTACGGTCGCGAAGCTAGGGTTTGTTGACCATGACGATGATAAGTGGGGCTACAACTCACACCCTACCAAGATCCGTCGCGCATGTGTCGTTACTGGAAATCTAATAGTGCCAAGTCCTAGGAAATCCCTCAAGGTTTCCAAAACTATACGGCTGGTCGAAATCGGAGCTACCGTTGCGAAGTTAGGGTTTACCGACCCTCGACGGTGGCTAAACATCTACCCTAAGTATCACCTTGTGCATGTGCTCGAAATTATTTTTGATTCAGCCATATTGTAGAGATTTTCATAAGCTTTCCAGATATATAAAATTTGTCAAATTTAGACGTGTGGTTTGAAAGTTATGCAAGTTTGAAATTTTATTCAAAATCTAACCTAAACAGTCCTAACCCTAATTGCTATGTACACCCGAGAACAGACCACCCTCTCTCTCTCGCACCCTTGCTTCTGCTAAATCCCATTTTCTACCTTCATAAACGTGCCCTACCGACAAGTGGGGCCTGCCTGTCATCCGGTGAGGAACTCTCAGCCAATCAGAAAACGCCACGTACCTACCCCCTCACTTTCCCTCTTCTCTCTCTTCTGTACCGAGGTCGACGGCGAGCCCAAGCGGCGGTGCGTCGTCGGAGTGGCGCCCGAGCTCACCGGAGTAGTGCTGGGCTACCGGCCTGAGCTCGGAGAAGGCGGCAAAAGGTCCCGGAGCTCACCCTGAGGCGGATGCGCGCACGAGGAGATCTCGGGGAAGGCTGGAGGAGGCTGGCGACGGTGAAGGTCGTCGGGGTGGCTCGTTCGCCGGTGATGGAGTTGCTCCGGTGGCGGATCTGCGAGATGGGAGAGAAAAGGAGTTAGCCCGAGGGGAGAGGGAACTCGGGGAAGAGGAGTAGGGGCCGGAGGACCTCGGAGTCGACGGGGATTCCTCGACGGAGCACTGGCCGGAGATGAGGACGACGACGGCGGGACAGCGTTCCAGTACGCAGATCTGGAACAAAGGAGCGAGGACGGTCAAGAGGGGAGGATGGAGACTACTGGGGGAAGAAGATGGAGCAAGGGGAGACCCGGGGCGGCCTCGGGAGCTGGTCGGAGTCGGTGCTGGAGCTGAGGAAGGAGACGGCGAGGTGGAAGCGCTCGACGCTGGACAAGAGAGGGGTGGCGCTAGGGTTTTCCGACCGAGAGGGGAGCGAGGGGAGCTGTCGGGAGGCGGCATTTAAAGGGCGGCGGCCCCGGATAGCGGCGCTCGGGAGCGGGGCACCGCCCACGCCGGCGTACCCGCGGCCGGGACGTGGTGGGGAGGGCCCGACGAGTGGGGCCCGGGCGCGCGGTTGAGGGCGAGGAGAGGCTGACGGAGGGGGCCCGGCTGGCAGTGAGAGGAGGGGGAGTGGGCGCGCGCGCGGGAGGAGTGGGCCGGCCAGCTGGGCCGGCCGAGCAGGCCGTTGGCCCGATTAGCTTTAGGGTTTGTATTTTTTTTTAATTTCTGAAACCAGAGTTACCCCTCTCGACATTTTATGTACAAATCTTTCTCCAAAATTCCTGAAATTTTTACCAGCCCCTACTAACATTATTCCTGAGCTACTGTAGAAGTTTGAACCAATTTAGACAAGTTTTGACCTGTGTCCTTATTCAAATTCAATTAGGGTTCAAATTAGGGTTTACACTGCGACTAGGATTTAAACTTTCCCAAAATTCATGAAAATTGGCAAGGGGCTAGGGTTTCCACTTTTGAAACTATTTGTGAAGTTTGGGAGGTTTGCATCCACTAAAATTTGTTCTATCATCGAAACCCTAATTCCAGCTCCTTTAGGGTTTTAGGTTTTAGGGACGGGGATTCACCGAAGTGTTCGATGACTTCCACCACCCTTATTAATGACATTTTCAATTCAACTACTTCGAATAAGTTGATTGGTGTTTGTATAAATATCCATCGAGGATGAGATATTAACATATTCTATAAAGTACAGTTATATCCTTTTCGGGTTTAAACGAGATGGTGCGGGATGATGCCATGTATGCATACATGCAAGTCAAATACCTACTTTATTACAATTGGGTATTACATTAGCAGACTCCATTGTGCTGACTCTGTTAAAGTCATGTTCTTGCAAGCCTATGAAGATGGCAGTGACAGCTCTGGCATTGTTCTGGATATTCTTCTTGTCGTTGACTGTGAAAGTTGTAGCATTCTCCAAGTCATAACCTGTATGAACAACATCCCACACATCTGGATCGATAGCGGTAAGATGCATCTGCATCTTCCTTTTCCAGAAAGCATAATTAGATCCAGTAAAGATAGGTATTTTACCCTCATAGCCCGACATCCTTTACTGTGGCTGTTAAGCCAATTCAAAGAGCAACCTTGCTCTGATACCAATTGAAAGGACCAAGGGTGCCGACTAGAGGGGGGGTGAATAGGAGGCTAATTAAAATTACTTAGATTTAATCTTTCTAACCAGTTATTGACTTAGCAGATCATCAGATTTAGTTGGCTGTGTGACAGGTTCCTAACACAGGTGAAATATCACAAGTAAAAAAGCATGTGGCTGTCACACAGGTGATCTAATAACCTAGCACAGGTAAGCTAGTAATGTGGCTCTGACACAGGTGACTAAGACAGGTATAAAAGATGATACAACTATAACACCTGAGACACAGCTAGAACAAGCAGGCAGAAAGCTGATTAAGCAGGTATAAAGTAGATCTGAATAAGGTGAACAAGAAAGTCTCAGATCATATAAGCATGCAATGAATATAACTGCTGAAGGAAATAGACTAAGCACTCAGAGAAAGACAAGTGGATTTATCCTGAAGTTCCCTACTCTTTTCAGAGAGGTACGTCTCCGTTGGAGAGACTACTCCGAAGAGATAGTCAGCACTGAATTGTGCTTGTCCTCCGAGTACCTGACGTTCAGGCCTCTTCCTTGCTTGTGGAGGTCCTTTTGCCTTGTAGCAGGATGACCTCGATGCTCCTTCACAAACTTACTGATTCAGCCCACACAAGCTTGGGTGATATCAGCAACTCCTACACCCGTCTAGGAGCAGACACTCCAAGAGTAACAGATGATGCAGCAGCAATCTCTTGGAGGAACCTTTGCTCGTGCTCAAGGCTCACAAACTCACTCGGACTGACCCTTAGGCTTTTAGCTCTTGTTGAGTGGTTGGAGGCTTTGCAATGGTCGTATGTGATTCACTGGTTTGAGCAAGGTTGAGGACGAAGTCCTCCCCTGGTCCCCTATATATAGGGTCCTCAGGCACCTGACCGTTACCCTGTTGCCACGTAGGATTAAGTGAGCCACCGGTGTCAGCCACCGGTGACATAGCTACACACTACGCCCAACTGTAGCCGGCTCAGGCAGACCGACACCTGTGTCACCGGCAGCACACACAGGTGAACCCTTAGCTGATAGCCGCACTACCCAGCCCGGTCCTGGCACATGACATGCCCTCAGCATACGTCAAACTCTAATACCTATAAGGAGAGAATCTCCGACAGACTTCTGACACATCAGACCGCCTATCGCAGTGCAGGTACCTTAGCATTTTCAAGCTCTCCCCTGGTACAGAGATGTACCTGAGTCATAGAGCGGAAGACCACCTGTGACACAGCTGTGTCACACAGGTGCCTAAAGCTCTAGGGTTTTCACTGTTAGTACTGCAGAGCACTAACACAAAACAACTTCATACTTTGTGCAAAGCTATTGACACAGGGCAATTGACCTCAAAAGATCAATCCCCTTGACCAACACTCTGAGCAATGAGTAAGGTTCTCTTAGACAACTGCTACTGTTTCATCCCTGTTGATAGTACGGGTGATTCCTATGGACTCAAAGAAACTAGCAAATCTAGGCTTTACCTGCCACCAACTGAAGTCACGGCCCTTGAGGCATCAAGCCACCATCACCTTGCTTGCAACTCCCTGCACAACACTGGCTTCTTCTCAGCTGTGACACAGCTGCCTAGCACAGCCATCTCTTTGTCCTTAAAACCACCTTGTACCCTTTTTGGTGACCATCCTTCACTGGATAATCCTTCTTCATGGAACCTGTAAACTCTGCTTACACTCATTGTAAACATTAGATTTCAGTTTAAGTTGCCATTAACCATCAAAACCATATTAGGGCCTAGATGATCTTTCAGCCTTGCGTGCTTTACTTGCTCTCAACCAAGCCTGCGAATCTTTTGTCAGATTTAGTGGGAACAAATCCCACCGGACATGCTTGCAATAGAGAGTAGCGCTTTGCACAGGAAAGTCTTCCCCGTGCCTCCTGGGCCATCGACAAAAAAGATGCCTCTGTCACCGTTGTCCACAGTAGCAAGTATCTCGTCATAGGCGGACCTTTGCTCGGGGTTTAGGGAGGACACCAAAGAAATACGCTCAGTATCTACCTCGATCGTGGACTCCTCGATCACCTCTCTGGCCTCGCCTCCTGTGGGGTATTGCGTCTCGTCGATGTCGGGCAGAGGGAATGAAGTCAATTCTTTCCCCATGGACTGTAGCACGTTCTTGATGTCAAGCAGCATCATCTACTCCACAGTGTGCGGGCACGTGTGTGATCAGTGGTAGTCGTCTGACATCGCCTCAAGGTGCCGATCCCACAAACCACACACATTGCTGGGCTCGTAGAATACCATGATGGTTGCGAAGAGCCTCCGGAGCAAGGATGGCATCTGGGACTGCTTGGCCTCTATTAGGCACTCGTTAAGGGCGTTGTCGGCCTTGATGAGACCCCTCCTTTTGGCAGCCGTCCAGAAGCTAGGATAGAGAACACCATCCACCGTGCGGAGGTCTTCAAAGGATGTTGAGCCTCGAACGTGGTTTAGCAATACCCACAGATAGTACCACTCCCCTTCTACCGGATGTGCTGACACGATTCTGCCTACCTGGTACCTCTGTTCCCTAGATTTCTAGACCTTTTTCCCCGGCTGCCATCTGTGCTTTTATGGGAATTCCTTGTACAAAAATTTTTGAGCCCACTCGTCTTCCATGTTAGCCTTGAAATATACCGTGTGCATCGACTTTGATGCATTCCCTCGGGCGATGACATTGTTTAGGTCCTTTCCCACTCTAAATGATACCATGTGCATGTCTGGGAGATGAAGCGGTAGCTGTAGGACTGTTGGGGAGTTCTCACAGAGGTTGAATCTGAATATCCTCCACATCGCCTCTAGTGGAGTAACCCACCTCGCATCAACGTAACGTTTGATCTCGTCTATGTTATCATCATTGTCGGGCTCATCTATAAAGAATGATATCTGATCGTGGCCCTTGTAGATGTACTTATATAGGTATTTGACGGCCTTGATACTGGAGCATACTTCAACGTTTATGTGGAAGTTGAACATTCGTAGTAAGTATGAGTTGTATGGCACGACCCACCTGTTGTCTAGCATCTGTCCGCGAACCTGAGTGTGCCGGGCGTTGTCTCGTCTCTAGTAAACCGGGTAGGAATCCTTCCCCTGGACGGTGGTATGGTTGAACGGCCGTGGGTACCGGTTCTTGCATACCCCATCCTGCATGCACACATTATTGGGTTTTAGGACACCGCATGGACCATGCATGATATGCTTCACTACCATAGCATACAGCTATGAGTATTTTTGCTTGTTCGGGAGCTCGGCTAAGATTAGGTGGTCGTACTGATCTAGAACATAAGCTTGTAACTTGAATCCATTATCAGCAAGAAGTGGGCATGTGGGAGGCCCTGCTTTTGGAACTCTACCACATAGACATAAGCAATCACCTTGCCCAGGATGTGCTTCTTGAAAAGTTGCTCCTTCATAGCCTCCAACTTGGCTCTAAAGACACAGGTAACAAGATCAGGGCAGTCCTGTGGGGTCTGGTCGGGCAGCAACTCATTGACGATATCTTCCCAGTTCGGGTTGCAGGTCATCGTCAGGAAGATGTCTGCACCAATGCCATTGCATCCATGTGCCTGTGCTTCTTATCTCTGTAGCCTCCCTGGAACAACCATGGGAGCATTGTCCTTGTGCCAATCTCGTTAGCGCGATGTTCCCCAGCAGCGATGCTATCCACAACGCCTTTATAAAGGTCGGCACGTATGTATGTCTGGTTATCTCTGAACCAGCTTAGCCTAGACCCCCTATCTTGATGTACATGTCAATCGTGTACTACTGAAACAGGCGTGCTTCGTGCAGTATCAAGTTGAATATCGAATGGATGTGTCTGCAATCTGTAACAGTAGTAATACCTGACAGAGATGCACAACCGGCTATTCCCATCTGCAGAAAGGCAAGGAGTAGTTGAAAGTTAGGCAACGTTTTAGGTGGGTAGACAGAAAGAACGCACAAGCATGCTAAAAAGACTAACCTTGATCATCATCTTGGTTTTGCACAGACTACTGCACCAGATCCCAACTCACACCATCCTTTAGTATCTTGCGATGCCAACCGAGCTCCCCCTTGGGGAAGAAGAGGGGGTACAAGAGTGGGTCATAGCACCCATGCGTGGGCTGTATGCCATACTTCTCATTGTTGTTGCCTTATAGGGTAACACTGTGTTCAAATGTCCTGGCTAGGTTGCTGCCCTCAACCCACACCGCGGCCACCTCAGACGACACCGGCAAATTATACCTACGGTAGTCCAGCCTCTTGTCAGTGTTTAGGTCTATTCAGTACTCCTCGAGGTCCTTGATCTGACCTAGACTCCTGCCTACACTCCTGAACGTCTGGGACCAGCCTCTAATGATGTCGACCACCTTTATAATGATGTTCTCGTCTAGGTTAGGGGAGTGCCGGGTGCGATGATTCAGGTTGGGATCATCGTCGTAGAAGTACAGCTGCAGATGTTCCGAACGTGAACGTGAATCACTCCCAAACTAATGCATATTGTGGTACATCATGCCGTGCGCCCGAAACATGTACAACCCTGCCATCACATTTCTATAGTTGTTATCGAGGCTAAAGATGAGGGTTGTGAAGGAGAAGTGGCCGTTGAAGAACCTAATGCTCTCTCGAAAATGTTGTGAGTCAGAATCTGTGCTAGACCATAGTTGCATGAGCTCTAGGATGGGCTCTAGTTCTGCCAACTTATTTGTCCATTCCGACAGCAGAAACCATTGGTCTCATATTTGAACTTCTTGGTTTCACAGCGTAGGCAGTTTGCAGCATGCTTCAAGATATGTGTACTATTTGGTATATTCAAGTAGACAATGTCGAATGGATCGGGAACACTGGAGCTTGTGATGGAGGAATTCGTCACGTTCTGTGTTTTCCACAACGTCAAAAGCTGTAGGTATGAAGTGGGAGCATGTTATAGAAAGGTTGTAATCTTATTTACATAAATGATTGAGCACAAAGAGATGAAAGTACCTTCACCAGTGAACATGTAGTACTCATTGTCCATGTATTCATCGGTGATGGCATCCTTGTCCATGGTGGCACTGAGGAAAGATTCCATGTCTACTGTAATGTGATTGAGTAGATAAATGATAGATCGACATGCCTATGCATAAGAAGTGGGGTATAAATAGGTGCCTTGCCATTGGTTTCGGTGGTGAATGTTGGTGTGCTCGATGAAGGGGCAGCCAACGGTGAAGCATCTAGCTCTCCAGTTGGGGATGCCGGCGTGCTCGATGACGTGTTGGCTGCTAGTGATGCAGCTAGTTGGGGACATGGCATTGCGATGGATTTAGCGCATGGGGTGTCTCGCCTAGCAGCAAAACTTGCGTTATGGCGATCTAATAGTGCTTGCCTCTCCCCATTTGGTATACATCTCTTGCCTCTCCTTGGAAGATGAACTTTGCTTGTGCACTCTTCGGCGGGCATTCATGGCCTCCCTTTGTTCTGGTGTCATACTCTGTATGTGTGCTCTTTGATGATCATTCATCTCTTGCCTCTTCGTCTAGTATATTCTGCCTAGCTGCCCTCTAGAGAGCATTCCTCTCACTGAAAGATGAACTTTGCTTGGACGCTCTTTGGCAAGCATTCATGGCCTCCCATTGCTCTGGTGTCATACTCTGTCTGCTTGCTCTTCGACGATCATTTATCTCTTGCCTCTGCTAGAGTATTAAACTTTGTCGACAAGCTCTTTGACGATCACGACATGCTTGCCTCCTTTGATCATGTATGTCTGTATGTTCGGCACCTACCATTTCTCTTGGTTGTTGGTCATGTATATCCACCATCGCCTCTTATTGATTAGCACAAATTAGTTCCATTGGTTGTGATGTAAATACATCTCTCGGGCACTTCCTACAAGGCCCCCACATGAATGACCGAAAAATAGAACTTTTCCCTGCACACAAATAAACATGCATGAGATATGCACAATGGACGGGTAGAGATACTTACTATTTGATCTTTCGCCAATATGTGTAGCACTCACTGTTGTGAGAGTGCTGTCAGTGTGAAATGTTGCAAGCAATTGGGTAGGCATGTCATCATCATCATCATCATTATGAGAGGATGTAAGACTGAAGCTAGCGGTGTTGGATGGCTCATGTATGAGCAAACCCATCGGTTGACGTGGCGTAGCACGTTGTCGTGATGTCTTTGATTTATTTTGTTCGACAAGAACTGTTATAGCAGGAAAAAACATATTATTCTCAACATACGTGATAAATAATATTAGTTGACACAATTGATTGTCGTATACAAACCTTTTTTCCCTTTAGAGGAAGTTTGCTTTGAAATCTGTGACATCTTGTAAGCAGATGCTCGGGTTCATATAAGCTGTTATGACGAGTTTTCACTTGATAAGACTGTAGCAAATTAGTTAGTGGTTACTTCAGTGAAGAGCTAATCATGATATTAGCTGAAGTAATAAACCTACATTAGTGTGGTGCTACAGAACTAATCTCTTGCCATACTTCTCTCTACCTGGACATGCTTATTTCTAATCCAAGGTAGCTCGCACTTGCAAATGCATAAAATCCTTCCATTGGAGTTAAGCTTTTGCATTGTATTATTTTCTTCCTCATCTTATGCTATTTGAAACGTTTTAATTCCTTATATTAAACAAGTTCTTGCTTCTAATAATTATCTAGTTATGCATTAACCATCCCATGCTTAGCTCATTCACAATTTTTTTTAATGAATTTCAGGTCCGCACAAAAATAGGAGATTTCATTAGAGGGATATTTTCTGTTTTCCAAGGTAGCTCGCAAATGCATATAATTTAAAGTTGCTACTTTGTCACTGAAATCATGTTCTAATCATTAATTTTTTGGGCAGACTTGGATTTCTCATTTCTGGAGATTAATCCATTCACCCTGTTAAATAGGGAACCATATCCTCTGGACATGAGAGATGAACTGGATGGCACAGCTTCTTTCAAGAACTTTAAGAAGTATGGTTCAGGCTTCAACTCTAGCTTACAGAGTCCAAATATATTTTTCCCCATACTTATCGTTCTGAACGTTGTTTTCAATTTACAGGTGGGGTAAACATTGAGTTCCCTCTTCCTTTCGGAAGAGTCGTGAGCCCCTCAGAAAGTTATATCCATGAACTGGATTTGAAAGTATTCTTGGGCAGACTTGGATTCCTCATTTCTGGATGAGAAATTATTCTCACATTTCTTTCTTTTAGATTTTTCTTCTGAAGTCTGCTTCATATAAAAAATTAATGCCAACAATTTGCGTGTAAATTATTATTCAATGGAGATTCATGTAATGTAAAAATTAGTGCCTACCTTGTGATGTGCGAATGTTGCAGCAAGTCTGCAGGTGTCCAGACTCTGGACTGTTCAAGAAAATCAGTATTTGAAAGAGAGAGAGAGAGAGAGTGCTATGTGATTCATATAATGTAAGCGCCTTCGGAAGTGTCCTGAGCTCCTCAGAAAGTTATATCCATGAACTGGATGAGAAAGTATCCTCGTATTTCTTTCTTTTTCATTTTTTCTTCTAAAGTCTGCTTCATATAAAAAATTAGCGCCTACAATTTACGCATGTAAATTATTATTCAATGGAGATTCATGTAATGTAAACATTAGCGCCTACCTTCTGATGTGCGAATGTTGCAGCAAGTCTACAGGTCTCCAGCCTCCCGACTGTTCAAGAAAATCAATACTTGAGAGAGAGAGAGAGAGAGAGTGCTATGTGAAACTAACTCAGAACGTAAAGGATTTTAGAGATTCGGGGGAGCGCCTGTGTGGGGGAAGAAACAGCACCAGCTAGCAGATTAGATTCTGGTAATTAGTGAGATAACAAATTTCACAAGAGTTTGTTAAGCGTTAGAGAGTTGGTTAGCGGAGAGTGTGACACTACCATTATCACAGCCACCGACTTAAATTTAATAGATAGTAGAGATTACAAAGGATTGTGATAATTATTTATCTAGTTAATTTCAACCTAATCTATTATTTGACTAACCAATTTTTTATATTTTTTGACGAGTTTTCTACAATAAAGTATAAAATAAATTCGTCTTAGCATAGTTGAGTATCCATAAATCGAGCCTAACTAGAATTGAACATGATTGTGGTCTTCTTTTGAAGATCTCGTTGTATGGTTTAAACAAATTCTGATTTGAACATTTGGTTTAAATAACAAGATAATTTATATTATTGTATTAAAAGGTTGTCTCGAAATCCATGCATTAAGACAAGAGGCACGGATGGAAAATCCATGAGCAAGACAAGAGGCGCGGATGGGAAGGCTCCACCAAGCCAATCCACAAGTTTAAGGTTATATTTAGCATGGCGGTGGCTTCTTAAACATACTTGTTTATTTATGTTTTAGATATCATAACTAGTTGAAATAATATTTTATTTAATTTTACTGAAATTAATAAAAAATCTTATAACTAACTATTCACATTCCGTAGTTTAGCTCAGCACGGTTTAGGAACTGCAAATGGAGTAGGAGTCTTGTTCGAAATTAGATATTTAATCTACAATTTCGATGCTGCATTCTTTTTTTTTCTTTTTGGAATTTCACGTCAGACACGGGTGAGCAATCCTCTGTGATGAATTTGGTTATGATAGACCCTTGCATACAGATGAGGTGAGAAAACCATCTCTGATGGTGTTTCTCATATGTCTATGATATAGATTTCTGTAGTAACGTCGGCTGGATCGTGGTGTGCATGGCATTCGCCGGTGAGATCGCCTGCATGCTCCATGGGCCCAGGGCTGCCGTCGCATTCCGGCCTCCACCAGTGATCTACTACTAATCTCTCTAGCCAGTGTTCGCACACGAACACATCACCGTATAGCCCCGACGCCGAGCGCGATGCGCAGGACACGGAGCCAGGGGAGACTCGCCGGGAGCGCGATATGTAAGACACGCCGGCGAGTGCTTTTGGGAACCCGAAACCCCACACCCCCGGGAGGACCCGTCAGGGAGTGCGGCGGCTATGGGCTGCTCTAAGTCGACCTGACCGCCCTTAGAGCTTCGAGGTTCGCTGCCATTGAACACGAAGAACAGCGAAGAACGAAAGCATAAAACAAGGATGGGAAGAAAAATAGTAGATGAAAAGATAATAGATTGATTGTTTCGATTGTGTGTTGTTTTCAATCGGCCATATACCCTTCATATTTATAGGGTACGCCCGGTCTTAGGGCTGAAATACAACTCTGTATCGTACAAGATATGGCTTTCCATACAAACAAAGATTGCTTCCCTAATCTGATAATCTTGCCCGCCGTAATCAAGAGTCCATCTCGCACACGAGATGTCTTTCCTAGTCTGATCAACTTAACCGCCGTGACCTGGACTCCGCCTTGTACATGAGACATCCTTCCATATCAACCGAGAGACTTTCCAAATCTCGTACTTTCTTTTAAACATCATGATCAGCTACTGTTCCTTGTATCCCAAGTTAGGGTTCCTGGCACCAGAAAAGACTTCACAATAAACAACCCGTGCCTCGACCGACTTGTGGGATAACTCGAGAATATTACAACTCGGATGAGCCGGCACCACTGAAACTCGGTCGTGCTATTTAGAACCCGTTTTTGATCTATTCGAGATCGCGAATGCTCAGGAACGCGAGTACTCAGGAACACAGGAACTCGGGAGCACTCGACGAGTGCTCGGGAACGAGTTTTACTCGGCAACACAGAAACTCGAGTACTCGAGTACTCGGAGACATGGGGAGCTCGGGGTCCGGCATTCGGATTTTGTCAATGCTTGGTACTCGGGAGCGTTGCTCAGGATCTTCTGCTCGGGGACATTCCTGTGGTCGGGATCATATCGGAGCACGAGAAATCGGGATCCGAGTGCTCCGGACTTGGGGATGCTGCAAACTTTACCCGATGCACTTGGGCCATTCTAGGGGTACTGCCAAATTTGGTTGTCAACACATGCCCCCCTGTTTTCGGTATAAAGATGTATTTTTACCGAAAATAACAAGACATGTCCTTAGGACGATGCGAATCATCTCATCGGCCACTTCTTTTTCTCAGGGCGATATGACATATCGGCCACAGCACTTGTTATGCTTCTTGCCACACGCTCGGGTGGAACTTCTTCAGATACTTGCCATTGAGAGCTCGAGGCAACAAAGTACCCTGCACGGACTCCGCCAGATACGAATTTCCAGGAAGCACCCATGCAACTCTAAAAGGGCCCTCCCAACTCGGCGACCATTTACCAAATTTGTTATCCTTCGAGCCGATTGGTAGGATTACCTTCCATACTAAATCACCGACTTGAAAGCTCTTCGACTTGACTTTCTTGTTGTATGCTCTGGCTACTCTTAACTTGTCCCTTTCTATGGCCCTTAAAGCAACCAACCGCTTATCGGCGACTTCATCAAGACTATCGATCATCAAATTATAAAAGTCAACCGCCGATAAGTCATTCTGTTTGGCTAATCTTAAGGCATTCAGATTTACCTCTACGGGTAAAACGGCCTCTTGTCCATACATGAGTTCATAGGGAGTCACCTTTGTAGCACTGTGTCTTGAAATTGTATGTGCCCACAATGCCTCGGACAACACTTCATGCCATCTCCTCGGATTATCTTCGATCTTCTTCTTGATAAGCTTGATCAACACCTTATTGCTGGACTCGGCTTATCCATTGGCTTGGGCATAATACGGGGAGGAATTGAGCAACTTTATTTTATAAGACTCGGCAAACTCCTTTACTTGTCCCGCCATAAATGAAGTGCCTTGATCTGTAGTCAGAGTTTGAGGGATGCCGAACCTATGTATAATGTGCTCAGTTATAAATCGAATTATCTCCACATGTGTCATATTCTTGAGAGGTACTGCTTCGGACCACTTGGTGAAATAATCAGTTGCCACCAACACGAACCGATGCCCCTTTGAGGAAGGAGGATAGATCTGTCCAATGAAGTTTAGTCCCCAACTTCTGAATGGCCACGGCTTGATAATAGGACGTAACATGGCAGCAGGAGCGAGTTGAATGTCACCAAACTTCTGGCAGGCTTTACACCCCCTGTAATACTTGAAGCAATCATTGATCATAGTCGGCCAATAGAACCCAGCACGCCGCAATAACCATTTCATCTTGTGTGCCGACTGATGGGTGCCACAAATGCCTTCATGTACTTCTCCCATTGCAACTCTTGCTTGGTCCTCATCCAAGCATTTCAAAAGAACTCCGTCGACCGTTCGGCGATAAAGATTATTATCGATCAAAATGTACTTGAAAGCCATCCGCCGAACAATTTGGTCCACTCTCTTACTCGGATCTTGCAAGTAACCAATGATTGACTTCCTCCAGTCCTCTTTGTCATCCACAGTCGGTTTTTCACTGGCGACCGGTTGGCAAGCTCCAACTCGGCCTTTCTTACCAAGTCGGGCCCAAGCATCGGCTCTTGAGAAATATGAAAGACACCACGATTAACATGGTAGCCGGATGCTTGTTGCGCCAACTCATTTGCAACCCAATTTTCTTGTCTGGGTATATGATTAATGCTAAAATAATCCAAGGTAGAGATTATATCTAGACATTTACCGAGATAAATTTTGAGTGATTCGTCAAGACATTGATAAACCTTGGATATTTGTTGGACCACTAATAACGAATCACCAAAGGCCTCAATATGTGTGGCACCTAAGGCAATTAAAAGCTCTAAGCCGAATAGCAGCGCTTCGTACTCGGCTTGATTATTTGTGCAAAAATATTCTAAGCGGCATGAGGCTTCACGAGTAGCACCATATGGAGATATGTAAACAACACCGACACCCTGGCCATTGCTACAAACTGAACCGTCAAAATATAACCTCCATGGTACTAAAGAGACAAGATCAATATCAATGCTATGCTTGTCGTCGACCCGATGTTCAACAATAAAATTAGCAACGATTTGGCCTCTCATAGACTTCAAGGGTTCATAAGCCAAATCGTACTCGATCAAAGCATAAGCCCACTTGCCAACTCTACCGCTGAGAATCGGTCTATGTAGCTTGTACTTGATGACATCGGTTTGACAAGCTACAGTGCAAGCACTGGACAGCAAGTAGTGTCTCGACTTTGTGCAAGCATAATATAGGCATAAGCATAATTTCTCAATGAAAGAGTACCTTGTCTCAGCATCGAGTAGTCGCCGACTCAAGTAAGTGACAACATGTTCTTTTCCTTCGGCTTCTTGGGTTAACACGACTCCGATGACGCTTTCCTCTACTGCAATGTAAAGTCGGAAAGGTTCCCCATGCCTGGGCGCCTTCAATACTGGAGGGGTAAATAGATAACCTTTGATCAACTTGAACGCCTGTTGCTGCTTTGCCCCCAAGTAAAATCAACATCATTCTTCAACCGAAGGATAAGAGTGAACGCGTTGACCTTTCCCGACAAGTTGGCTATGAATCTCCGTAGATAATTAACTTTGCCAAGGAATCGTTGCATGTCCCTTTTGCATGTCAGAGCTTGTACCTTCTGAATTGCTTCTATCTTCTTAGGGTCAATCTCTTCGCCATGCTGATGTATGATGAAGCCTAAGAACTTCCCAGCCGATACGCCAAAAGCACACTTCAAAGGATTCATCTTCAAGCCATACCTCTTCATCCTCTCAAAAACTAAGCGTAAGTCGGCCAAATGAGATTCAAAGGCGTCCAACTTGACAACAATGTCATCAATATAGACTTCTAGTATGATGCCGAGTAGATCATGGAAAATTAAATTCATAGCTCTTTGATACGTGGCTCCGGCGTTCTTCAACCCGAAGGTCATCACTGTCCACTCGAATAAGCCAAGGAACCCGGGGCAACGGAAGGCCGTTTTGGACATGTCCTCTTCGGCCATGAAGATTTGATTGTACCCCGCGTTACCGTCGAGAAAGCTGATGACCTCGTGTCCAGAAGCATTATTAATAAGCATATCGGCTATAGGCATAGGGTACTCATCTTTGGGTGAGGCTCTGTTCAAGTCTCTGAAGTCGATGCACACCCTCAACTTGCCGGACCCTTTCTTTTCCACGGGTACAATATTAGAGATCCAGTCGGCATACCTGCAAGGTCTAATAAAATTAGCTTTAAGCAGTTGACCGATCTCTTCCTTGATCCGGTCATACATCTCGGGATTGAATTTGCTGGCCGGTTGCCTGAAAGGTCTGAAACCAGCCTTGATAGGCAACCGATGCTCTACTAGCTCTCGGCTCAACCCGGGCATCTCGTGGTATTCCCATGCGAAGCAGCAAACATATTCTTTCAGCAAGCCGACTAGCTTAAGTTTGCAGTCTACTTTTAAATTCTTGTTTACAAATGTCGGCCTAGAACTCGAACCGTCCCCTATGTCTACTTCGTCTAATGGATCGGCCGACGTGAAACCTTGTCCCAACTTATCCATATCGTCTAACTCTTCTATGGACTCGTGCATATCATTCTTATCGGATCGATACTCCGTGAGTCGCTTTTGTAACCAATCCGAGTTGGGATCCATCTGATTATTTTATACCTTGGAGCCGATTGCCATCAACCGGCTTTGAAGGTGCGGGTACTCGGCTGTTTCCTGTAGCATTAGTGAAGCCGGCTCCCAATGAGTTGCTGGGTCGTTGCTGACTTGCCAGCGCATCGGCCAAGGCAATGAAAGCCGAGTTGCCCTGAAGTCGGTCGCTACCGACTGGCTTTAAAGATACGGGTACAAACCCGCTCCTTGTGGCACTAAGGAAGTTGAACTCGGAAAGGTCACGCCCTGTCAGACACGTCGCGTTGGGGTGCTGCCAATCCACCAATGCATCAGCTAAGGCGACACAAGCGGAGTTGTCTGCGTGAATGACTTTGACTTCTTCATCAACCCATTGTATCAGGCATTGGTGCATCGTGGATGGCACGCATTGGTTGGCGTGAACCCAATCGCGGCCCAGTATGACATTGTAATTCCCTTGCACCTCAGCGACGAAGAACGCAGTGGCCAAAGTCTTGCTTCCGATGGTGAGCTCTACGTACATCATGCCTTTGGCCTCTGTCTTCTCTTTGCCTTCAAACCCGTTGAGCACCATATTGGTCTTCATCAACTCCTCATCATGCAGACCTAACTTCTTGAAGACCAAGTATGGCATAAGATTTACTACGACACCGCCATCTACGAGCATCCTAGCCACCGGCGATCCGTTGATGTGTCCTTTGATATATAACGGCTTCAAGTGCTTCACCGGTTCTGTCGGCTTCTCGAAGACGGCATTCTTGGGGCCGAAGTCGAACTGGGCTACTTCCCCATTTTCATCTACAGCGCGAAACTCGGCAGGTAAGTAATACACCATATTTATAT
Source organism: Stipa capillata (assembly GCA_019208055.1). Taxonomy (NCBI): domain Eukaryota; kingdom Viridiplantae; phylum Streptophyta; class Magnoliopsida; order Poales; family Poaceae; genus Stipa; species Stipa capillata. The sequence goes on along the minus strand of JAGXJF010005184.1, from coordinate 25,624 downwards.
CCATACCTCCATGAATTGGCGTAGACTCGTAGTCCACCATTTCTTCTTCGTCGCCTTTCGTGGTGGCTATCGACTTCGGGGATCTTCCGAGTAGAGGAGATGTGTCTTCGAGAGTTGTTGTGTCCTCTACTCGTTTAGGCTTCCATACCTACTTCACGGGTACCATGGGCCGAATCTCATTAAAAGATTCGTCCCTCAGCCTCTCAACTTCTCGCTCAGCCTTCTCCTGATTCCTTATACGCTGCAGCCTCCTTTTCTTGGTTTTAGTCAACCCGGGAGGGCACCATGTAGGCTGAGTGTACTTGGGATCTCTAGGCCTGCTCTTGCTAGTACCAGCTTCATGATCATTGACCATGAACCCCTGCTGAACAGTGATTATATTATCATTGGAATTGACCAGATTGCCGATGGTAATCGGTCCTTTGCCAAGCTCGTTGATCTCCATCCTTTGCCCGCCGTCCGTCGGAGCATCAGTACTCGGCGATTTAGCACACCACACCTTTCTGGTCGGTTGGCCCGAAGAAGTCGGTAACGACCGACTGGTATCGCCACCTAGTCGGTCCCAAGTGAGATGGTTGAACTTTTGTGTCGGCCGACTAGTATCGCCACCTAGCCGGCCCCGAGTAGGATGAGTGAGCCTCTCATGGATGGGCCTTTTCAATGCCGTCCATCCTGGATAAAAGGCATAAGGAACCATTGGGCGCTGCCCCCACCTTCCGTTGAAGTCATTCATGTAAGGCATGCACGGAGGTGGTGCCCTCGATGGAGTCGGCATCCATGGCCCATGTGATCTGGCCTGATGCTGAAATCCTGGTCTTAGAGGTGATCTTGGACGCTTTAAGTGTGATGGCCGGTTAGGGATAATCCCGGCCGCTTGATTAGCATATTTGGAAAGCAACATATCAAAGTCGGCTTTACTCGTTTATGTTGTACTTCAGCTCCGTTTGTCTTCCACTTGCCGACTTCCAGACTCTTGGGTTTGATGAACTTGGTTCGGGTACTTTCTGTTGTCTGCGGTTGCCCCTCGAGTACGCTTGCATGGGCGTCTTCTTGTACTCGGGATTGCCCCCCGAGGGCGTGATTTCTAATAGTGATTTTCAATGTTTCTTTGCCATCGGGTTATTTCTCGAGTACGACTTCTCTTCCCGGGACCTTGTCGACTTCCTTCTTCCTGGGTTCACCAATGACCACCTTATCTTTGTTAGCTGATTCGGCTATGTCGGGCCGAATTAACACCTTCTTCCCTTCCAAACCCATAACGTTCATTGGGAAGGGCTGCTTGTCGACTTGCATTTCGGCAAAATTCAATCGTCCATCATTAATAGCCGATTGTATCTGTCGCCGAAAAACATTACAGTCATTAGTCGCATGAGAGAAAGAATTGTGATACTTGCAATAAGCCCGCCGTTTTAGCTCTTCAAACGGTGGTAAGGAATGAGATATTCTGATGACCCTGTCTTGCAGCAAAGAATCAAATATCTTGCCACACTTAGCTATGTCATAGGTAAATTTCATCTCTTCTTCACGACTCTTGCGAGTCGGCTTGAGAGCATCACAAGTATATGGTTTGGCTTTGGAGGACCAAACGAACTTGATAGTATACATGTTACCTTCATCGCCCGAACTGTTACTATCATATTCCACCATGTGCATCTTGGGACGATCAGGTTTAGATCTGTGGACTTCCTTGAACTCTATGCTTCGGCTTTCCTAAGCCAAAGCTTTTTGCAAAACTTGGTTGACACTCAAGTGTTCATAACCTTCTAGTCGCTCTCTAATGTGAGTTCTTAAGCCGGCAAGCACTAAGTCGGCTAAGTCTCCTTCGGTTATCACCAAGCTATAACATCGGTTTTTTACGTCCCTAAACCTTTTGACATAATCGGTGACCGATTCATCATGTTTTTGTCTAACCGATATAAGATGTGACAACTTGAGCTCATTGTCACCGCTATAAAAATGATCATGGAATTTTTGTTCTAATTGTGACCATAAAAGTATAGAGCCAGGCGGCAAAGCAGAAAGCCATGAGAATGCGGTGCCAGTTAAAGATAAAGGGAATAAACGTACCTTCAACTCGTTTATGGAGTTCACCTCACCTAACTATGCTAGGTACTGACTGACATGTTCCCATGTAGTCTTTGTTCCCTCACCGCTAAACTTAGCGAAGTCGGAAACCTTGTAACCCGGAGGGTATATGATTGCATCAAAGTAGTCGGGATACGGTTTTTGGTATAGCTGACTTCTAAACTTTGGCTCGAGTCCGAAGGACTCTGAGAACATCTTCTTTACGTCCTCCTTGAGCTTGGCTAAAATTTCATCCGAGGTGGATGAAGTCGGTGTGGGAGCGACATGATGGCTGGTTATGGGCACGACTTGTGACACATTCGCCGAGTTGTGACTCGGCATTGGCCTAATCATGCTCGTGCTCATTGGTGGTGCAATCAGGCTCTGGTTTAGCGCTACCGCCGAACCGGGTACACTCATGATCGGACTAGGGCTTGCGGGTGGAGCTACGAGTTGACCGGTTTGGCTAGGACATAAATTCAATGGCACGGGAAGCGCCGATGAATCTACTCCCGAAGTCGGATCAGGGTTTACCACGCCTGCAGTCGTACCAGCATTACCACCAGATGATGGACACACGTTTCCCTTAGCATTTTTGTTTTCCATGAACGAGTTGTAAACAAGGATATTGCTCTCTGAAATATAACTCTGTATTTCGGCTATCTGTTCTGGAGAAAACGTGCTACTTACCGGGGTCTGAGCCTTCTTGCCGTGTAGAAGAGGGAGCTTGATGTCTCCAACTGGAGTAATGTTTCCTTGTCGATCCTTCTTGAAATTCGTGAGGAACGTCTACAGATCCTCCTCCTCCCGCTTCTTTTTGTATGCTTCAAAAGCTTGACGATGTTCTTCCGATAACTCATCGTAGCCTGGCTTGATGATGTTATCGGTGTTGATCTCGCCGAATTGTGGGATCTGGTTGTTAGACGTGATGATTTCTTCCCCAACGGAGTCGCCAAAGAGTGTGTTCGCACACGAACACGTCACCATGTACCCCCGACGCCGAGCGCGATGTGCAGGACACGGAGCCGGGGGAGACTCGCCGGGAGCATGATATGCAAGACATGCCGGCGAGTGCTTTTGGGAACCTGAAACCCCACACCCCCGGGAGGGACCCCGTCAGGGAGTGCGGCGGCTATGGGCTGCTCTAAGTCGGCCTGACTGCCCTTAGAGCTTCGAGATTCGCTGCCGTTGAACACGAAGAACAGCAAAAAACGAAAAGCATAAAACAAGGATGGGAAGAAAAATAGTAGATGAAAAGATAATAGATTGATTGTTTCGATTGTGTGTTGTTTTCAATCGGCCATATACCCTTCATATTTATAGGGTACGCCTGGTCTTAGGGCTGAAATACAACTCTGTATCGTACAAGATATGGCTTTCCATACAAACAAAGATTGCTTCCCTAATCTGATAATCTTGCCCGCCGTAATCAAGAGTCCATCTTGCACACGAGATGTCTTTCCTAGTCTGATCAACTTAACCGCCGTGACCTGGACTCCGCCTTGTACACGAGACATCCTTCCATATCAACCGGGAGACTTTCCAAATCTCGTACTTTCCTTTAAACATCATGATCAGCTACTGTTCCTTGTATCCCAAGTTAGGGTTCCTGGCACCAGAAAAGACTTCACAATAAACAACTCGGTGCCTCGACCGACTTGTGGGATAACTCGAGAATATTACAACTCGGATGAGCCGGCACCGCTGAAACTCGGTCATGCTATTTAGAACCCGTTTTGGATCTATTTGAGATCACGAATGCTCAGGAATGCGAGTACTCGGGAACACAGGAACTCGGGAGCACGAGTGCTCGGGAACAAGTTTTACTCGGGAACACAGGAACTCGAGTGCTCAAGTACTCGGAGACATGGGGAGCTCGGGGTCCGGCATTCGGATTTTGTCAATGCTTGGTACTCAGGAGCGTTGCTCAGGATCTTTTGCTCGGGGACATTCCTGTGGTCGGGATCATATCAGAGCACGAGAACTCAGAATCCGAGTGCTCCGGACTTGGGGATGCTGCAAACTTTACCCGATGCACTTGGGCCATTCTAGGGGTACTGCCAAATTTGGTTGTCAACAGCCAGCTATAGCTAATCGCTCTTAATACTATCCAGACACACATACAGACTACTCTCTTACCTGTATATCCAGCATATATGTATGTACATCTTTTTTGAAAAAATATATATAGCACATTGTGTTCTTGGAGAATGCCTTTGCCTTGTAATATTGTTCTGCTTGTTTTGACCTTGGTTGACATCTTAATTTCTTACGTGTCCAGATCGCCACAGATTGGGTTTCCAGATTTAATCCATGATCCACTCCATATCATTGATGGTACCAGTCTCCAGACGGTGATTGTGGTCCGTGGGTCGTCAAAGTAGCACAACAGCAGCACTAGTTCTTATTAGTGGCCACCCTTTATTGATCCCTCGTTTAAAGGTGCATTGTGTTAGGTTTGCGGTCGCGTCGTGCGTATTCACACGTACCTTCAGTGCGGCAGACAGCCTATAGCAGCTGGCATCGCACGCGTATGGCTCTAGGCCTCCACGCATCGGCAACGATTTCACTGTGGTGGATTCCCAGTATCTACATCGACGCCGACGCGCGAGGCTTTGTTCGTCTGGTGGCGGGTTCGCCGTACTTGGTGCTCGTCTGACAGGCCAGTCTCAAGCTGAGCGGCCCGAGCTTGTCACACTCGGAAAAGAGCGAGCACACGGGAAGATCACAGCCATTCACAGCTACATAAGCAGGAGTTCACAGCCAACATTCCTATAAGTTTGGATCTGACAAGGTTGATAGCCAACACAATAAAAATAAAGACCGCACAATCAAGGTAATCTGAATTATTCTTTTTTGAGTATGACATGTGAGATGAAGAAGTAGGTAAATAGTCCTCTGACTTCAACAATCTCTTTATGGCTCAATGGTTTTTCGTCCATCAAATTCAAAATCTGCGCGAAGTGATTAATTTCAGATTTGGGTGCATATTGGTAAAAAGTAAAATCTTGAGTCTCATATACTACTAACCGTAGGGAGGCCAGTAATGTCTTTTATCCTAGAACTCGGGATGACCCTCATCATTTGCTTTACAAACATAAAAAGCACAAAGGTCAGTTCCTATTGGTTGTTGATTACACTGAAAAGTTGTTGAAGAATTACGGCATTAATTAGGGCATCAATTAGCATTACTTAGCACTTAGAAGGAAATTTGTACCAATTGTTACCTTAAAGATTTTGGTCCCGTGTTACAAGACCAATAGGTTTCCCTTTGGTGAGCACCTCCCTCCATGCTTGACGTACTGGGTGAAAGCACTATCCAAGAATTCGCAAATCACCGAGTAGTCATGAGGTGACGCACGGAGGGAATCAAGTTGGACGGCTTTGCGCCATTTAGGTATGATGATAATTAGGATCCAATGTTCTCTGCAAAAAAAGATATCACAACCCGTGTGGAATGATGACAATGGAGGTACAACTAATGTATAAAAACATACTTGCCCCTGGGTGTATGGAAGTACAATGAAAATTTTGTTTTGCTGAGCCATCAATGCCTCGACAACATAATTGCAGACCATTTCCCTATTCCCCTCAATTTGTTGCTTCGAAACTAACTGTGGGTCAAAGAAACCCACCGGTTCTTTCCGGGCTTTGCATTCGGTGATCATGTGCCTAAGCATAGGAAAGAAAAGAGTTATCATTTAGGAAACAAAAGAGAGTTGCTTGAATGTAGAATTTTTTTGTAAAATACTTACAATGTGAAGCATCTCATGAGGGAGGCATTGATCATATCTAGGTTGAAAAGGAGGAATAAGTCATCAAAGCCCACCATGCAACAATTATCAAAATCATGAAGGAAATGCTACTTCTTGAAGTACACGGGAAGGCTCAACTCACCTGCTTTATATAGATTTATAAAGTGCTAATGTAGCTTTTGGCATAACAAACCTCCCGCCACCAGGTCTCGGGGGAGTAGCTATAGCTCTCCTTTCTGGTACTTGCGTGCGAGCTCCGCTGGGGGGAACATTCGGTTGAATTCTTCATCGCTTAACCCAATCTCATCGCCCTTGCCCTTGCCCTTCGGCGGTGCTCTTGTACTCTTAGTCTTCACTGGTGGGGGTGGTGGCGGTAAGTCAAGAATTGGTGTTGTCGGAAGCACCATCACTAGCTTGGGTGACTCTTGAGCTGGTGGGTTGGAAGGCGGCTCAGACCACGTGCTCATGAAGAGCAATGGTGAGAAGAGCGGCTCAGATGTAGGAGCCAATGCTAGGGAAGCAGGAGGCGGTGACGATGTCAAGTGCAGAAGGAGTATGTCCTTCTTGGGCCACTGGACGAATGACATCTTTGTCTCTCCCAAGGTCTAGTGTTCGGCATCCTGACTTATGTGAAAGAGCGGGAGGCTCTGGAAGCCAGGCTCGACTATATCGATGGTGCACCTCGCAAACCTTGGCTTTATCGGTACACTGTGCACGGTAGCTCACTCAGCCGGCGGATGAACCAACCCATGAGCTGCCACCAACAGAAAAGCCATGTGCACTGTTGGCACTTGTAGCTTGCACTTCGTCGGCCCCGTGATGTCATCGATAGGTGACCTGGCTATTTCATCATGGCCTTCAACCCCATCGGGAGCTGATGCACAACTGCTCCTATGTGCACCGGGGCTTGGGTGTGCAGGAGCTTCAAGTGCTTGTGCTCTGTACCTCTCCTCCCACACAGCTCTTTTTTTTTGCCAGCCTTTCCTCCATCATGCCTGCAAATTGGGCGAGTAGCTCTTGTTTCATTTGCTCTTTTTTCTACTCCACTCTCACCCTTTTCCTCGCATGCATCTCCTCCGCGTCTTGTGGGAAGACCTTCCTATGGCCGACATTGGTCTTGATTGCCCTAGAACGACCCGAGGGCTCCTTGGTTCCTAAAGTGGCCGTGAGAATGTCATTCGACCCTTGGGGCTGAAACGAGCCTTGCGAAGCCTGGACACTTAGCTCTTTCTGCAAATAAAAACCTATAATTAGTACGTAAGTAAGCATTGTAGTAATTATAGACCGACTACTGAATAAGGTAGTCGCCCTTACCATGGATTGGTGCACTTCCTGGTCTGCTGGGTTGGGCAACACAACCTGACCCGAGAAATTGGTTGTAGACATCGCTCTCAGGAAGTCTCTTGCCCAATCTCCCGCAACATCAGGAAAAGGCACATCGGCCCCCCAAAGGCGTAGGTTTTCATCCTACTTCTCTCAAATCTTTCGCTTCCCATAGTATCCTTTGACCCCCCATATTAAAGCCTTGCCTGCTTCACTCTTAGCTAGAAAATCCAGCGTCCGCCAAATCTCCACAAACCTGGCCCACTGCTCGTGTTTAATGTGTGGATTCTTTGACAAGGGATCCTTATTCTCCTTCATAAACTTTTTGTGCAACACGTACTTAAAATTTTGAAAAACATCCTTTGCCTTCGAGAGGGCATATTCTTCCACCTGGCTTTTCTATTGCTCCGGCACCCTGAAGTGTTTCCTTATCTCAAACACTATGGCCTCGCGTTCCTCCTTAGTAACTTTTCCAATCCTCCAAGTCAATGGGGACCCTTTCCCTTAACATTGCCGTGCACATAGTTCAAAACTTCTTCTCTGTTTTTTCTGGTTTGGTAGGAGCCCCGCTTCTCTCATCGATCGCCTCCACTTGCCATACTCCTTTGGGTTTTCTACTTGGTTTTCTAATTCCTCTTCTCTTCTTCACAACTGCTAGGGTTTTTAGTTCAGTGGTCCCTTCCTGCTGTGATGATGAGTTCTCATCGATCTCTCTCGCCGAAGAATCCAGCGATTCATTACCGGACGTCATAGCTAATTAACAAGATAATAATAGCACAAATACAAGTAAAGCTAGTGCTAGCACAAATAATGATACGTATATAATAACAGGCAACATTTGTGACTTGATGCGCGCTGCATAGGTAAAGCTAGGGGTGGCTAGGGTTACATAGGTAAAGATAGGTCGTAAACCCCACCCGACAATACGTAGTTTGGGTCGTTCCATGCCAAGTACTAATTCCAGACAAAATTTCGGCAGGACCTCCCCGCTATTCTCCGAATGCACGACTCGGCAACATGCCAAGAGAGGTATGTATCTAGAGAACAACAGGGAGACACTATCGAAATTCTATCTAGAATCTATACTTGGCATGGAAATGAACTCAAACTACACGTTCTCGGGCTATCCAAAAAGCGTGGAAAATTCGAAAGAGTTTACTCATAAATATGCATGTGCTGCATATTTATGAACAAGCTCTTTCGAACGGGGGACGCATACAATTACGCGACTAGGTGACTGTGCAATTGAAACTAAATATGAAAAAAGTAAGTATGAGAAATAAATAATTAAACTATTAATTAACAATTAATAATTAACAAAATGGTAATTAACAAAACAAATAGTTAAATAGCTAATTAACATCTAACCTAGTTGACCTAACTCAATTTTTCAATAAACCCAATAAACCTAACATCTAACCTAACACAATCTAACAATATGCATGTGCTGTAACAATAATCTAACATAATCTTCTAGCATAATCTAACATAATCTAGCATCTGAGAAATTGACAAATGTATTACTAAGGAGTTGTATAAAGCAAAGCAGAAATTTAATTGAAATCTTCCATAAACTAGTTGGTAGCCTTACAATTCATACTATCTTCCGCTCAATAATTGGGACTGCTAACTTGTTACAAAATATATATACAATCCTGACAAATCAAACTTGGCTCACAACAAGCAGCACTTGCTGCATGCAAAGAAATAAGCACCCACAATTCAACCTAAAGCTACAATGAACACAAATAAACCCTGTGAATTTGTATTGACAACTACTACCTACACACTAATACAAATGAAGCCTAGCAAAGAGATATTCCTACTCACACTAGCAATAGAACAATGTCAATATGATTTAGCCCTAATTTCCCACTGATTTAGCCCTAATTTGTTCAACTATTGCTACCCAATAGCACACCCTATGATTTAGCCCTAATTTTGCCACCGGTTGTGAGGATATGGAGAACCCTAACCTGTCGGGTCGGGGAGCGTATTGGGAAGGCGGCGCTCCGAAAGGGGGTCGTAGACGACTGGGAGGCGGCGCTCGAGGATGCGGCACGCGGGGACGGGGAGGCGGCACTCGGGGACGGGGAGGCAGCGCTCCGAGATGTCGATGCAGTCGGGGACAGGGAAGCGGCGCTCAAGGAGGCAGTGCTCAGGGACTCATCGATGGGGAGGCGGCAGGCGGAGGCAGAGGCAGAGGAAATTGGAACGAGGCAGCGTGCACGAAGGGAAAACGTTTGGCTCAAACTTTGGATCAACGCGCGGGGTGACCTAGCAGTTGTACTGGGACCCTTATGAACAAATGCCATCACACACGGTCATCTAGAAACGCTCGTGTGTGATGTGAGTCACATCGCACACGGTTATTTATCTACAACCGTGTGCGATGGAGGGTAGCTGGTAAGGACCATGTGCAATGTGGCTCACATCGCACACGGTTGTGTGGAAAGGCCCGTGTGCCATGTGGCTCACATCACACATGTTTATCTTGTTATTACCGCGTGCTATGTTTTTCACATCGCACACGTGTCTCATTTTGGAACCGTATGCGATGTTGTTTTGTCTTTTACATGGGTAGACACTAAAGGTTCTGATGCACGCAACCAAACAACATCCTGCTCTAGCTCTACTGGTAACCTCTTACTATCTGTCTCCCGTGGTTCCGAGTTCGATCCTAGGTCATACCATTTTTCAATAATTTTTAGAACCTATACTAGACTAAAGGATTGTTATGCGCGCATTATTCCAACATCCTGCTCTAGCTCACCTGGTAACCCCTTTTTTTAAATTAATTTTTATAACCTACAGTTAATAAATAATGTATAGTTCAAATGATTATATATTCAAAATGAGTCTCAAATTAAAATTTCTTCAATGACTCCACTACATAATTTGCTTACTTCAAATGATTACATATTCAAAATAAGTATCAAATTTAAAACTATTTATCACTCCACTACATGATTTTCTTTGTATACTAGCCCATCGGAATGATCTGCTCGTAGGTAGCAAGTTTCTTCATGGTCTTGCTCGTTGACTCTTATGCGTTCTCCAATAGGTGGCAAGTCATCGAACTGATTGTATTCATCCTAGTCGACAACATTCTCAACTCCTACGATCGTCCTTTTTCCATACATCACTAGATGATAGTTCTTATGTGCGAGGTCTTTCACATAGAAAATTTGGGTAGTTTGGGAGGCTAAAATGAAGAGTTCATTTATGTATCCCACTTTGCTGAGGTTGACATACGTCGACCCATAATTGCCAATTTGGACATGTCTAAGATCAGCCCATTTGCACTTGAACAATGGAATCAAGAATGTCACGTAGTTAAGCTCCCAAATCTCCTCTATGATCCTGTAGTAAAATTCCTTCTTTTCATCTATATCTATGGCTTCTACTCGGATAGAGCTATTTTGAAATGTGGTCTTCTCATCTCGATCCTTCGTGTAGAACGTGTACCCATTTATGTCGTATGCCTGCCAACATTAAACTGTAAATGCTGGCCCTTTTGCCAACCACATTAGTGTGTCATCTGTCGGCCCGTCTACATTACGGTTCTATAGCTATTGGCTGAATGTCTGGTTGTGCTTGTTCAAGATCCAAATGTATGACACTTTTGGGAACTCTTGACATAGCTTGTTCACATGTTCTTCGACATAAGGGGAAACTATTTTCATGTGCTGCAAGACTGTAAAATGGGCTTGTCGACGATTGGTAAACCGGCGACCTTACGGTACTCGCGAGATGAGGATTACTGGGGGGTAGGGACCTCTAGGGGCCAATCGCCAGGAGTTCTGACAGCAGGGAACAACCGTTTTTATACAGGTTTGGGCCTCCCTCAGGATAATAACCCTACGTCCTGTTGCTATATATTGATCGGGAACACGCTTTACAAAGGGGGTGTATGTTAGTGGCTATCCTAGGCCTAGTCGTAGACTAATCCTAGCTAATCCTCCGGGCTCGACTCCCTCGAGACTGCGGGTCTTCTAGAGCTTCGCCTCCCGACTTGACCTAGATTGACTTCTGGCTACTGGTTCTCCTTGCGACTTGTCTGCTGGCTATTTCGACCTGTCCTCCCCTATGGGATTGCTGATCCTTATATAGGGGGTACCCAGGGTCGTACTGGATGTGGACTTACACCCGAGTAGGACTCTGGCCTCCTTAAACGTCGGGATTGACTTTCCTAGTTTAAGGGGAGTCTTCTTTCCTTAGCGGAATTGCCTTATCGTCCGAGGATCCTTATCGGGTACGTGGTACCTTCCTAGAGCCTCAGGGAACTACGTACGGGTACCCCGAATACACGGGATACTGTACTACGCATCATCAAGCCCCCCATCAATACGTGAAATGAGGTCAAGATGGTTTGGTTGGAAATCTGCCCTTGTTGGGGAGCAGCCCCGAGTAGGCGACCAGATTAGTCCTTGTCGATGACTTCTCCGAGTAGATTCAATCTCTTCCGAGTAGTCGCAAGAACCTTATCGGAACAACTTCTTGGAAAAAATCCAGAGCGTTTCTCTAGTCTGATCTGATCCGTCGATCACGGACACGCGTTCGCCTGGCGTATTTCTAGGAAACGGAACCATCGTGGCGGAAAATTCGCGTGGTGATGAAGAATCTTTTCTCTCTCTGGCCCATCTCTTGAGTCGTGGGTTGTCAGACCCTCTTTTTCCCGCGACGTGCTCTGTGCGCGAAAAAAGCAACTGCCCGCATTAAATGCGATTGAAATGATCACGCCGTGAACTGCGCCCGGTGATCGTTCAAATCCTTTAGGAGTTCAAGAATTGGGGTTTTGCCCACATTGCATTCCTGCCTCCCAGCATTCTTGCTTTCTTCATCGTCTTCCTCGTGCCCCTGCGCAAACAACTTTCGCCGGCGTCTTCCTTGTGACCGAGTGACGGAAATGGGCAAGAAGAAGATTGTGAAGAGTTCCCCTGACCGCGCCGACGAACCAGAGAAAACTTCGGGGGAGATCGCGGTCGCCATCCCTCCATTCGAAGCTTCGGTGATGGATGCCGCCGCTCTCGAGAAGCTCACGGAGGAGGAGGTGGTCCTCCCAGAGGTCTTCGTACCTTACCGGGAGGCTGTGAAGGAGACGGTCCCGAGCCCCAACACCGGCTGGACCGTTGTCTTCGCCGATTTCTTCAGGTGCGGATTCCAGTTCCCGCCGTCGGCCTTCTTTCTCCTGGTGCTTCAGCATTACGGAATCGAGTTGATCCACCTCAACCCGAACTCGATCCTGATGCTGGCGGTCTTCGCACACCTGTGCGAGGCCTACCTCGGCGTCAGGCCGAGCCTGGAGCTGTGGAAATACTACTACAACCTTCGCCGGCAAGGGCAGAAGGGCAGCGGCTCAGGAGTAGTCGGGGGCGCCGGATTCCGCCTCCGAGAAGGAAGGAAGGACGAGTACATTGCCTCGTCCTGGAAGTCTTCGTGGTCGGGCTGGCACGCTCGGTGGTTCTACTGCCAGCCCCCTGCGGACTCCAAGATCTCCTACCGCGGACTCGCTCCTCATCCGCTCAAATGCTGGGGAGAGGTTCCGAAGGAGACCAGGCATCTCAAGGCCCTCGTCAGCGACGTCACCAATCTCGCCGCCAAGGGACTGACGGCGTGGGATGTCGCGGAGGACTTTCTTCGACGCCGCATCAGCCCCCTTCGGTCGCGAATCTCAGCGGCCTGGGCGATCCCGGATAACCAAGACCCGACAAGGGATTTTGACACGGGTAAGTACAGCGACTTGCCCCATGTCAACTTACCTACCGAGAAACCTCACGCACTTCTGCCTTGTCGTGCCATGCAGAGCTGTCCCCGGGGGAACTCCGGAATAGGTTGAACAAACTTATTCGAGCAACTCCCCCAAGGCGGGCGCAAAGACGTGCCCTTGCCCCTTTTGAGGCAGAGTCCAGAGAGCCGGCGAGAAGTGTTCTCGGTAAGACATCCACCTTTCCTCCTTGTCTGACTTGGTCTCGTCCGAGTAGCCTTACTGAAGGTTCTCGGGTTCTTTCTTTGCAGCGCGTAGGCCGCGGAGGTCCCGACTCGGAGGCCGAACGAGCTGGCGCTCCCGTCGAGGATGATGACGTTGAGATATACGACACGGCCCCGCTGCTCCCCGAGACTAGAGAGGAGGGCTCTTCTGCCGATGAGGGGGCGGAGAACTTCCCGCCGAACTCTCCTGCCCGGGATCCCCAATCGCAGGTTTGGGCCCTCGCCCGACTACCTTTTCCTTTCATATTCTTTCCCGAATACTAATCGTAAAGGTGGTCGTATCGAATAGCCGGAGGCGAGCGACCCTCCGTCCAAGGAACCGACACCCCCTCCCCCGGCCGTTCTCGAGGAGGAGTTCGTGGCGGACAAAGGGGAGGCGCCGCTACCTTCCGGCAAGCGAGACTCAAGTGCCTTGGCGCTGAAAAACCCTCCGAAGGGGAAACGCCAGAAGTGAGTTTCCTTTTGCCGCCTTTTTTCTTTTGACTTCGTTGCGTTGAAGTTTTGACTTGGTTGCTTTTTGGGCGATTAGGGTGGTGATCCGCGCCAGCAAAGCTCCGGCTACCGCAGCCGCCAAGCCGCAGCCCCCGGCGCCGAAAGCGGCATCGGCCCCTGTGGCAGACTCGCCACAGGCTCCGGCGCCAGACTTGCCGCAGGCTACTGCGCCAGACGCGACGGAGCCGCCGCAGGCCCCCGCGCCGGAGTCGCCACCGGCCCCCACCAAGGAGTCGGAGCCCCCGGTGGTGGAGTCGGAGCTGCCCCTTACCGGGCCAGTCGCGCCTCCGGGTCTTCCTGCGGCTGAAAATCTTCGCGCTTCTTCCTTGCTGCAGGTAACATAAGGGAGGTTAGCGATAAGGTAATCTTACTTGGCTTGTACTGACCTGTTCTTTTTCTTAGCGCGCTATCTCCCAGGTCGTCTCGCTCGAGAAAGCGCTTGAGGAGACGGACTCGATACGCGACGAGTCCGAGAAGCGGCGGACGGAGATCGAGGTGTTGCGGAAGCAGCTTGAGGACTCCGAGAAGCTGCGGGCGTCGGAGAAGGAGGCGCTGCAGAGGAGTCTCGACGACTCCGAGAAGCAGCGGGCGTCGGAGAAGGAGGCGCTGGAGAAGCGTCTTGACGACTCCGAGAAGCAGCGCGCGGCAGCCGAGGCCGACCTTTCGTCTGCGAAGGCGCGCCTTTCCGATGTTGTGCCTTCTCTACAGCAGAGCCGCTCTTATGCGAAGAAGCTGGAGGAGGATCTCGAGCGGGCCTTGGGCATGCTCGAGAAGGTGCTGGGTGAAGTTGGTGTGGTCGTCGCCCCGAGCTCTTCTTCGGCCGACCGCCTGGCCGGGCTGATGGCGTCCATTTGTGCAGGCGGCAGCCGATGCCTTTGGCGACCGAGTCCAGCCGTCTGGCTCGCAGTAGGTCTGTAATAGGGAAAATACTTATGCAAGTGCAGTGGTTAGTAACTGTGCGGTAACTCGTGTGTTTTTGTCTTTCTTTTTGCAAAAAACCTTATCTGAGCCACTTGCGCGAAACTTTGTTGGATGCAAACATAGGCTTTAGTCGGAACCAATCGTCCTTTGTCTCCCTTTGGTGCGGGTGTACGAATAGGGTCGTAGGTCACTTTTTGCTGCGATCGACCAGTCCTTAGGTTTAGTCGGATGGAGGGCTTCGTGGCTCCTCGTCACCAGTAAACGCGATAAGGGGTCTTTCGTACAGCTTGTCGTGACCGTGGCAACATCTTCGTACCCCTAGCCGAGGGAAGACTCCGGCTACCTGGCTGGTAAATCCTGTGCTTGTCTGATCAGCAAAGTTCCGCTCTTCCCGAGATATCTTCCGCTCCGAGAAGTCGGAGGTGTGGATGAGCGTGTGGGTTCCGTCGATCTAGTCGTAGCCATACTTCCTTCCCTTCCTTTGCTCTGGATTGGGGGACTTTGCTACGAAACTGGGGAGCTTAGTCGACCAGGCCTTAGGTTTGGTCAGGTGGGGGGCTCAGTGGCTCCCCTGTCACCTGCAAACGCGTTAAGGGGTTTTCCTCGCATCCCTGGCAGTTGCAGCGCAGAACCCTTTCTCCTTTGCGCCGGTCGAAGAAGTCGGTACTCGTACTCATATCTCGACTTCACCGTATTCTTATCCAGCCCCCGACTGTCTGTTCGAGGTATATCTCGGATAGGCGGTCTGAATTAGAAATAGAAAATATTGAACTGAGGACTCTGTTTTATTCAACGAAGAACTGTGTCTTTTACAAGCTACTGTAAGAAAACTAACTCTTAAGAAAGAACTAGAAACAAAAACTAAGACATCCCCTCCTCTTGTGGCTTGTCGTTAGTTACGCCAAAGGCTCCCGTCCTCGTGTCGCAACCTGCTGACTGAACTTTGTAGAGTGCGCGTGCTGGGCGGCGGCGCCTGAAGCGTCTTATTGTCGACTTGTTCGTAGCTTGGCGACTCTTGAGGTTGGGGTTGGTGCAACTTCGGAACCCGCTGCCAGGGAGGCGATGGTTGTACGATCTTACCGATGGCGGTTTGGACTGGAACCCTTCTAATGGACGCGACCTTCCTACCACTTACACGAGCGACTAGGGTCGGGCGACTTCTCCCGAGGAACCGTTGTCCTGCCCGGGAAAGGCCCTATTTTTCTCCCAGCTCCGACTTAGTCGTGGAGCTCTTTCTCCGGCTTGGAGGGGGTACTTCCCGAAGACGTCGCTCGTAGGCGTGGAGGTGGTCTTGACGATGTGGTGGCGGGAGCCTCCGCGTCGGCGCTTTGGTTAGAGGGCGGGTGCTGTTCTGCGAGGTCGAGGCTGCGCTTGTCGCAGAGGAATGCTTCTTTGGGGGAGCTCCTTATCGTGAGGACACCTTTTGGGCCGGGCATTTTTATGCACTGGTACGCGTAGTGCGTAGCTGCCATGAACTTGGCCAGGGTAGGTCGTCCTAAGATAGCATTGTAAGCTGTCTCAAAATCGACTATATCGAACAGAATTTTCTCTGTTCGGAAATTCTCCGGTGTACCGAAGGTAACCGGGAGAGTGACTTGCCCAATCGGCGTAGCCGACGAGCCCGGGACGATGCCGTGAAAAGCGTGCGTCACCGTCTGGATGGATGACCGTGGCACTTGCATTGCGTCGAGGGCGTTGGTGAATAGGATATTGAGGGAGCTCCCTCCGTCTATTAGCACGCGGCCGACCCGGCAGTTGTTGATCGTGGGCTCGACCACGATCGGGTATCGTCCCGGTCGAGCACAGTTTTCGGGGGCAGTCGGCTTGGTCGAACGAGATTGCTACCTCAGACCACTTGATCGCTCGAGGGACTCGCGGAACACTCGCGAGGACTTCCCGGGCGATCGCCTTGTACTGCCTCTTGGACTCATAAGAGGTTGAGCCCCCGAATATGTGCTCTATTGCTCTAACATGCCCCTGGAAAGGCTCAGGGGTGGAATCACTGTCTTCGGAAGATGTCTCCCGGCTGTTGTTAGCGACCTGAGGGTTCTCCTCGCAGAACCTCTCTCGCTCTTCCCGAAGATACTTCTTGAAGATGCGGCATTGTCGCAGATCATGCGAGTCCGTCTGGTGGAAGTCGCACCAGGGCTTGAACGCCTTGTCGGAGGACGCTGTAGGCTTATCCTTGGAGCGTGGCTTCTAGGTACGTTTCTTGGGAACATCAGCCATCACCTCGTCGGTCCTGGTCCTTTTCTCCTTGTTCCCTCCAGAGGGTTTTTCTTGCGCTTGGTTTTGCGCGAATCGTTTCTCGATTGGAGGGGAGAGCTGGTAGACTCGCCCCGCTGTTGCTTGATGTAACGCAGGGTTTCCTCCGCGCAGGCAGCCTTCTCGGCCAGGTCCATGAGCTGCCTGGTGGTTCTTGGTGGTCGCATGATCAGATCGTGCGTGCACATCTCGTTCCGACTGCCCCGAGTGAAGGCGCGGATGACATCCGAGTCCGTTACTTCAGGTATAGTGTTGCGGACAGCACTAAACCTCTTCGTGAACTCCCGGAATGTCTCATCTGGTCGTTGGACGATGAGGAACAGGTCGTCGACCCGACCAGGCCTCGGGAAGGTACCTTGGAAGTTCCCGAGTAGCATGTCGCATAGTTGACCCCAGGAACGGATTGTTCCTGGGGGGAGGTTCGTCAACCACGTCCTAGCGGCTCCTCTGAGGGCGGTAGGGAGATAGTTGGCCATCACCTTCTCGTCGCCGCCGGCTGCCTCGATCGCGGTGGTGTAGATCTGGAGGAACTCCACAGGATTCGTGGTTCCGTCGTACGATTCGAGCGAGCCTGGCTTGAAACGAGAAGGCCATCGCACTTGTCGGAGTTCCTGAGACAGAGCTTGACATCCGCTGAAGGATCCCCGATAAGGCACGTTCTCGTCGCTGTTCGGGGTTGAGGATCGGCCCCGAGCACGGGTGTTGTGTGTGTGGTCTCTCCGGGAAGGTTGTTGCTCCTGTTGGCGCCTTTGACGGTGGCGCCGCTCGAGCTGTTCTCGGAGGTCCACCGGTTGCTCCTCCTGAGGAGACCGGTTTCTGGGGTGTCGTCCCTCCTGATCTCGTTCTTCCAACGGAGGAGGGGTGTGCACCCGAGCAGAGCTGTTGGTCACCGATCTAGCTCGAGAAGACTCGGCCCGGTTTTGAGCCTCTCGGAGGTCAGCCCCCAGCCGTTGTAGCCACTGTACGCCCGCGGGTGTAGATAGATCTGCCGTGGGAGGCTGTGACAGCAGATTGCGCACTTCCGCCAGTCTTCGAGCAGTTCGGGACACGTACTCCCTCATTCCCGGGGGAGATCTCTCTCCAGCAGCGGGTAAATCTCCGTTTCGACGAGGAGTTCTCTCCCCGTCAGCGGGTAATCCTCCGTCCACGTGAGAGGCATCCAGCGTATTACGCGGCTGTGAGCCCCCGGGCAAATCTGGATCTACGGGGTCTTCTCGACCATCGTTGATCGCGAGTACCATGCGAGGTCCTTGACTGGACGATGTGTACTCGTACTCCATCGCGTGGTCCTCGTCGGACACAACGAGGGTAAAGTCTTGATCGTTCTCACGATCAGAATTAGCGGGAGAAATCCCAGCCATGGGACTGGCCATTCCCGCCGGGGAGTCGTCGTTCAAGACTAACTTCCCGCTGAAAGCCCTGGCGCACTCGGTTCTGAAGTGGTCAGCCTCGCAATCCGAGTCCTCTCTAGGGGCGTATTCTCCGAAGTCAACTCGATCCGTCACCGGGTATGGGTCCATAGGGCCAAAGTTGTCGTAAAAACCCTGGTCCGAGTACCCAGTACGGGGCGAGATTGCGATCGGTTTTCCTGCCGTGCTTGCTACTTCCTCCTCGGACGAGGCCGAGGAGGGCTGTGCGAACGGCGCTGGGATCTGATCGCACCTAGTTGCGCGTCCTGCCGACTTTGAATCTTCCTGGACGGCTTGGTCCGGAGAGGTCCCCACGGTCGGCACCATCTGTCGACGATTGGTAAACTGGTGATCTTACGGTACTCACGAGATGAGGATTACTGGGGGGTAGGGACCTCTAGGGGCCAATCGCCAGGAGTTCTGACAGCAGGGAACAGCCGTTTTTATACAGGTTCGGGCCTCTCTCAGGATAATAACCCTACGTCCTGTTGCTATATATTGATCGGGAACACGCTTTACAAAGGGGGTGTATGTTAGTGGCTATCCTAGGCCTAGTCGTAGACTAATCCTAACTAATCCTCCGGGCTCGACTCCCTCGAGACTGCGGGTCTTCTAGAGCTTCGCCTCCCGACTTGACCTAGATTGACTTCTGGCTACTGGTTCTCCTTGCGACTTGTCTGCTGGCTATTTCGACCTGTCCTCCCCTATGGGATTGCTGATCCTTATATAGGGGGTACCCAGGGTCGTACTGGATGTGGACTTACACCCGAGTAGGACTCTGGCCTCCTTAAACGTCGGGATTGACTTTCCTAGTTTAAGGGGAGTCTTCTTTCCTTAGCGGAATTGCCTTATCGTCCGAGGATCCTTATCGGGTGCGTGGTACCTTCCTAGAGCCTCAGGGAACTACGTACGGGTACCCCGAATACACGGGATACTGTACTACGCATCATCAGGGCTATTTCAAATAAATGAGTATCTTTCCATCTGATTTCTTTTTCGAGAGTCCCTTTTCTAGATAGCCTTCCCTTATGGCGAGATCTGAGCACACCAAAAGTCTGTGAATTTTGCATGTAATCGGTGCAACACTCAACCACCTCCTCCGAGGTATAACCTTCTACGATACTGGCCTCAGGCCAATCCGATTCTGAACAAATACATGCTGCGTAGGAACATAGGCCTGCACATCTTTATCTCGTACACAAGGTGTGTAATGAGATGGAGCATGACATCGAAGAACAAGGGTGGGAAGAACATCTCAAGCTGGCGTAGAGTCTTCACAACCTCCTCTTGTAGATCATCTAGTGTATCAGGATCCATGACCTTCTGAAAAATCATGTGAAGAAATTGCACAGCCTCATGATTGCCTCTCAAACATTTTTGGGTAGAATATCTCTGATTGCCACCGGGGAGCATCCGTGTCATCATTACATGGCAATTGTGTGACTTCATGCCAATTAGTTTCCTATTTTCCATTGAAACAAGACTCCTAATGTTTGCTCAATGACCAGATGGGACTTTGAGAATATACAAGAACTCCAAGAACTCAGTTATTTCCTTCTTGGATAAAGTGTAACACGTAGGTGGGAGATGCGTCTGGCCATTATCTTTCTTCACTAGAGCTAACTCTGGTCTAATGCCCAAATGGACCATATCCATTCGTGACTTGATGCCATCCTTCATTTTGTCTTTCATGTTGAGTAACGTACCAAGGACGCTGTCACACATATTCTTCTCGACGTGCATGACATCGATGTAGTGATGTACATTTAGATCCTTCCACTAAGATAAGTCCCAAAAAACTAATTTTTTCTTCCACACGCTCTTCTGACGGGGGGTGTTTATGTCCCTTGCCAAGCACGACATTCACATCCTTGACCATCTCACTGATCTTATCGCTAGTAAAAGGCCTTGGTTTGGCACCTCTTTCATTATTCCTGTCAAACTATTCCTTCATATTACGGTAAGGGTGATTTCTTCTCAAGAACCTCCGATGATGCATGTATACAGTTTTGTAAGAGAATGTAAGCCAAGCACTCCTTGTATCATCTATGCATGCGACACATACTTTGGCTCCCTTTGTACTCTCACTACTGCAGAATGACCCTTTGCTGAACCCTCTCCACTGACGGGCGCACTCTTGCCCGTCGTTGGAGGGTATCACCGCTGACGGGCACCTAGAGACCCGTCAGCAAAGGAGTCTGACTGGCCGCAGCAGAAGACCTCCACTGACGGGCCCTTAAGTTGCCCGTCAGTGGAGACGCAAGCCCGATGCCATAAATGACGCATCATCTCCACTGACGGGCGGTACTTAAGTGCCCGTTAGCGGAGAGGAAGTATCCACTGACGGGCAGCTATGCGGACCGTCAGTGGAGATGAACAAAAAGGTGCCAAGATGACGTTAGTTTCGAAGCGATCTCCACTGATGGGCTCTATTTAAGTGCCCGTTAGTGGCGAAGAGATCTCCACTGACGGGCGTACTAAGGGCCCGTCACTGGTATTTCAGCCCAAAAGCACTGCATCAACAAACATCAATAACTTTTGATCTATAAGTCCAAATAAAGTGATTCTTTTTGCAAAATTTGTAAAATAAATAGATCTAGACAGCAGATCAAGTTTCATAATTTTTTGAGTTTTCTGGAATTTCTAGTATTTATTTTATTTTTTATTTCTTTTCTTGGGAGATGCTTGAGTTATAAAGCAATGTATAGTCTAACTTTTGTGAAACTGTCTAATATTTTAAACACAGCCTCATGAGGTCATCTCATGACCCCATGCCAATTTTCATATTTTTTAAGATACTTGTAGTTCAAATTTGAAATATATCCAGTAAATAGCTAGATATTCATTTAGTGCCTAAAAAATAGCAAATGATTTCAGAAAAATACCTAATTTTGACATTACCAATATAATGTAGTATGTTCCATGTATAAAATTTTTGGACCATTTTAGATAAATATTTCGGGAAGGTACTACACATAGTACCTCAAATTGGTATTTCAAAAAATAGAAAATACAAATTATTACATAACAAGATGGAACATGAACAAATATTAGCTTATAATAGTGTAATATCAAGTTGTAGTCCAAATCTCAAGTTCAAATGATGAAGAATTTATGATGTATACTTCAATCTTCATATTTCCCCTTTAAATGCTATGAAGCTTTCTCAGAGATGGTTAAGTTACAAAGCAATGTATAGTCCAACTTTTGTGAATTTGTCTAAAATTTTAAACACAGCCTCATGAGGTCATATAATGACCCCATGTTAATTTTCATATTTTTTAGACCACATTTAGATTTTATAAAAAATAAAAAACCAATATGATGCAACTAAAGGTTTGAATTTTCCCAAGGAAATGTTTGAAAATTTTATATATTTTCTGGGTAGGAGCTAAAAACATACATAGGTACTTAGATATAATTTTTTTCCATTTATAGGCCCTTTTTAAAATACTTGTAGTTCAAATTTGAATTATATCTAGTAAATAGCTAGATATTCATTTAATGACTAAATAATAGCAAATTATTTTAAAAAAATGCCAAAATTTGACATGAACAATGTAATGTAGTATTTTCCATGTAGAAAAAGTTTGGAGTATTTTGAATAAATATTTTTGCAAGGTACTACAAATCTCACATCTCACATTAAGTTCGACCACCACTGACGGGCATCTACGAAGAGCCCGTCGGTGGAGACCCCCCCACCACTGACGGAGATCTACGAAGAGCCCGTCGGTGGAGACCCCCCCACCACTGACGGACATCTACTAAGAGCCCGTCGGTGGAGACCCCCCCACCACTGACGGGCATCTACGAAGAGCCCGTCGGTGGAGACCCCGCGCCTATATAAAGCAACGGGCGGGACTTGGCGAAAAATTCACCAAGTCCCGCGCGTTCTTTTGAAGTAGCAGCGAGACCTCCTCCGCGCCGCCGCCCGGTCGCCCCCCTCCTCCACGCCGCCGCCCGGCTGTCCCGCTCCTCCGCGCCGCCGCCCGGCCGTCCCCCTCCTCCCCGAGCCCTCCGCCCGGTCGTCCCCCTCCTCGACAAGGATGGCAAGAAGGCCGCTGCCGCTGAGTTCTTGAAATCCTTCAATAAGGTATGGAGCTGATGATTTGTATGGGTGTGCTATGTATGTAGGAGGAGATCGACAAGGAGATTGAAGAGAAGAAGACTGAACTAGAGCCCAAGATTGTGGAGGTTGTTGAATCATCTCCTGCTGAGATTAAGGTGAAAAGATTTCTCAGTTTTTTTTGGGTGGTTGCTTGGGCCTTAACAGTAGGAAGTTGCCACCTTATCGATGCTAATTGTAACACTCTTTACCTGTTAAACATATTGTAGGGTTTGATAAAGGACAAAAAAATAGCCAAGATAAAGAAGAGCTCCGTTGCAGTTACCGAGTTCGTTGAGAAATTGGCCAAGATTGGTAAGTATAAGAAAAATCAAATCATTCTTGTGTAACTAAGGTTTGGCGTGTGAATCATACAATAAAAGTTATAAACTTGCAATGAAATTAGTTGTCATTTATCAATCATCTTTTCCAAACAAATAGAATTGCCTTTACCATCCTTGTAATGTCATTTTCTTAGGGTTTCTATCTCCAAGCAATTCAAGCTGCTGCTGGTAAAAAGTCCTTTAAGTTATTGTGAATTTGTGGTCATGGATCTGTCTACGTAGCTGAAAAGTAAAATTATTTGGTTGCAGAGCATTTGCAGCTCTTTTTTTTTAAAACCTCACAATCTACTAGTGACGGGCTCTTAGAAAATGCCCGTCAGTGGAAGTGCGCACCAGTGACGGGCGCTCACAAAGGGCCCGTCAGTGGTGATACCTTTCCTCTGACGGGCAAATTCGGCCCGTCACTAGTCACAGCCACTACTGACGGGCGGCCCGCCCGTCAGTGGAGGGAACCCCTCCACTGACATTCCCAGGCTGACGGGCCCCCAGCCCGTCAGTAGAGGGTGTTTTTCGCCCGTCAGTAGAGGGGGTTTCTGCAGTAGTGTCTGCCCCAAAGCATTAGCAAGTACTTGATAATTCTGGATGCTAAGGAGTAACAATGCACGTAGGTTGAATGGCTCATTTTTGTATGCATCCCATACCCTTACCCCTTCCTCTTTCTACAATGTTTGTAGTTCTTCTACCAGTAGTCTAAAGCTAAAGTAAACATCGATGTCATTTTCAGGTTGCTTTGGCCCTTAGATGAGCATCGACATCATGTTGTACCTTTTCTTCATACAGAACCAAAGAGGATGGTTGTACATACGCAGAAGCATGGGCCAAGTGCTATGTCTACTGCTCATGCTGCCAAATGGATTTATTCCATCCGTACTCATTGCAAATCTTACATTCCTTGGGTCATCACCGAAGATTGGGTACTTCACATCGATTCTTTTCCACTAGATGGCATCAGCTGGGTGTCTCATCTTTCCATCATTCTTATGTCCCTCCGCATGCGAATGCATGAACTTTGCTTCCTTTGGGTTTGCAAACAAATGCTTCAACCGAGAAATTACAAGCAAGTACCACACAACCTAGTTAGGGACTCCCGTCTTGATCTCGTCATCAGCCGTGTCTTTGTTTTTTCCGAACTTACGCATGTATCGAGGAGCTTTGCACACCAGGCATGAACGCAAAAATCTTTGTACTTATTGCGATAAAATATACAATCGTTAGTACATGCGTGTATCTTCTGTACTTTTAGTCCCATGGGGCAAATCATCTTCTTGGATTTGTAGATGCTTTTTGGCAACTTATTATCATCTAAAAGCATGTCTGCGAGAAGACCCAACATCTTTGTGAAGCTCGTGTCTGACCAACCGTTTTTTGCCTTCAATCTCAAGAGGTCAAGTGCGTCACTGACAACTTAGAGTGCTTTGCCTTACAGTTTGGATACAATGGTTTCTCGGGGTCTTCCATCAAGCCCATGAATTCTCTGTATTCTCCATCGTCATGGTAGCTCTCAAAATCATGAATCATTTGTTGCAGATCTGGCATAGCAATATCATTGCCATCAGAATCACAGTCATCACCATTTGGCTGGCCATCATAGGGATTTGGCATAGCATCTCCATCGTTTTGTTCATGCATTAGCGACTCCACCGTGTTTGGTCCAACATGTATATCCTGTCCTAAAACCCCGCTGAAACAAATGTTCTTCGATCACTCATGGGTTCTCCCACAGTGTAGAATTATCACAATCAACGCATGGACAGAAAATCAACGGTTCCCCCCGTTCCTCATGTCTGCCTCAATGACTTTTATGAAACCAATGACACCACAGATATATTCTTGACTTGTATGACTCTCAGACATCCAACCTCACTCCATCTACATAAAAATGCTTAGTCCACAAAAATAACAATTAATTCTCGGATGAAGAAAACATATGGAACAGAATTACACATGTACATGTAAATCATAAGTGATAGTGATAAACTGATTACGGGATGCATAGGTAAAGCTAGGGGTGGCTAGGGCTACATAGGTAATGATAGGGCCCAAACCCCACCCGAGAATGTGTAGTTTGGGTAATTCCATGCCAAGTACAAATTCTAGACAAAATTTCGGCAGCACCTCCCCGCTGTTTTCTGAATACACGTCTCGACAACATGCCAAGAGGGGCGTATATCAGGAGAACAATAGGGAGACGCTACTAAAATTATATCTGGAATCTGTACTCGGCATGGAAATAAACCCAAACTACACATTCTCGGGCTGTCCAAAAAGCGTGGACAATTCGAAAGAGTTTACTCATAAATATGCATGTGCTGCATATTTATGAACAAGCTCTTTCGAACGGGGGACGCATGCGGTTACGCTACTATGTGAATGTGCAATAATTGAGACTAAATAAGAGAAACCGTAACTAAGTTATGAAGCATTAATTGAAATTAAATATGAAGTATTAATTGGAACTAAATATATATGAAGCATTAATTCGAACTAAGAAGGAAGCATTAATTGAAATTGAAGAAACTAAATATGTCACCTCCATCCCAGCCGTGTGCCTCGGCCCACTGAAAGGATCGTAGGTGCCGACAAGAGGGGGGTGAATAGGAGGCTTAACAAATTTTAAACAATTTCTTCTCTTTGTCTAAATTAAGGCTTAATAGTTCAACAGGTTGAGTTAGCTGTGTGACAGGTGAGCTACACAGACACTGTATGATATATATGTAAATTAACAAGCAGCTGTCACACAGGTAGCTAACATAGGTAAATAGAGAGTCCTAAATAGATGTGCTAGATAGGTGGCTGTGTAACATGTAACTGGCACAGGTAACAGATAAGAGATACAGTAACTGTGACACAGCTATGCTAACACAGGCAAAGAGAAAGAATTGCAGCTAGATTGAAAATAACAGCAAATCACACTAGCATGCAAATCACATAGGCAAGTAAGTGTTGAAGGTA